>LR738714.1:550484637-550501196 GCA_902687465.1 Secale cereale
CCCCCCCCCCCCTTCCCCCACTAAATCCCTAGTCTTATGCGCTCGCCAAACCCTAGTTCTAACCCTGGTTCCCCGTGGCTTTGCAGATGAACTCGAAGCAGCGAGCCGAGGACCCGGCGAGGGAGACCTCGTAAGTTGCTTTCTCTCCTGTGGGCTTCAAATCGGGTTGGATTTCGTGCGTAGTACAGTATTGTTTGGTTGAGCTGGTATGATAGATGATGTCAGATTATGTTTTCGGCGCGTTATTTGTTTCAGTTTTGCTGCACATGTCGTTAACTGAACGCATGAAGATTATTCCTTCTTCAACGCCATATTATGCTGATAATTTTGAAGTAGCCCTTACAACTCTGGTGTGGTAGCTGTCTTTCTTGTGCATTGTCTTATAGCACCTGTTCTGTACTCTGATCACGCAAATTATTCAGGAACAAGCTGCAGAAGAGAGTATCTGCTCATAACAGTGATCTGCCTCCCTGCGACGAGCAGTTCATTTCGGATTTTGAGCAATTGTGCACGTCGTTTCCAGTAAGCAGAAGCATTGCACAAGCATTCATTTTGACCACAGGGCAAAAACAGAAGAAATTGATTATATTTCCCTTTTTCTTAGGACCAGGAGCAGTTACAGGCTGTCACGGAACAAGTTCTCATCTCATTTGTTCTGCAATGCAGTAGCCATGCTCCACAATCTCAGTTCCTGCTCTTTGCTACGCGGTGCCTCTGCGCTCGTGGCCACCTTAGATGGGACAGCCTCATTCCATCTCTACTTAGTGCAGTTTCCTCCGCCGAGGCACCAATGGGCCAAGGGAGTTCTGTGACTGTTGGTGGCCCTGTGTCTTCTTCATCAGCTATTGCAGTGCCAAATGCTCCAAGCTTTCATGCTTCAAATCCTACGTCTCCCTTGTCAGCAATGAACACTATAGGGTCTCCTACTCAATCCGGTATTGATCAACCTGTAGGGGCAAATGTGTCACCCATTAAGCTTGCTGAGTTCTCTACTCTTGGGCAGCCTGGTACAACATCAAGAGGTGACCAGTCCCGCAGAGGAGCACAAGTTAGCTACCTGCATCATTTATCCTGTAGGATCATTTTAGCTGGTCTGGAGTCCGATTTGAAGCCAGCTACTCATGCTGTGATATTCCATCATATGGTAAATTGGCTAGTCAACTGGGACCAGAGACCCCATGGCGTGGATGAATCTGATGCAATGTCAACTCGTAGGATCGGAAGGCCCGTGCATGAATGGATGCATCTATGCTTAGACGTGATCTGGATTTTAGTTGATGAAGATAAATGTCGCATTCCATTCTATGAGCTTATTCGCAGCAACTTGCAGTTTCTGGAGAATATTCCTGATGACGATGCACTAATTTGCATCATTATGGAGATCCATAGGAGGAGGGACATGGTGTGCATGCACATGCAAATGTTGGATCAACACCTTCACTGCCCAACATTTGGAACTCACCGGTTCTTGTCACAATCCTACCCAAGCATAGCCGGTGAATCTGTTGCTAATTTGCGTTATTCTCCTATTACTTATCCTAGTGTTCTGGGGGAGCCACTGCATGGAGAGGTAATACTTTTTTTTCATTAATTAACCACATCTTTCCTCTTATACTTACTTTTCCCATGCTTCTATGCATTGTTATCTTATACATGCATTGAAGCCCCCGGCTAAGCTCATGCTACCTCCATTCCAGTCTATAAGGCGTACATACATCTCAAGATATAACTTTGACCATCAGTTAGACCAATAATATACGAGTCTTATGACCTAAAATTATACCATTGGAAACTTCTTTTGAATATAAATTCAAAAATATAATTTTTGTGGCATATAACCTACATTTCGCTGGTTAAATTGATGGTCAAACTTGTTCCATGAAATGCGTGCGCGCCTTATACCATTGGAAATACTTTGCTGGGGATTACTTTGATTGCAAGCACATATCATAGAAGTTTTAAACTTAAGCAAACAATGAGAAAAAATAAATGAAATGTTCTTGTGAATACCCAAGAGAGCGAGGGAGGGATGAATTAATGTAGAAACACACTCTATTCAACAACATATTTGAAAAAGCATAATTGTGTGAAAACATTCTGGAGGTAGATTCGACTAATGCCATTTTCACATGGCCATGTTAGATAGTTTTATGTATATTAGTGATTCTCGTGGTCATATTAGATATATATCAGTGTCTAAAGCTGGTATATTTCAAGTGTAAAGTTTTTAAAATGGTTTATGTTTAGTTACAAAGGGATCAATATTTTAAATATCTTGGTATATTTCAAGTGTAATGTTTTTAAACGGCTTATGTTTATATTAGTTACAAAGGGATCAGTATTTTCTTCTTCTATGGTTTAGTGGCTCAGTACTGCAAATACAAACAATACTATTATTTTGCGGGTGTTTTGCACATTATTCATCATTACGACTGATCATAAATTATACGCAAGATGCATGAAACAACAAATGGAACAAGTGAAATGAAGCAACTAAGAACTGTTAGGCTACAAACTTGGCAGGACGTAGTATATATATGATATTCTTCTGGGCAGGATACCAAAGCTTATATTTCATTCTTGTTTAGGATCTTGCAAACTCTATTCCAAAAGGGGGTTTAGACTGGGAACGTGCTCTGCGTTGCCTGAGGCATGCTCTCCGGACAACTCCATCACCAGATTGGTGGAGACGTGTTCTTCTTGTTGCTCCTTGTTACAGATCACACTCTCAAACATCAACACCAGGAGCTGTTTTCTCACCGGATATGATTGGTGAGGCAGTTGCTGACAGGACAATTGAACTACTGAAGTTAACTAACTCAGGTTAGCATCTGGGAGCTTCACTGTTTGTCTATTCGAGTACAGATCCCTTCTCAAGTGGGTGGGATTCAGGTGTACATGGACACTCACCCCTTTTACTAAAAGCCCTTCTAAGGCATGCACCTTTTTTGTAAAGAATATAAATCTGCTTGTTGGATATTCTTATGAAGTTATTAATTATTGTATGCTGCCTATGCACTCATTACAGCTCTGTCATACTATTGCAGAAACTCAGTGCTGGCAAGATTGGCTTTTGTTTGCAGATATCTTTTTCTTCCTAATGAAAAGTGGCTGTATTGATTTTCTTGATTTTGTGGACAAGCTTGCATCTCGAGTAACAAATGGTGATCAACACATTCTACGCAGTAATCATGTCACATGGTTGCTTGCACAGATTATCCGTATTGAGATTGTGATGAACACACTTAGTTCAGACCCAAGGAAGGTGATATGCTCTTGTATGATGATCTGTACATATCCCCTCCCCCCCTTCTAGTTATTTAAATTCAATTCTTTAGTTTTATACGAGAATGTAGGGGAGACAATGACAGTAAATTACTACTCCCTCCGTAAACTAATATAAGAGCGTTTAGATCACTATTTTAGTGATCTAAACGCTCTTATATTAGTTTACAGAGGGAGTAGATTTTATTAAACCTAGAAGAAGATAGTTGCAGAGCACACAGTTCAAATCCTCAATGACATTGAATGTTACGTCTAAGAAGCATGCCAATGGTGCTGAGTCTGTCATTCTGGAGGAGCTATGCAAAGGCCTTAAGCTTGGAAGCGCGTTTGCAGTTCCAAATCTGGTTTATAGGCGTGGGAGCTTGAACATGCTGAAAAGTTGAATCATAATATCTGCTGAGCCTGGAGGAAAAGGAAACATAGCCCCGTAGATGGTGTAAATATCATTGCTTTCCTTAGTTAACATGATGGCTGAGGAGGAGTTGTTGGAGATCGCATGTTCATCAACGGCTGGGATGAAGGGGGAGGTGGAGTGCGATTGCTTAGTTGATGGCTGGGTGTTGTAAAAAGGCTATTCTGTTGTGGAACATTAAATGCGCTTTATTTGGTCTACTCTCAGTTTGTTTAACACTAGCAAACTGTTACAATTAATAACAGTGCTTGACTAACTAAACGTTTAAGAGCTGTAAAAACTTACTCCCTCCGTAAACTAATATAAGAGCGTTTAAAATACTAAAATAGTGATCCAAACGCTCTTATATTAGTTTACAGAGGTAGTACATGATTACCATTTTGTTACATTGGATAATATTCTTGCTTTATTTTGTTAAGTGTCTTATTGTATTTGTCTTAGATTCACAGTTGCATGTTCATCGTATCTACATAAGATCGTTCTAATTATTTGCTGTTCTGTCAGGTTGAAACAACACGCAAGATAATTTCATTCCACAAAGAAGACAAGAGCCTCGATCCTAATAACATCAGCCCTCAAAGTATTCTTCTTGATTTCATAAGTAGCAGCCAGACTTTGCGCATTTGGTCTTTCAACACTTCAATTAGAGAGCATTTGAACAGCGACCAGCTTCAAAAAGGCAAACAGATAGATGAGTGGTGGAAACAGATGACGAAAGGTACTTGTGCCCTAGATTTACCATCATGCTTTGCTTTGTAAAAATTCCTGCTAAATCAAGAGTTCATTGAAACAATATGTGTAGAATGGTCAGGAACTAATTGAATGTAGGAAAAATCCTTGTTGTTTGCATTACATAATAGCACTAGAATTCAGAATGCAGGCGATGCATGCTATTTCATTGAGAGATGCTTGGCTGCAAACCATTTTTACAATTTGCAATTTTGCCTTCCTTCATGTATCTATTGCTAAATTCGAATAATTTATCCCTTGAAATAATAGCTTCAGGAGAGAGAATGATCGATTTTATGAACTTGGATGAACGGGCCATGGGCATGTTTTGGGTTCTCTCATTCACCATGGCACAACCAGCATGTGATGCAGTCATGACCTGGTTTACATCAGCTGGAGGGACAGATGTCATGCAGGGACCCAATATGCAACCAAATGAAAGAACGACGATAATGCATGAAACTTACCCTTTGTCAATGGCGTTACTTTCTGGGCTGTCTATCAACTTGTGTTTGAAGCTTGCTTTCCAGCTTGAAGAGACCATATTTCTTGGCCAGGTAAAACTTTAAAAATTATATTGCTGCTAATACCCTAGTTAAATTTATATTTCTGTTATGCATTTAGTTTTATAAAGCCCACCGCAACTTTGCCCGGACTATAATTTATGTTCTTGTTGGTTTTATATGCATTAGTTGATACATAGATAGAAAATAACTTAGTTCGTATATGGTTTCACATGATCAAAATAATTTCTGTGAATAATCCTTGTGCTCATTTAAATAGCTATGTTTCAGTTTTGCTAACAATGTGTGAACCTGTGACTTTCATCTGCTTTAAAATTATGACATCATTTGCAATCTTAACTGGAAATATATCTTTCTAGAAGTATGCACGATTATCTGTTTTTTGGTGCCATTGCTAATATTCATCTGTCTTTAGATTCCACACAGTTGATATTGCTACCTTAATCTTACCTCTGTTCTTTGATAGGCTGTTCCTAGCATTGCCATGGTGGAAACCTACGTTAGGTTGCTGCTTATAACACCACATTCATTGTTCCGCCCGCATTTTACGGTAAGTTCTGCTCCTGTTAAGGTGATCTGTATTCTTCATATGGAGCTTCTGCCAAACTGTGACTGTTGTTTCTCTGATTTCCGAATTACCTTTTGTAATTGTAACTTATAAGCCTAAGGGTCCCCTGTTCTGAGTTCGTGCAAATCATAGTCATGGAAATTCTTATACATTCGTGCTATTTAAACTTGGCAGACATTAACCCAAAGATCACCATCTATTTTGAGCAAATCTGGTGTGTCATTGCTCCTACTTGAGATACTGAATTACAGATTACTTCCTCTGTACAGGTAATTCTTTACCAATTTGATCTTTAGTTTCTTCTTCTTTTTCTTAAAAGGAAAGTACTCCCTCCATTCCGATTTACTTGTCGTGGTTTTAGTTCAAATTTGAGAACTAAAACCATGACAAGTAAATCGGAACGGAGGGAGTAGCTTATTGGGCATGGCAGCAGACTGGAATCTTTACCTGAATGTTTCTTTTCCCATCTCTTTCTCCTTTCTTTTCACCTCATTTGAAAGGCCTTCTATATTGTGCATATAGAGATTTATCCTTCTGAACTGGTCTCAGCATAATGATACATGGATTTTCTTTTGTTTTGCAGTCCTTTAGAAATCCTCAAAGTCTGTCTTTTATTGATTATATCATTGTGTGTTTCTTATTTTCTTACATAAGTATGGATCTTTTCTAGGTATCATGGAAAAAGCAAGGCATTGATGTATGATGTCACAAAGATAATATCAATGATTAAGGGAAAACGTGGAGAGCATCGCCTTTTCAGATTAGCTGAAAATTTATGCATGAACCTAATTCTCTCACTGAGAGACTTCTTTTTGGTGAAAAAAGAGTTGAAGGTAAAAAGAATACACACTTTTCTTTGGAAATTCGACTATGCCTAGTTTGTGGAGTGAACTTCTATGTTTGTGTAGGGACCAACTGAATTTACTGAAACACTTAACCGTATAACCATAATAAGCCTTGCAATCACCATCAAGACACGTGGAATTGCCGAGGTTGAACACATGGTTTATCTTCAACCACTATTGGAGCAAATTATGGCAACCAGTCAGCATACATGGTCAGAAAAGACTCTACGTTATTTTCCTCCTCTTATTCGTGACTTTTTAACGGTTAGGGCAGATAAGAGGGGACAAGCTATCCAAGCATGGCAGCAGGTACCGTCTTCTTATTTTTTTGGGGCAAAACTTTTGGCCATTTATATCCGTATGATCACCATATTGGGTATTTTATAGCCCATTCTTGTTGAGGATTGTAAATTATGCTTCTGTTTGCTATTTTTTTAAAGCTTTTAGTAACTGCTCTTCGTATTTGTGGATAGTTGGTGGAGAATGTATCAGTTGTCTGTGCACCATTTATGTACTATTAGCATTAGAAATGCCATTAAATTTTATACCTCCAGAATGATATTATCACGTATTCGTACTATGCTACTTTATGGTTAAGTTGAACAAATATAGTTTCTGTGACCTGAAAATATAGTATTTCCATATGCTTGTTCCGGCCATGTGTAAGAGTATAATATCTCCAAAGGTCTTGAATTGGTTTCCTTAACTTGCTATCATATGTTTTTGAGATTATTGTGTCAGGCGCCGGGCCACATTGTTCTTCACCTTTAGTTTTGACAATATTCTCATTTCAGGCAGAAACTACTGTTATTAATCAATGCAACCAGCTACTGTCACCATCCGCTGAGCCGAACTATGTCATGACTTATTTGAGCCATAGTTTCCCTCAGCACCGTCGATATCTATGCGCTGGTGCTTGGATGCTAATGAATGGACATCCTGAGATCAACAGTGCAAATCTTGTATGGTTTTCTTCTTTGTGATTACTTCCATATGAGGGTTGTTAGTTACTCTACTATATGTGCTGCTTAATCTTAACGCAGGCTCGTGTCTTGAGAGAGTTTTCACCTGAAGAAGTTACGGCAAATATTTATACAATGGTTGATGTTCTTCTGCATCATATACAGCTTGAGCTTCAACGGGGGCATCTAGTGCAGGTGACACAAGATATCTGTGTTTTTTTTGTTACAAAAGTTGTCTCTTTTGCTGTGTGTGTTTGTGGTTTTCCTTTTCTAGTAGTTTGCGGTTAAATTTTCTGGTTGCTTATTTTCTGCAGGATTTACTTTCCAAAGCAATTACGAATCTTGCGTTCTTTGTCTGGACGCATGAGTTAGTTCCACTGGACATTGTGCTGCTAGCTCTTATTGACAGGGATGACGATCCTTACGCTTTACGTCTTGTGGTAAGTGTTCTTAAAAAAATCAGGTTTGAATCCCATATTTCTGTTACATAATTAGTTCCATAACCACTATTTAGTTACCACTGACTATTTCCCAGCTGTTAGATAGCTGTAAACATTCTAGTAAAAACCAGTTCAACAGCTGTGTATGATCAAATATTAAAAACAGCTATTCTAATAGAATGGTTTTAAAACTGACTAGTTGCTTCACCTGTGCATGGTAAAGCTTGGACTTGCTTTGATGATAAATTTAACATTACAGATAAGTCTGCTTGAAAGACCAGAACTTCAGCACAGAATTAAAGCATTCTGCAGTTCTCGTTCTCCTGAGCATTGGCTAAAAAATCAACCTCCAAAAAGAGCTGAGCTCCAGAAGGCTCTTGGTAACCATCTTTCATGGAAGGACCGGTAAGTACAATCTTTTAATTGATATTCAAGTCCAGTGTTTTAGTTAACTATGCAATTATGTACTCCATCCGTTCCAAAATACTTGTCGTGATTTTAGTTCAGATTTGAACTAAAACCACGACAAGTATTTTGAGACAGAGGGAGTATTTGGAATTTGAACGATGTATAACATATTGATTGAACAGATGTGTAAAGCAGGTTCATTTTTAATCTTATTTGCCTTCTGAATAGCAATACCAACTAGGAGAAGTGCATGGATGAACCTGGGTACATATGAACCCACTTTGAAAAACACATTTTGCAATGTCAAAAAATTCTGAAAAAAGTTGCGCGCAGACATCTCCATATTCTATGTGCGTGCAGAAAATTTCATAGAAAAACAACTTTTTTTGCAGCCTGTGCAAAAAAGACAAATTTTTGTGTCGTAAAACGCTATTTAGAAGCAGTAAAATTTGTCTTTTTTACTGAGACAAAACAAAAATACTTTTTCACACAAAACTTTGTACTATGGACATACCTTTGCCAACATGTATACATAAATTTTTGTTTACAATTTTTGAACATTACAAAATGCGTCAAAAGTACATTTTTCAAAAACGGGTGCAGATGCCCATGGGTTCAGATCGTCCGCTCTCTACCAACTAGCTATTTCATTGATAATTTGTTTGTTAATCCGATTGCCTGGTACAGTCTGATATATTTGGAGCTCTAGATAAATTTGAGGGCACTGTGCTTAGTTTATCTTTAGTCAGGGACATTTTTGGGTATGCCTGATAAGTACTTTTTCATTTATTTCCCAGCCTTAATTGAACCATCCCTGTTTTTATCTGAATTTCACTGGTTTGGGAAACCCTTGCTCTATTCCCAAGTATATGGCCACTGGTTTTAGACTTCCTGAACATTCTTAAGGGTGGATGTCAGATGCCTTTTTTTACATATTGCTGTGATTATATTTATATATCTACTTTATCCGGTAAAAGAAACATATCTACTTTTTTTCTACATTTGCTTTTTGTTTGTAAAATCATCTTGATGTTTTAAGTCGCGCACACTTTTCATGATTCAACTTTTGTAATTCTAGTAAAGCAAGGTTTAGTGGTAGAAAAGCAATACATTGTAATGAAATTGATCAAAGATTAGATTTGACAATTCTTCCGGCCAGTGCCAATAGTCTCAATATATAGGGTGGAATAGATTGGATGCTGACCAGATGGTGCGCTTCACACTTTCTTTTCCATATTTTTAAAACGAGTACAGATGCAAATACAGATGTTGTAGAATACGAGTACGCCTCGGGTGCTACTCAAATACAAATATCCTAAAACTCTTTTTTGTGATGTGAAATACCCTAAAACTTTAACGACACACTATAGGGCACATGATAACTATCAATTGATGACATATAATCAGTGGTTCACTTGATCTCTTCTTCGGTTGTTCGAGTCTTCCAGCGGCACAATATACCAACTAACAGGTCTAGAGCTAGACAGCAAACTAATTTGTCATTTGATCTGTAGAAATGTGGGTCGTAATTAAGCGCATGGTAGATTTTTGTCCCGATCTATACGCATGCATCTTGATTCCTGAAGAGCAACACCGCGATGTGATTGATTACTACTGTATGGTCATGTTATTACCGTGCAGTCGTGCACAATGGAAGCTGAAAGGAGTGGGACCATGCATGTAAGAGGGCGCTAGTGCGTAGAGGGCGACATGCAAGTTGCTTGGCAAGGGATGCGACCGAGGTGTCTGATGCCAGCCTGTCAGTCTGCATCCCTAGACCTTTGGCGCTTCACTTTGCTTATTGGGCTTTTCCTTGCTAAATGGGCTGAGATCTAAGTGGACCGCCGCACAGAGTCAGGGAGAGCCGGATAGTTTTTACTCCGATACAAATACATTTGATTTCGAAAATTCTTATTCTCATCTTTTTCCAATGCCACATCTGCATTTATATCTGGATATTAAGTCCCCATATTGTCAGGATCCGGATTTGATTCTGATTCGGATGCAGATATTTCTTCCCATATTAGCTTTTTCTTGAATACGGATATAAGATCCTTTGTATAATCTGTTGCCAGTGTCGACCCTTATCAATATGTTGCCCGGATCAGAGGGGCTGATGCACATACAGAAAAACTCTACAAAGCGAGCCTAAGAATTAGTTTGCAGTTTGGGACACGGGGGTAGTGAGAAGACAGGGCAACAATGAGTTGCCCTCTTGACGCTGGTGGGACTTTGCAAAGATTAACAAAGGGGGTGCTAGCCTCAATCCCCTGGCTGATACATGTTTCTCCTTACTTTCTATGTTTATATTACCTTGTAGGCTTGTAGCATGGCATATTATGTTGATTTGGATATATTTGACTTTTTTAACCATATTTCTATTAATATATTTTGCCCTTTTGGGTTTCTGTTCCAAAGTTATTGAAGCTTGATTCACTATAGTTGTGTTGTCAATGCAGCTATCCTCCCTTTTTCGATGACATTGCTGCCCGCTTGCTTCCAGTCATCCCGCTGATAATTTATAGGCTTATTGAGAACGATGCTACAGATATCGCAGACAGGGTTCTCGCATTTTATTCTACCTTTCTCGCTTTCCACCCACTGAGATTTACATTTGTGCGGGATATTCTTGCATACTTCTATGGTCATCTTCCAAGCAAGTTAATTGTCCGGATCCTCAACGTGCTAGGTGTTAGCACCAAGGTAAACCCCTTTTTACTCTTTGCTGGAAACTCTTCTACCTGTACAATTTTATTCATACTAATGGTGATCATTGTACAGACTCCTTTCTCGGAATCCTTTGCTCAATATTTAGGGTCTTCAAATTCCTCTATTTGCCCACCACCAGAATATTTTGCCAACCTTTTGCTAGGCCTTGTTAATAATGTCATACCTCCTTTGAGTAGCAAATCCAAATCAAACCCAGGAGATGCTTCTGGCGCACGCACAAATTTCAGCAAGCCTCATGCATCTGCGCAAGCTGGTGGAAATAGTAATGCCGATGCTCAGCGGGCATTTTATCAAAATCAGGATCCTGGGTCATACACACAGCTTGTTTTGGAAACAGCAGCTATTGAGATTCTCTCACTTTCTGTGCCAGCTTCTCAAATAGTGTCCTCTCTAGTTCAATTGATAGCTCATGTACAAGCAATGCTTATACAGTCAAATACTGGTCAAGGAATGTCTGGTGGTTTGGGCCAAAACTCTGGGCTTCCAACTTCTCCTTCAGGCGCGGGTGCTGAGTCTGCAGGTGCCAGCCGAGCAAGCACTTCGGCAAGTGGAATCAGTGCTAACTTTGTTTCAAGAAGTGGCTACTCTTGTCAGCAGTTGTCTGTTTTGATGATTCAAGCATGTGGCTTCTTGCTGGCACAACTCCCACCAGAATTCCACATGCAACTATACTCAGAAGCAGCTCGAATCATAAAAGATTGTCGTTGGCTTTCTGACAGTTCGAGACCTGTGAAAGAGCTTAACTCAGCTGTTGGTTATGCACTTCTGGACCCAACATGGGCTTCTCAAGACAGTACGTCGACAGCCATAGGTATCGTAATACATTTTTGGCTTACTGTGTTTTTACCCCCTTTCAGCCTAAACATTTGGGCCCATTCAGTTCAGCGTTAATTTAATACACTGCTACTCCCTCCGTTCCAAATTACTCGTCGTGGTTTTAGTTCAAATTTGAACTAAAACCACGACGAGTAATTTGGAATGGAGGGAGTACCATTTTGCGCTTCTACTACATGTTTGTTCTGCCTTGATTGCAGGTAACATTGTGGCCCTCCTACACTCATTTTTTAGCAATCTTCCTCAAGAGTGGCTGGAATCTTCACATACTGTCATCAAACATCTCCGGCCAGTGACTTCAGTTGCCATGTTGAGAATTGCCTTCCGCATACTGGGCCCCTTATTGCCTCGTCTAGCCTTTGCTCGACCTCTATTCATGAAGGTATGCTTGGTTTTTTCCTTTGTACTTCCAAGTTACTGAAAGAATGTATTATTTGGATTTACAGCTGTTTTGAACAAATTTGCACAATATATGTTGCACCTGTAATCTCAATAATCAGAGCAAGATCATGTTCCACTACTTTGGCATCTTCATGGCTTCTATTCAATCTTCTGTTTCATAAACTTCACACTGAGAAAAAGCATTGCTGTGGAATGGCTCTCGAACAGTTCCTCTTGTGCATTCATATAGGCTCGCAGTCATATATCATAGGCCCTAGACTTCTCTGATTTGCTTTGTTGCATCTTCGACACAATTGAGCTATAAGTGCGCCTTTGCTTTCTAAAGGAAATAAATGAACGCATGTTATTGATTGTTCCCCACAACCCAATATTTTTCATCCATGGGGGGAGCTCCATGCAAGCCAATGGTGGCCAGGGCCCATAACATCCCCTCCTGCTATATCGCTAATTTTCATCATTTTCGTACCAACAGAAACACCATTTCTCTTTACTCCACCAGCCCCTGCTCCTCTGCTGGCTTCACCGGTGGTCCGGTGCATTGTTGTGCGAAGTACAGTTTATTTGTCGTGCTAATACTAATTTTTCTCGTGTTCTCGTGATCTGCAGACGCTGGCTTTGCTGTTCAACGTGCTGGGGGATGTTTTTGGGAAGAACTCTCAGGCCTCGCCTCATGTGCCGGCATCAGAAATCGGAGACATCATCGACTTCGTGTAAGATACTCCTAATCTTTCTCGCTTGTAATTCTCCGGCATGCACTATATGTATCCTCCCATTCCGTGTTCAATTGCTGATTCACCGGATAATATCTCATACGAGTTACTCCATTTCTCTCGTCCCCAAAACAGGCACCATGCTGTCATGTACGAAGGTCAAGGCGGCCCGGTTCAGAGTACCAGCAAACCTAAAGTGGAGATATTGACATTGTGCGGGAAAGTGGTGGATATGCTGCGGCCGGACGTGCAGCATCTCCTCTCCCACCTCAAGACCGATCCAACCTCGTCCATCTACGCGGCGACCCATCCAAAGCTAGTGCAACAACACCCATCCTAATAATGCTACATCATAACGTGGATGATGTAGAATAGTGTAGTACACGTGAACTGCTGCGGCTCGGCTGATTTCGCTGTACAGGCCTGAACGCCGAGCAGTTTTAACCAGTTAACTTGCTGCCAGACCGGAACCCGGAGAGTGTGTCAGAATGGTTACTGTTGAGAAAGATCTGTGTTTTAACCCATACATGTTGTAGCAACATGTAAGTGTGCATTGTGAGGTTTATGATCTAGTACTACTCCCTCCGTTCCTAAATACTCCCTCCGTCCGAAAATACTTGTCATCAAAATGGACAAAAAGGGATGTATGTAGAATTAAAATACATCTAGATATATCCCATTTTATTCATTTTGATGACAAGTATTTCCGGACGGAGGGAGTAAAAAGTTTCTTTTAGAGATTCCAATGCTGACTACATATGGAGCAAAATGAATGAATCTACACTCTAAAGTCTGTATATATACACCCGTACGTAGTCTTTATTGAAGTCTCTAAAAGATTTGTATTTAGGAGGAAGTAAAAGTTGTCTTGTCAGCCAGAACATATTTCTTGCCAACTCCCTTGCAGCCGCCCCTAGCGCATTTCGGCACTCCATGGCCGCAACTCATCAGCTGGAGTTGCGGCAGTCAGGTTGTACTAGTTGTGGTACTACACTACTGCCCCTTCTCCTTTTGATGCTGCAGTGCAGGACACGGCTCGTTTGGTCGATGGTCACGGTCAGGGGCTACCTGTTCTGACACCGATCTTAGCCGAGCAAGGTGCATCGAATGCTTGAAAGTTTTGTCACGGAGCAGGCGCCAAGGACTGACCCTTCTCGCCGGTGGGCATCAGACGCTGGTGTGCGGTGTACCCCGTGTTCTGAACCGTGGACATCGCGCCACAGTGGCGCGCAGCGTGCAAGACAGCTTCTCCCCGGTTGGGGTGGCCCAGAAAATTTCGGTAGTAATAGTCCGCACTCCTGTGCGAACTACAGTCGTTGCACTGCTGACTGCGAGCGAGTTCACCGGTGTCAGCTGTCTCGTAAACATCAGAGGTTACCTCTTTTTTAACACGATGTACTCCACTCCATCCATCAGGGGTCCAAATTCCGACGGATGTTCACGTCCAGTACCGTTTCCCCCGGTAGTACTACAAACTTTGTGTACTAGAAAGAAATCCACATGTTTCAGAGCCACCCTCGGTTCATTCATTCATTCATTCATCCTCATTCCTGAAGATAGATAGATAGATACCGCCGCGGTGATTACTGAGTATACCTGGTAATCCGTGGCCCGGCTTCTGTTGCTGCTAATCCGTGGTCGGGTGCACCGCCTAGCAGTAGCAGAGCATGCATGCATGGTCCACCCGTGTGGGCGGGTGAGGCCGATGAGAGCGCGCAGAGGCCGGCTCACACGTACTGGGGCTGTGCTCGCCACGTGCGCGTGGCCCCTTTCCACTTCCGGCCGCACCTATTAATCCCCCGCTACGGGCCTCCGCTCCCACATTAAGGCCAGACTTCTTCCTCCTGGGACTGACTGACTGATTCCCTCGAGACTCGAGCAGGCGCCTGCCCCTGCCGCCTTCCTTCCCAGCTCGCTCTCTCCTCACTCACTGCTGCTTGCTTGTCCGGATCGATAGACAGAGATGGGCAGGCAGCCGTGCTGCGAGAAGGTGGGCCTGAAGAAGGGCCCGTGGACGGCGGAGGAGGACCAGAAGCTCGTCGCCTTCCTCCTCTCCCACGGCCATTGCTGCTGGCGGCTCGTCCCCAAGCTCGCAGGTCAGCAACGCTTACACTCGTACTATATGCATGGCTACTCTGCAAACGCATTTGGTCTCAAGCTCTCAATCGCACGCAGGGCTGCTGAGGTGCGGCAAGAGCTGCCGCCTGAGGTGGACCAACTACCTGCGCCCCGACCTCAAGCGGGGCCTCCTCTCCGACGACGAGGAGAAGCTCGTCATCGACCTCCACTCGCAGCTCGGCAACAGGTGCGTGCCCATGCTACGCTAGTGTCCGGCTCGACGACGAGGAGTAGTATGCATGTTCGCGTCGTGAACTCTGGTCTTGTGCTTGCGCCCGACAGGTGGTCCAAGATCGCGGCGCGGCTGCCGGGCAGGACGGACAACGAGATCAAGAACCACTGGAACACCCACATCAGGAAGAAGCTCAAGAAGATGGGCCTCGACCCCGTCACGCACCAGCCCGTCGCCGACCCCCTCGAGGACCCGGAACGGGCCGCCCACTGCGACGGCAAAGCCTCGTCCCAGGAATCGGCCGGCTCCGGCACCGGCGCCGAGGATGAGGCCCCGACGAGCGCCGAGCCGAAGCAGGAAGCCGCCTGCTCTGCCTCCACCGCGTCCGCCGTGTCGCCGTCACCCTGCTCCTCCTCGTCCGCCTCGGCCTCCGTCGCCACGCCCGGCGGCGCCGACGTGGACTGGCCCGAACCCCTCGACCTCTTCCAGGTCGACGCCATCATCGACATGGACTGGGCCAGCATCTTGTCCGGCAGCGGCGGCGGCGGCGACATTGGCGTCGATCTCTTCGACCAGTGCTCCGACGTCGGCTTCGATCAAGAGGTGTGGATGTGATCCAGCAGCTGTTAGTATTCGGTCGAGGGTTAGAATTAGACCGCGTCAGTCCTCCTTCTGTTTTCCTCTCACCCACTCTCTCCGTGCTCTGTTTTCTATGGTTTCTTGGGAGATAATTTGTCCTTGTTCATGTCCGTGCGTGCATGCGCGCGCATGCATGCCTGTTGATAAGGAATGAGAGAAATGTTGACTTGTGCTTATGAAAATTGGTGATGCTAAGAAAGTGTCAAGAAGCAGTTCAATGGATCATCGATCACGGTATGGCCTTCAGTTCCAACACACCGCGACACGCTCATGCACACGCACGAAAAAATAACAGTCTTGCTAAGTCTCAGTCGACTCAATCGATTCTATACGTGAGATCTTACTTTAACACTCATTAAAAAAAACATTTTTTTTCTTTGCATATTATGTCACTTGACGGAGACTTGTTAAATTTCAGTTCAGAGACCTGGCCACACCTAAAGAATAAACATTCCTACTCAACCCTTGTAAACATATTCGATTTTGAAAGCGAAAGGCCAAGCCTTTTGTCAAAGGAAAATATTATCTTTTATGAACATGGATGAATAGTATTTGTGCAAGCACGCTCCAATGATGGACTGCGGCAGAGACTCCCTGGAATGAAAGCTCAGTGCTTCCAGGACCAGTTTGGAAGTGTGACGAGTGCTTTAGCACTAGTAGTGGAGTCCTTAATTTCAAGATGTCTCCTGCTAATATAACCAAACACCGATTAGTTAGACGAGAAAGGCTGTACTGTGTTCAAAAAAAAAAAAAGTTAGACGAGAAAGGCTCCATGCACAAA
>LR738714.1:550505260-550521803 GCA_902687465.1 Secale cereale
ATTCATAGGATTTTTGGCGTCGGTCTCACGCTAAGAGGGGCCACGAGGGGCCCACGAGGCACCAGGGCGCGCCACGCCAGAGGGGGAGGGGGGGGGGTAGCGCGCCCTGGTGGGTAGTGGCCACCTCCAGCCCCTTCTAGTCCTCCCATGAAACTTCTGGTGGCTGTTTTGGTCCAACAAAAATCGCCAAAAAGTTTCGTTGCATTTGGAGAACTTTTATTTCTGCACAAAAAATTAACACCACAGTAGTTCTGCTGAAAACAACGTCAGTCTGGGTTAGTTCCATTCAAATCATACTAAAACCATATAGAATTGTTGTAAATATGGCATGAATACTTCATAAATTATAGATATGTTGGAGGGGTATCAGCATCCCCAAGCTTAATTCCTACTCGTCCTCGAGTAGGTAAATGATAAAAGAAATAATTTATGAAGTGTGAATGCTAGCATAGTGCATATGTTTGATCAATGATAATTTCAATCACTCTTCCTAGCATCATAACAACAACTCTTTCTCATAAAAATCATCATGATAAAGTAGAAATCAATTCACATGTTATGGTTCAAGCAATGCATTCTCTTGAAACTTAACAACCTATGTTCTCAGTCACCAAACAATCACAATTCAACTTATTCAATAAAGTCTAGGTATGAGCTCCACATACTCAATCATCATATAGTCTTCTATGATTGCTAGTACTCAAAGCATATTTTTAGAGCAAATGGCATCCATCGAACACAGAGAAAGATACGGGCTCAATATTTTGCCTCCCAACTCATTTATCATAGAGATAATTGCCAACAATAATAATTCATGGTCAAATATATTTGACTGGTCATATGTGCCTAGATCTTTCCCCACCACATGATGCTTTCCAACTAGAGAATAATTGAGGTTGAAATGAGACTGCATATTATTGACTCTTGCATAAAAGTAAATACTGAAAAGTAAAAGATGGGCCCTTAACAGAGGGAAGCAGAGGTTGTCATGCACTTTTTATTTTTGGATGCGCAATATCTTAATGCAAAGGAACGTCACGTTATATTGCCCCTTATGATAGCAACCTTTATTATGTAGTCTGTCGCTTTTATTACTTTGCCATCACAAGTTTGTACAACACTTATTTTCCCTTACAATGAAAGATCAAACATATTTAGGAGCAATTTTATTGCTTTATGCACCGATAAAAACTTACTTGAAGGATCTTATTCAATCCATAGGTAGATATGGTGGACACTCATGGCAAGGAACTGGGTTTAATGGTTTTTGGATGCACAAGTAGTATTTCTACTTAGTACGAATTTTTGGCTAGCAAAAGATTCTAAGCAAGCACCACATGTTGGAGGATCCATAACAGTATAACTTCTATGCAAATATACACAACCATAACTCATTATGTTGTATTCCTTGTCCAACTTCAACTAATTTTCTCAAGTTTGAAAATAATTAATGGGTATTCACAATCATAAAAGATGTCCAAGATAATATATTTGTATGTGAAAGTTCTCTTCCTTATACTAATCATTCATGAATTGCTTGTATGACCAATATTGTGATTGTCAAGCTTCAATAGATTTCACTTTCTAAACCCAATGTGAAGATACTACTAGGCAAGATATGGACATATAATTTCAACTTCATGATAATTCATCCAATAATTTACTCATAGCTAGGATATAAGTGAAATACAAGATTAAATGACAAACTACTCCAAAAAGATATAAGTGAAGATCAAGCGAGTAGTTAAGTAAATGGGTAGCTATTTGAGGACTCTCTCTCTGTCATTTAAAAACTTTCAGATCTAAGTATATTATTAAAACATCAAGCAAAACATAATAAAATGACATTCCGAGAATAGCACACATCGTGTGAAGAATCAAAAACTTAGGATCAACCGAGGTTAACTGATAATTGTTGATGAAAAAAGGTGGGATGCCTACCGGGGCATCCATTATCTTGGTATGCCTTGGGAATCCCCAATCTTGAGCTTTTGTGACTCCTTAATTCCTTTTATATCACAGTTTCCCTAAATCTTAAAAGCTTCTTCCGCACAAAACTCAACAAGAACTCGTGAGATAAGTTAGTATAAATCAACTCAAAACCTTACCATTCTGTACTGTGAAAAATCACTAAAATTACAATTTAACATTGCATACCAAATGTATCTGCATATTTAATACTTCTATCCTCAAATAGAATCATTAAAGAAGCAAACATATGCAAAAAATGCAAACATAACAGCAATCTGTCTAAACAGAACAGTCCGTAAAGAATGCAAGAAGATTCATACTTATCTAACTCAAAAAATTCTAAACATTTACTGCACTATAGAAAATTTATCATAGTTATTTTGAAAAAACAATCAAAATTTTATCACATTCTGACTTTTCTAGGGATTTTTTGCAACAGCAATAAACTTTCTGTTTTCAAAAAGCAACATATAGACTTGCGAAATAAGCATGGTAAAGGCTATCCTTAACACTTTTATTGAAATAAAAGATACAAAACATTATTATAAATAATGTAAATAAAATACTAACAAAATATCTTGACACTCCAAGCAAAACACATATCATGTGACAAATACAAATATAGCTCCAAGTGAGGTTACCGATAATGTTGAAGACGAAAGAGGGGATGCCTTCCGAGGCATCCCCAAGCTTAGTTGCTTGGGTCTTCCTTGAATATTACCTTGTGATGCCTTGGGCATCCCCAAGCGCAAGGTCTTGCCACTCCTTATTCTCCTCATATCGATATCTCACCCAAAACTTGAAAACTTCAATCACACAAAACTTAACGGAACATCATGAGATGCGTTAGTATAATAAAGCAAGTCATTCACTTTGGTACTATCAAATACAAGATTCATAATTGTTCTCACACAATTCCTATTGTACCTTATCATTTACACAATTTATATTACTTAATATAAGCTATGGAAACACAAAAACAAGCAAACTATGAATTGAAAACAGAATCTGTCAAAAACAGAACATTGTGTAATGATCTGGACAATGACCGTACTTATGCAATATAAAATTATGAAAAATTCTAACAATGTTGGAAATTTGCATATAAATCATGTGTAAAAAATCACAAAATTCTCATGTAACAGTAATTCATTGAATTTTCCACACTGGACGCAAACCTTTCTGTTTTTGCACAGAATCAAGTCAACTCCCATCCATACTATCCCAAAGGCATTACTTGGCACTTTATTGAAAAAGGTATAAAATATGATAACTACAGTAGCTTAATCATGTGGACACACAAAAACAGTAGGGTTAAATGTTGAGTTGTCTCCCAACAAGTGCTTTTCTTTAATGCCTTTTAGCTAGGCATGATGATTTCAATGATGCTCACATAGAAGTAAAGAATTGAAACATAATGGGAGCATCATGAAACATATGACTAGCACATTTAAGCCTAACCCACTTCTTATGGATAGGGATTTTGTGAGCAAAAAATTTATGGGAACAAGAATCAACTAGCATAGAAAGGCAAAACAAGCATAACTTCAAGATTTTCAACACATAGAGAGAAAACTTGATATTATTGAGATATGTAAAAGAAAAATTTCCTCTCTCATAATAATTTTCAGCAGCATCATGAATGAATTCAACAACATACCTATCACATAAAGCATGATTTTCATGATTCATAAGCATATAAATTTTACTACTCTCCACATAAGCAAATTTATTCTCATGAATAATGGTGGCAACAAACTCAAAAAAGTAACTATCATGAGACACTTGGTTGGCATAATCCAATTGAAAATTAAAATCATGATGACAACTTTCATGGTTATCATTATTCTCTATAGCATACATGTCATCATCATCGTCATCATAGATATCAACTTTGTTGTAAAAATCAATCGAAACCTCTTCGAAAGTAGTGGACTCATCACTAAATAAAGTCATGACCTCTCCAAATCCACTTTTATCAATATTGTGAAAAGATTCAACACCCTCCAAAATAGTGGGATCATTACCTAGAGTTGACACTCTTCCAAACCCACATTCATCATTGTGATCATCATAAATAGGAGGCATGCTACCATTATAACAGATTTGCACATCAAATCTTGGGGGACTAAAAATATCCTCTTCATCAAACATATCATACCCAAGCTTATGGCTTTGCATATCATTAACATCATGGAAGTTCAGAGAATCCACTCATCATTCAAAGATTTTATGCCAAACATTTTAATAGATTCCTCTTCTATCAATTGAGCACAATTTTCCTTTCCATCATTTTGAAGGAAGACATGATAAATATGAATAATGTGAGGCAACCTCAATTCCATTTTTTGTAGTTTTATTTTATAAACCAAACTATGATAAACAACAAGCTAAAAGATTGAATTGCAAGATCTAAAGATATACCTTCAAGCACTCACCTCTCTGGCAACGACGCCAGAAAAGAGCATGATGTATACTACACAACTTTATTCTTGTAGACTCGTGTAGGGCTTCCAAGCGCGGAGTTTTGTAGGACAGTAGCAATTTTTCCTCAAGTGGATGACCTAAGGTTTATCAATCCATGGGAGGCATAGGATGAAGATGTTCTCTCTCAACCAACCCTGCTACCAATAACAAATAGTCTCGTGTGTCCCCAACACACCAAATACAATGGTAAATTGTATAGGTGCCCTAGTTTGGCGAAAAGATGGTGATACAAGTGTAATATGGATAGAAGATATATATTTTGGTAATAGGAACAATAAAAAACAGAAAGGTAGAAAGTAACAAAAGTGAGCACAAATGATATTGCAATGCTTAGAAAAAAGGCCTAGGGTTCGTACTTTCATTAGTGCAATCTCTCAACAATGCTAATGTAATTGGATCATATAATCACCCCTCAACGTGCGATGAAGAATCACTCCAAGGTTCTTATCTAACAGAGACCATAAGAAAAATTGTTTGTAGGGTACGAAACCACCTCAAAGTTATTCTTTCTGATCGATCTATCCAAGAGTTTGTACTAAAATAAGACCAAGTTATCCTTTCCGATTGATCTATCCAAGAGTTCGTACTAAAATAACACCATATGATACACATCAACCAACTCTAACGTCACCTAGATACTCCAATGTCACCGCGAGTATCCGTGAGTTGATTATACGATATGCATCAAAGAATTTCAGATTTATAATACTCAATCCAACACAAAGAACCTCAAAGAGGGCCCCAATATTTCTACCCGAGAAACAAAGACGAAAACGTGCATCAACCCCTATGCATAGATTATCCCAATGTCACCTCGGGAATCCATGAATTTAGTGCCAAAGCATACATCAAGTGAATCAATATGATACCCCATTGTCACCACTTGTAATCATATCAAGACATACATCAAGTATTCTCAAATCCATAAAAGTATTCAATCAAATAAGAATGAAATCTCAAAGGCTTGCGGCGGCAGAACTTCTGATCTAGGGTAATTTCTGGAGGTTTGTGTATTTATATGATTTTTTGCATCGGTATCACGCTAAGGGGGCCACGAGGGGCCCATGAAGCACCATGGCGCGCTAGAGGGGCGTGGCGTGCCCTGGTGGGTAGTGGCCACCTCCAGCCCCTTCTAGTCCACCCAGGAAGATTTTGGTGCCTCTTTTGTTCCAAAAAAATTGTCAAAAAGTTTCGTTGCATTTGGAGAACTTTTATTTCTGCACAAAAAACAACACCACGGTAGTTCTGCTGAAAACAGTGTCAGTCCAGGTTAGTGCCATTCAAATCATACTAAAACCTTATATAATTGTTGTAAGTATGGCATGAATACTTCATAAATTAGAGATACGTTGGAGACGTATCACTATTGTGGGTCTTCCCGCGGGTGGAGCTTATGCGTCATACTTAGAGATCTTTCATGAGTTTACTAGAGAGCACCCTAATCACATGGATTGCGACGTTCAACAACCAGACTCATATAGGTCTGTTCATCAAAATATGTTTTGCAGGACATCTCTGCTCAAATAAGCCACTTAGAACATATTAAGATATATATCAATTTGCCATGCAGATTAGGAGAGTATTGCAACTTCATGGAGTGGTATTTTTAATAGTAAGGATACTCTCCTCTCAGTTGACCAACAACTTGACTTCCACATTTAATTCATAGGATCTCCGATCACATAGACTAGGTTACCATTGTGAACAACTCATATTGTGGGTCTCATATTGTCGGCGTTCTGGGAACCAGGGTACCGAGACTTGCCTGCCTGTGCCCCACCGCGTGGCTCCATCAACAGCTTGGTACGGCCCATCTTCAGCATCGACAAGACAAGACCCTCACGAGGGGCCAAGCCTCGCGAGGTGGACGATGCCAAGACCTCCGAAGGAAGCAGGCTCCTTAGGCAGCTTCTTGAGGAGCAGAGTTTCCTATGCAAGCACCCACCTCGTGAGGATCAAGTGACGCAAGCCATGACGACCAAGGCCAGGTAGGCGCCAGTGGGCGCAGAGTAGCAGGTTTCCACTTTGGTGCTAAGAAGGCAGGCACAGTCGCGGAGTCCTGAGGAATCAACCAAAGGTTTCCATCCTTGTGCAACGTGAACAAGACCGCCTCGACGGCAGGACGAATGTCATTGCCAAGCCCACCACGGCATCACGACGAGAAGCTTTGCAGGTGAAGACCACCTTTCGTCAGGATAAGATGTACTTCTTGTCCCCTTTCAAATTGGTTGTTGTGGAATCCTTTCCCGCCTTCATTTTCGGGTAAGGACCAACACTACTATAAATACAGCCTAGCCACCACCGTAGGAAGGGAGTCCGGATCCAAGGATAGAAACCTAGAACCCTCACTAGCTCTCACCCAATAACAAACCTCCTGAGGTCGTTCTTCCCCTTGTACTCGTTCATCCACAACCCTCCAAGTGGCTAATCCACCATAAAGCAGGAGTAGGGTCTTACACCGCAAGGTGGCGCGAACCTGGGTAAACGACTATGTCCCTTGTCTTTCTTGTTCATCGAGCTAGGCTGTGAGATCGACAACTTAGTAGGCGAGAGAGGTTGAGTTCTTCGCACATGCCGGATAACCCACAAGTATAGGGGGTCGCAACAGTTTTCGAGGGTAGAGTATTCAACCCAAATTTATAGATTCGACACAAGGGGAGATAAAGAATATTTGTAAGTATTAGTAGCTGAGCTGTCAATTCAACCACAGCTGGAGATTAATTATCTGCAGCAAAGTGATCAATAGCATAGTAATATGATAGTTTTGATAGTAGTGGTAGCAGCAATAGTAACAGTAACAGTGATATCAATAGTTTTGTAGCAAGTGTAGCAGTAAGGATAGCAGTAGTAACTTAGCAAGATCAATATAGGATAAATTCGTAGGCATTGGATCAGTAATTTGTTGGATGATATTCATCATGTGACAGTCGTAACCTAGGGTGATACGACACTAGCTGCAGTTCATAAATATAATGTAGGCATGTATTCGGTAAATAGTCATACATGCTTATGGAAAGAACTTGCATGCCATATTTTGTCCTACCCTCCCGTGACAGCGGGGTCCATATTGGAGGGATATTAAGGCCTCCTTTTAATAGAGAATCAGAACAAAGCATTAACACACGATGAATACATGAACTCCTGAAACTACGGTCATCACTGGGAGTGGTCCCGGCTATTGTCACTCCGGGGTTGCCGGATCATAACACGTAGTAGGTGACTATAACTTGCAAGATCGGATCTAGAACATGGATATAATGGTGATAACATAAACGGTTCAGATCTAAAATCATGGCACCTGGGCCCAAAGTGACAAGCATTAAGCAAGGCAAAGTCATAGCAACATCAATCTCAGAACATAATGGATACTCGGGATCGACCCTAAGAAAACTAACTAGATTACATGATGAATCTCATCCAACTCCTCACCAACCAGCGTGCCTACGAAGGAATTACTCACTCCTGGTGGGGAGCATAATGGAATTGGCGATGGAGAAGGGTTATTAATGACGAAGAACGAAGATCCCCCTCTCCGGAGCCCCAAATGGACTCCAGATCTGGCCTCCCGATGAAGAATAGGAGGTGACGTCAACTCCGTCTTGTGGATCGCGATAATTCTTTCTCCCTGTTTTTTCTCTCCATAAATGTGAATATATAGTGTCAGGGTTGAGGTCAGCGGGGCCACCAAGTGGGGACAATCCACCTGGGCACACCAGGATGGGGGCATGCCCTAATGGGTTGTGCCCACCCAGGTGCCCCCCTCCGGTGGTTCTTGGCTCCAGTATTTTTCTTTTATTGTATAATAATTCCTCGCAAAGTTTTGTTCCATTCCGAGAACTTTTATTTCTGCACAAAAATAACACCATGGTAGTTCTGCTAAAAACAACATCAGTCTGGGGTTAGTTTCATTCAAATCATGCAAATTAGAGTCCAAAACAAGAGGAAAAACGTTAGGAAAAGTAGATACGTTGGAGACGTATCAACTCCCCAAGCTTAAACATTTGCTTCTCCTCAAGCAATTCAGTTGATAAACTAAAAGTGAGAAAGAAAAACTTTTACGAACTCTTTTGATCTTGTTTTCATAAATAAGCTTAAACAACATCCATGTTTTCAGCAAAGATCATGACTAACATTGACAATAACTCTTAGAAATTATATTAACTCATATCAATGACATAATCAACTAGTGAGCGATAATAAGACATCTCAAACAACAATTTGTTATCAAAATAACCATGATATAATATGACAATAGTGGTATCTCGCTAGCCCTTTCTGAGACCGCAAAACATAAATGCAGAGCACCTCCAAAGTTCAAGCAGCGACTAAACATTGTAATTCATGGTAAAAAGATCCAGTCATGCTAACACCCAACATTCATTACACACAATGCAGAGGCATGACATCAGTGCTCTCAGATCTGGCGCTTATTTTAGAAGATGATGACACACCATAAAAGTAAATAGATAGTCCCTTCGTAGAGGGAAGCAGTGATTTGCAGAGGTGCCAGAGCTCAAGTTTTTAAAACAAAGGTAAATGGTATTTTGAGACATGCACCCTTCTCATTTACTTCACGACTATCAGTTATCAATATCTCCCATGCTAAACACGCTAGTGGCGGTTCCCAAGCCGAAAAGTAAAGGTTTGGACTCCATTGGGAGTTTTTGTTTGTTTATTTATAAGCTCTTTTTCTTTTTTTCAATTTTGGACTGGGAATCCCTATTACCGCCCTTTTCTCGTGCAATGGCGAGTGAATAAACACTCGGCCTAAGAATAACCTACTTAGCATGAAAGATACCGACTACCTCTTGTCGTTCCATGAACAATCCAAACACACAAAAAAGATATTTATTTGAAGTTTTTAGAGATGGCACATGCAAATTTACTTAGGACGGTAGGGTAATATTGTATATAGGTAGGTATGGTGGACTCATCTGGAATAACTTGGGTTTAAGGTCTTTTTTGATGTACAAGCAGAATTCCCACGTAGTACACGCGAAGGCTAGCAATTAGGTTGGGAAGCGGCCAACTAGAGAGCAACAACGGTTGTGAACATACATTATGCATAATAAACATTGGACACCAGCATGAGTAGGATATGGACATCATGAACATTAATATCATAGAGGCTATGTTGGTTTTGATCCAACTACATGTATGAACATGTGCCAAGTCAAGCCACTCGAACATTCAGAGGAGGATACAATATCATCATACTACATCACAATCATTCTAATGCAAAGTTGATATCCAAGATAAATCATAATCAACTCCTAGCTACTTATGCATGGCATGTGAAACTATAATCTCTAATTGTCATTGCAAACTTGTTTAATCATAATGGGCTGAATCACGAATACTAGGTTAAACATATTTACAAAAACAAAACAAGTCGAGTTCATACCATTTTCTCTCTGCCACGGCTAATTCATCAAATATCGTCATTATTGCCTTTCACTTGCACAACCGAATGATGTGAAAATAATAATAGTGCAAGAGTGCCATGGACCAAGCTGGAATCTGCAAATATTTTATTCACATGAGAAGACAAGGTAAAATAGGCTCTTTATTAAATCAACAATTATGTATATGAGATCCACTCAACATTTTCATCGTGGTCTTCTCCTTGGTAATACTCAAAAATAAAAATAAAAGAAATTCAGAGAAGCAAACTAAAATATTTTTGGAGTTTTTGGTTTTTTAGAACAAGCAAATAAAAGGGGAAAGCAAAAATGAGAAAAACTATTTACACGGGAAAGCTCCCAACAAGCAAAAGAAGAACAAGGAAATCCTTTTGGGTTTTCTTCTTAATATTACAACTAAGCAAGCATAGAGAGTAAACTAACTTCAGCTAGACATTTTTTGTTTTATTTTTCTAAGGTTTTTCAAACACACAAGAAGAAAGCGAGAAAATAAATTAAGCATGGATAGTAAAATAAATTAAGCATGGATAGTACAATGAAAGAGTGTGAAGAATGACAACTGAAATGATATGTGAACATGAATGTAAAGTCGGTGAGAAACACCTACACCCCCAAGCTTAGGCTTTTGGCCTAACTTGGTAAGCAGTCAGTAGCCTGGATAGTAGTCGAGGTACTGAGGAGCAGGCATCCACGCATCCCAGTGCTGAGGCTCCTCCTCTGCTGCAGCCTGGTCGTTCCAATAGGCGATGATATCCACAGGCATAATCCTATATCCGCCCCTGGCAATAGGATCAAACAAAGCAGGTGCAGGCAGTGGAATAATATCACGAGTTGTCACACTAAAAACCAAGTTATAAGGAATAGGGATGTTAGGATAATTGACAGCAGTAAACTGGTGGTGATCCATGGCAGCGCGATCTAGGTAAACCTTGGGTAAAGGAAAATCATGCAGGCATATCTGAACATTAAAGCGAGTCGCCAAAGGAGTGGCGTAAATACCTCCATGTATTTTGCCCTTGGACTTATTAATGTGGAGGCTACGTGCCATAATAGCTCCCAAGCTATAAGTGTTGTCGCCCTCTAGTGCACGATGCAAAACAACATGGTCTGGTGAACTGAGTGCACCCACTTTCTCTCTAGCAAGCAAGCATTTTGGAATGAAAAGAGCAAAATAATGAACATCAGGAAAATGCAAGCCAGCGACAGTGATAGCCGACACCCCCCTCTCATCACCCACTGTCAGAGTATGATAAAAGCTTTCAAACTCCACGGGTCTACGCTCCGCCAAACTACCATCAGTAGGAGGCAAGCATATTTCACGAAATTTAGTAAGCGGTTGATACGTCTCCAACGTATCTATAATTTTTGATTGTTCCATGCTATTATATATGATGTTTTGGATGTTTAATGGGCTTTATTATACACTTTTATTGTAATGCCCAGGATGGGACTATATCTCCTACGTGTCGAGGCACGACTTAAAGATATAAGCCCATCCTAGAATGATCTCAAGTTTGGTATCTTTGCACGACTCATGTAAAAGAGGGATTAAATTGCAAAAGGAGATAGTTGGCTTACACTCGCCACTTCACACAATACATTACATGAGCAATCATCATACAAAACATCACAACCCGACTACGGGTGAAGAACCAAAAGAAAGATACCAAAACAACATAAAAGCCACAGGTCAGGATCGAATCCTAGTAGAAACCACTACTGAACATCGAAACGTCACAAGCAACGGCCACAAGCTTCATCGAGCTCCCGATGAAGTACTTGAACCAGCTCCTGCATCGAACTCGACTGAACCTGCATCTGGTGTGGTGAAGTAACTGTGAGCCACAGAGGACTCAGCAATCCCGTTCCCGGGTAACAAGACTATTTAAGCCTTGGGTGAGGATAAGGCTGAAGAAAGAACGAGAGGTGAAGGAAACAAAACAAGAGTCTGCAGCAGCAACTAGCACTAACTTACGTAAAAGAGAGCGAGAAGAGAAGAGCATCGGTCGAAAGATGATCACGAAGTGATCCTAGCTAAAGCCGGTCAAACATAACCCCACCGTGTTCAACTCCCGAATCCCTATTCGGAAATTGACAGTCACGGTACACACGCTGGTAGTGTATTGAATCATTGTGTCAAGTTATCTACAACCGGAATTAACAAGCTCCCATCTGCCACATAACCGCGGGCACGGCTTTCGAAAGTTCAAACCCTGCAGGGGTGTTCCAACTTGACCCATTACAAGCCCACGATCCGCGGAGTCGCAACTCCATAGGTGGGAAGACCCGAGTATTCTCGGAATCCCGTGCTCAAGTTAAACCGAACTAAGGTAAGGCTAATCCAGCAAATCCTCCCGGCGTGTCGACACCCTGATAGGTAGCCGCGCGTATCTAGTCTCAGGATACGACCGGATGGGCGAAGCTACGGGTTTTTACCAGACCTTGAGTTTCCTCGAGGTGGCCCCGCAGGCTCCCCGTTTCGGACCAACACTCATGTGGAGCACTGGCCCGGGGTTGTTGAATTAAATAAAAGGGATAGCTAGTCCACATGCAAGTTTTTATTAGTTTGTTATTAGGCAAATAGTACCAATGTTGGGATTTGCTGGAAAAGACTTAGCACTTAGCGGTTTATCAAGGGGGTCCCATACACCCCAACCGTGTTAGGAACGCATAATCAAGGAACATAACACCGGTTTATACGGTTCCTAACGACATGAGTGGAACAAATCACCAAGCAAAAGGCTTAGCCTTCCACCCTGCCAGTATATAGATGATTTCATTTTTCAGCATTTATATAGTGTGATATAACCCAACCAAACTTCAACATGAAGCAAGCATCTTCAATCTTCACCTGCAACTAGCAATGCTATAAGAGGGGCTGAGCGAAGCGTACTTAGCCAATCAACGGTTTGCATAGGTAGGGTGGTTAAACATTGCAATGGTTACAAGTAGGAGGCTGACAAGAAAGACATGGGCATCGAGGCAAAACTATAGAGCGGATCTACTAGCAATAGGCAAAGATAGTAATGGTATCCGGGTTCGGTCATCTTGCCTGGGATTCCACAAGGGAGAAGAACGGATCCACGAAGTAGACGGAGCAACAGTCGAGAGAAACCTCACAACTCTGGAACGAAACCGAAGCTAACAAGAGAAGCAACCGGAAAGAAAGAACAACACGGTAAACACACAATCATAAACATGGCATACGATGCACAAACAAGGATGATGCATGTCCGGTTTACATATGCATGGCATGGCAAAGCACAAACAAAAACTACAAGTTAAGTGGAGATCAATATGCAACGAGTTGCATATTGACGAAACACCACATTTAATTATTTAATTGACTCTCGTTATTTACAAGACAAGATTAAATGTTTTAACATGGCAAGAGGGGAAGCATAATAAAACTACACTATCTAGGCAATTTAAATGAGGCCGGAAAATAACAACATCATATCCGGAAAATCCCCATGAGCATGTTTAATAATTATAAGCAAACAACAATTACACACATATTAAATGTTGTTAACATGATGCGGATGACATGATCAAGTTTATGCAAGTTTTATTAAAAGATTAACAAGAAGAAGATAAGAAGCATCGTCACCGTGGTGGAAAGAAAGGGTGCCACGGCAACGATCCGAAAATGATGCAACGCAACATCTCGGTTCCGGTACTCGTTGAGACCGGTGCAAATGCAAAGGTGGAGTGGGTGAGTCAAACGAGATGAAAGTGGGTGATCCCGTTTCCGGGTTCCCACGAGTCGGTGGCGAGGCAACCGAGGAACATGACAAAGGTGGAACGGGCACGAAGCACACAAGGGAGACATTTCATACAACACAACAAACATTCACACGGGTCACGACTCGGGGTTATACCTTCGAAACACTCGTTTCGGGACGGTTCGAGATCGTAGAGGAAGGAGTCGTTCTCGGGGTGTAGTGGAAGTAGATGTTCCGTTCGGAGAGGAAGTAGACGTTCTCATTTCTTCACCGAAGGTAGTCGTTCTCGTAGCGGTAGTTGTACTCGGGCGACGGTAGTGGTACTCGCGGTCGTCGAGCGACGGTAGTGGTACTCGGGGCGACGGTAGACGTTCACGGAGCTCGTGTCGTGGTACTTGGGGTTCTCGTTTGCGACGATAGTGGAAGTAGAGGTACTTGGCGTTCGACGGCGTCGTGGTACTCGTTCACGTAGTCGTACACGGATGTAGTCGTTCTCGAGGTAGTCGACGTCGTGGTACTTGGTGTCTTCAACTCGCCGGACTTGACAAAATGAAGGGGAACTTGATGATTCCTCGTGTAGTCGAACTTGCCGAACTCGGGGTCCTCGTCCACTTGGCGGAAACAAACAAAACAAAACAAAACAGCAGCAGGCGAAAAGAACACAGCAGCAGCAGCGGGACGAGGGGCTACAGGGGCTCGGCCCTGGACTGTTGCTGGCGCGCGAAGGGGAAGCCTGGCCGCGGACTGGAAGGAGAACGGAGGGAGGCCTCGGGGCGCTCTGGCCGGCCGGAGGGACGACGAGGGCGCGGCAGGCCTCTGGCGCGGGATGGAGACCGCTGGGGCGGCGACGAAGGCGGACGCCCGGGGCGAGGGCCTCTGCTCGGCGCACTGAGGACGGAGGGAGCGCTGGACTCGCAGCTCCGGGCGCCCTAGGCGCTGTCGACGGCTGGGGCCGCATGGAACGGGCGCGGGGCAGGGGAACTGCTCGAGGGGAGGTGGCGGCCGCCGGCGCAGCCGGTGCTCCTGGCCGGCCCCGTCGATGCGGGCGAGGAGGCGAGGAGGACTGGAGGTACTTGGCGCTGGGGGAAGGAGTTGGAGGACGGGCGGCCGCGGGCGCACGAAGGGGATCGAAGCACAGGGTTCGGCGCTCGGGAGGAGGGAGTAGAGAGATCGAGAGGGTTCTGGGGTCGGGGAAGAAAGAGAGCCTCGAGGGAGAGAGGGGAGAACGAGGCAGAGCGGGGGTCGATGCGGGAGGTGAGTGCGGCGGCGGCTGGAAGGAACGGAGGAGGAGAGGAGCGAACGACAGGAGAGGGAGCGCTAGGGTTCGGTGCGCTGAGGCTGGGCCTCGCGGGATGGGCCTTGGGCCTAGAGGCCGGCTGAGGGAAAGAGGAAGGCTGGGGGGAGAAAGGAGATGGGCCTGAGGGAGGCCTGGGCTGGCTGGGAGGGAAGAAGGGGAAGGCCCAAGAGGCTGGCTGACCTCTTATTTAATTCTTTAGCAGAAAAAAATAGAGAGGGATCCAGAATAAAAAGAAAAGAGGCCAAAACAGGGGGGAAAAAATGATGGAACATTTTGAAAGGCTTTATGGAGTAAAAACCAACCCCTCAAAAATAGTTCCAACAAAAGGGAAGTGCAAACTAAAATAATTAGTTTGCCTTAAAGGAGTTTGAAAGGAGTCTAGATTTCTAGGAGGAGCCTCGAAAAAACGGAAAAGAATTATTGGCAAGGTTTTGAAGGAAACTCGAAGTGAAAAGACAATGGGGAAATTATGCAAGTGTGTTACGGTGATTCCGAAGCAATGGAATATTTATTAATATAGCTCCCTAAATATTGAGAGGCTTTTATATGTTTTAAAGAGAAGACATCTTCCCTCGAATTAAATGGACCGAAGGTCCACACAATTTATTTGGTTGAGATGCAAAATAAAATATGACATGATGGCATGATGACATGATGCAAAGCAAAAATAAATAACACAAGCACAATGCAACCCACGGGAGGACCCGGAACATCTGGAATCTTCTGGAATCTTCTGGGACGTCGGTCTCGGGCGTCACATTTATATTATTTTTGGGACTAACCTATTAACCCAAAGGCCCAGTCTAGATTGCTGTTTTTTTGCCTATTTCAGGGTTTCACAGAAAAGGAATATCAAACGGAGTCCAAACGGAATGAAACCATCGGGAGAGTTATTTTGGAACGATATCTTCACGAGACACTTGAGAACCAAGGCAGAGGGGACACATGGTGCCCACGAGGGTCCAGGGCACGCCCCCACCCTCGTGGGTGTTGGGGATCGTAGCAGAAAATCAAAATTTTTCCTATGCATCACCAAGATCTATCTATGGAGTAATCTAGCAACAAGGGAGAGGGGAGTGCATCTACATACCCTTGTAGATCGCGACGCGGAAGCGTTGCAAGAACGCGGATGAAGGAGTCGTACTCGCTGTGATTCAGATCGCGGCTGATTCCGATCTAAGCGCCGAACAACGGCGCCTCCGCGTTCAACACACGTGCAGCCCGATGACGTCTCCCACGGCTTGATCCAGCAAGGAGAGAGGGAGAGGTTGGGGAAGACTCCATCCAACAGAAGCACGACGGCATGGTGGTGGTGGAGGAGCATGGGACTCCAGCAGGGCTTCGCCAAGCACTGCGAGAGACGAGGAGGGAGAGAGATAGGGCTGCGCCAAGCGACAGAGGTCAAAACCGTGTTATGGGCAGCCCCAAAACTCTCATATATATAGGGGGAAGGGAGGGGCTGTGCCCCCTCTAGGGTTTCCCACCCCTAGGGGTGCGGCCACCTCAGATCCCATCTGAGGGTGGCGGCCAGAGGGGGAGAGGGAGAGGGGGGCGCACCAGATTGGGCCCTAGGGCCCATCTGCCCTAGGGTTTGCCCCCTCCCCTCTTGGAGGCGCCTTGGGCCATGGTGGGGGGGGGGG
>LR738714.1:550535056-550561361 GCA_902687465.1 Secale cereale
CATCCAGTGGGGATCTCACCCACCATGGATGGCCTCCACGAGCTCTCTTTTCAAGTGATGCGAGGGTGATGCGACGGGGGTTGTTCGTCTACTGCGAGCGCCACTGTGAGGCTGCGACGGCGACCCGACGATGCTGCGATGGGATTTTGATTGCTCTGGTGATTCTGCGATGACACCGCCGTGCTGCGACGTCCGTCATCATGTCACGACGACTTTGCCGTGATGCGATGAATACTGCGACGACATCTCAGCTACTACGTCATTAGGCGACTGCGACTCAACTGCTGCAGCGGATGTTGCGACCGCGATTAGGGTTGCTCGGGTGATGCTACGACGACACCGTCGTGCTGCGAGTCAGTGCTGTGACAGTCGTCGACAAGTAGCGAGCGGGCGTTGCGATGTCACCGCCCTGCTGCAAGCCGATGTTGCGAGGCCGCCAGAGTTGCTATGACGGGTGACGTTGCTATGAGCCGGTGATGCCAGCACCGTCATCCTGCGAGCCAGTGTTGCTATGACACCAACGTGCTACGAGCGGGAGTATTGCATGCCAATGGTGCGACGGCACCGCCATGCAGGCCACCAAAGTTGCTAGGTGCTATGTTCCTGGTTGTGTTATGCGATGGGAAGAACAGAGGAAGGGAAGACCATGTTGCATTGACTTTTATCAATGGCTAGGGACGCCCAGATTGTAAGTTTCAGCAGGCGCCTAGACCTTGCTCCCCCGGTCGCAACCACTGGTGGTAGCCATCGCATCCCATAGCCCAGACAAGCAGTGTTGCGCCGCACTTACTCGTTGGAGTGCCGGTTTTCACTTCACAGCAGCTCTCCATCGTATCACAGAAAGCCAAGCGATGGTTCATTATAGCTCCATCGTAGCACCAACGACTCCCTCGATGACGCTCTATTGGAGCTCCATCACGGCACCAAATGCCCCTGTGATGCACCGACGACCCCTGACGTTGCTCCGTTGCAGCTCGCCTGATCTCGGCGGTGCTCAGTCGCAGCACTGACGCCCCGAGCCTCCACGACGATGTTCTGATACGTCTCCAACATATCTATATTTTTTTATTGTTACATGCTATTATATTATCTACTTTTGATATTTTGTATGCATTAATATGATATTTTATATCATTTTTGGGACTAACTTATTAACCTAGTGCCTAGTGCCAGTTTCTGTTTTCCCCTTTTTTGGATTTTACAGAAAATCAATATCAAACGAAGTCCAAATGAAATAAAACTTTAAGATGATTTTTCTTGGACCACAAGACACCTATGAGACTTGGAGAAGAGGCCAGAAGACCCACAAAGCTGCCACAAGCCTCTAGGGCGCGCCCCTAAGGCTTGTGGGCCCCCCTTGCTCCTCCAACCCTAATCTTCGCTCTATAAATACCCACATATTTGAAGGAAATATGCCCTAGAGGCAATAATAAAGATGCTATTTGTATTTCCTTATATCATGATAAATGTCTTTTATTCATGCTAGAATTGTATTAACCGGAAACTTAGTACATGTGTGAATACATAGACAAAACAGTATGTCCCTAGTATGCCTCTACTAGACTAGCTCATTGATCAAAGATGGTTATGTTTCCTAGCCATAGACATGAGTTGTCATTTGGTCAACGGGATCACATCATTAGGAGAATGATGTGATGGACAAGACCCATCCGTTAGCATAGCACTATGATCGTTTAGTTTTACTGCTATTGCTTTCTTCATGACTTATACATGTTCCTATGACTATGAGATTATGCAACTCCCGAATACCGTAGGAACACCTTGTGTGCTATCAAACATCACAACGTAACTGGGTGATCATAAAGATGCTCTACAGGTGTCTTCAAAAGTATTCGTGGTGTTGGCATAGATCAAGATTAGGATTTGTCACTCCGAGTGTCGGAGAGGTATCTCTGGGCCCTCTCGGTAACACACATCACAATAAGCCTTGCAAGCAAAAGACTAATGAGTTAGTCACGAGATGATGAGTTACGGAACGAGTAAAGAGACTTGCCAGTAACGAGATTGAACTAGGTATAGAGATACCGATGATCGAATCTCGGGCAAGTAACATACCGTTGACAAAAGGAACAACGTATGTTGTTATGCGGTTCTGACCGATAATAGATCTTCGTAGAATATGTAGGAGCCAATATGAACATCCAGGTTCCGCTATTGGTTATTGACCGGAGATGAGTCTCGGTCATGTCTACATAGTTCTCGAACCCGTAGGGTCCGCACGCTTAATGTTTGATGACGATCGGTATTATGAGTTTATGAGTATTGATGTACCGAAGGTAGTTTGGAGTCCCGGATGAGATCACGGACATGACGAGGAGTCTCGGAATGTCCGAGACATAAAGATTGATATATTGGACGACTATATTCGGACACCGGAAGTGTTCCGGGAAAGTTTCGGATTTATCGGGATTGCCGGAGGGGGTTACCGGAACCCCCTACGAGAGGGGATGGTCCATAGTGGGCCTAAAGGGAAAGAGAGAGCCAGCCCATAGGGCTGGCCGGCGCCCCCACCTAGGGTTCCTAGTTGGACTAGGATTGGGGGGGCGCCACCTCTCCTAATCCTTTCCCTCTTCTTTCTTTTGGTGAATCCTACTAGGAATAGGATTGCAATCCTATTCCTAGTAGGACTCCTTCCCTAGCCGCACCAGGAGAAGTTGGCCGGCCTCCCTCCCTTGCTCCTTTATATACGGGGGCAGGGGGGCACCCAAAGACACACAAGTTGAATTGTTTTAGCCGTGTGCGGTGCCCCCTTCCACAGAATCACACCTCGGTCATACCGTCGCGGAGCTTAGGCGAAGCCCTGCGCTGGTGAACACATCATATCCGTCACCACGCCGTCGTGCTGATGAAACTCTCCCGTGAAGCTCAACTGGATCAAGAGCTCGTGGGACGTCATCAAGCTGAACGTGTGCTGAACGCGGAGGTGCCGTACGTTCGGTGCTTGATCGGTTGGATCGCGAAGAAGTTCGACAACATCAACCGCGTCACTTGACGCTTCCGCTCCCGGTCTACGAGGGTACGTAGACACACTCTCCCCTCTCGTTGCTATGCATCTAGTAGATAGATCTTGCGTGATCGTAGGAAAATTTTAAAATACTACGTTCCCCAACAGTGGTATCAGAGCCAGGTCTATGCGTAGATGATATGCACGAGTAGAACACAATGAGTTGTGGGCGATACTAGTCATACTGCTTACCAGCATGTCATACTTTGCTTCGGCGGTATTGTGAGATGAAGCGGCCCGGACCGACATTACGCATACGCTTACGCGAGACTGGTTTCACCGTTACGAGCACTCGTTGCTTAAAGGTGACTGGCGGGTGTCTGTCTCTCTCACTTTAGCTGAATCAAGTGTGGCTACGCCCGGTCCTTGTGAAGGTTAAAACAACACATACTTGACGAAACATCGTTGTGGTTTTGTATGCGTAGGTAAGAACGGTTCTTGCTAAAGCCCGTAGCAGCCACGTAAAACTTGCAACAACAAAGTAGAGGACGTCTAACTTGTTTTTGCAGGGCATGTTGTGATGTGATATGGTCAAGACATGATGAGTTATACGGTTTTTGTATGAGATGATCATGTTTTGTGAGGGTGATCATGACGGTGCTTTGGAGATGGAGATCAAAAGCACAAGATGATGATGGCCATATCATGTCACATATTTTGATTGCATGTGATGTTTATCTTATTATGCTTCTTATTTTGCTTAGAATGACGGTAGCATTATAAGATGATCCCTTACTAAATTTCAAGGTATAAGTGTTCTCCCTGAGTATGCACCGTTGCGAAAGTTCGTCGTGCCGAGACACCACGTGATGATCGGGTGTGATAAGCTCTACGTTCAAATACAACGGGTGTAAGCCAGTTTTGCACACGCGGAATACTCGGGTTAAACTTGACGAGCCTAGCATATACAGATATGGCCTCGGAACACTGGAGACCGAAAGGTCGAGCGTGAATCATATAGTAGATATGATCAACATAAGATGTTCACCATTGAAAACTACTCCATCTCACGTGATGATCGGACATGGTTTAGTTGATTTGGATCACGTGATCATTTAGATGACCAGAGGGATGTCTATCTAAGTGGGAGTTCTTTAAATTAATATTGAACTTTAATTTATCATGAACTTAGTCCTGATAGTTTTGCATATCTATGTCGTTGTAGATCAATGGCCCGTGCTACCGTTCCTTTGAATTTTAATGCATTCCTAGAGAAAGCTAAGTTGAAAGATGATGGTAGCAATTACACGGACTGGGTCCGTAACCTGAGGATTATCCTCATTGCTGCACAGAAGAATTATGTCCTTGAAGCACCGCTAGGTGACAAGCCCCCTCCCGCTAATGTAGACGCTTTGAACGTCTGGCAGTCGCGGTCTGATGACTACACGATAGTTCAGTGTGCCATGCTTTACGGCTTAGAACCGGGACTTCAACGATGTTTTGAACGTCATGGACCATATGAGATGTTCCAGGAGTTGAAGTTAATATTTCAAGCAAATGCCCGAATTGAGAAATATGAGATTTCCAATAAGTTCTACAGCTGCAAGATAGAGGAGAATAGTTCTATCAGTGAACACTTGTTCAGAATGTCTGGGTACTACAATCATATGACTCAACTTGGTTGCAAAGTTGACGAGGATAGTGTTATTGATAGAGTTCTTCAATCACTGCCACCAAGCTATAAAGGCTTCGTGATGAACTATAACATGCAAGGGATGCAAAAGACAATTCCCGAGCTCTTCGCTATGCTCAAAGCTGCGGAGGTAGAAATCAAAAAGGAGCATCAATTGTTGATGGTTTCAAGAAAAAGGGCAAGGGAAAGAAAGGGAACTTCAAAAAGAATAGCAAGTCAGTTGCTACTTCCACGAAGAAACCCAAATCTGGAGCCAAGCCTGAAACTGAGTGCTTCTACTGCAAGGGGACTGGACACTGGAAGCGGAACTGCCCCAAGTTTTTGGCGGATAAGAAGGATGGCAAGGTGAACAAAGGTATATGTGATATACATGTTATTGATTTGTACCTTACTAATACTCGTAGTAGTACCTGGGTATTTGATACCGGTTCGGTTGCTAATATTTGTAACTCGAAACAGGGACTACGGATTAAACGAAGACTAGCTAAGGACGAGGTGACGATGCGCGTGGGAAACGGTTCCAAAGTCGATGTGATCGCCGTCGGCACGCTACCTCTACATCTACCTTCGGGATTAGTTTTAGACCTAAATAATTGTTATTTGGTGCTAGCGTTAAGCATGAACATTATATCTGGATCTTGTTTATTGCGAGACGGTTATTCATTTAAATCAGAGAATAATGGTTGTTCCATTTTAATGAATAATATCTTTTATGGTCATGCACCCTTAAAGAGTGGTCTATTCTTATTGGATCTCGATTGTAGTGATACACATATTCATAATATTGAAACCAAAAGATGCGAGGTTAATAATGATAGTGCAACTTATTTGTGGCACTGCCGTTTAGGTCATATTGGTGTAAAACGCATGAAGAAACTCCATAATGATGGACTTTTGGAATCACTTGATTATGAATCACTTGGTGCTTGCGAACCATGCCTCATGGGTAAGATGACTAAAACTCCATTCTCCGGAACTATGGAGCGAGCAACAGATTTGTTGGAAATCATACATACTGATGTATGTGGACCAATGAGTGTTGATGCTCGCGGCGGGTATCGTTATTTTCTGACCTTCACTGATGATTTGAGCAGATATGGGTATATCTACTTAATGAAACACAAGTCTGAAACATTTGAAAAGTTCAAAGAATTTCAGAGTGAAGTAGAGAATCATCGTAACAAGAAAATAAAGTTTCTACGATCTGATCGTGGAGGAGAATATTTGAGTTACGAGTTTGGTCTTCATTTGAAACAATGTGGAATAGTTTCACAACTCACGCCACCCGGAACACCACAACGTAATGGTGTGTCCGAACGTCGTAACCGTACTTTATTAGATATGGTACGATCTATGATGTCTCTTACCGATTTACCACTATCGTTTTGGGGATATGCTTTAGAGACAGCTGCATTCACGTTAAATAGGGCACCATCTAAATCCGTTGATACGACACCTTATGAACTATGGTTTGGCAAGAAACCAAAGTTGTCGTTTCTTAAAGTTTGGGGCTGCGATGCTTATGTGAAAACACTTCAACCTGATAAGCTCGAACCCAAGTCAGTAAAATGTGTCTTCATAGGATACCCAAAAGAGACTGTTGGGTACACCTTCTATCGCAGATCCGAAGGCAAAATATTCATTGCTAAGAACAGATCCTTTCTAGAAAAAGAGTTTCTCTCGAAAGAAGTGAGTGGGAGGAAAGTAGAACTTGATGAGGTAATTGTACCTTCTCCCGGATTGGAAAGCAGTACATCACAGGAAATTGTTCCAGTGATTCCTACACCAATTAGTGAGGAAGTTAATGATAATGATCATGAAACTTCGGATCAAGTTTCTGCTGAACGTCGTAGATCAACCAGAGTACGTTCCGCACCAGAGTGGTACGGCAACCCAGTTCTGGAAATCATGTTACTAGACCATGATGAACCTACAAACTATGAGGAAGCGATGATGAGCCCAGATTCCGCAAAATGGCTTGAAGCCATGAAATCTGAGATGGGATCCATGTATGAGAACAAAGTGTGGACTTTGGTTGACTTGCCCGATGATCGGCAGGCCATCGAAAATAAATGGATCTTCAAGAGGAAGACCGACGCAGACGGTAATGTTACTGTTTACAAAGCTCGACTTGTTGCAAAAGGTTTTCGACAAGTTCAAGGAGTTGACTACGATGAGACTTTCTCACCTGTAGCGATGCTTAAGTCTGTCCGAATCATGTTAGCAATTGCCGCATTTTATGATTATGAAATCTGGCAAATGGATGTCAAAACTGCATTCCTAAATGGATATCTCAAAGAAGAGTTGTATATGATGCAACCAGAAGGTTTTGTCGATCCAAAAGGTGCTGACAAAGTATGCAAGCTCCAGCGATCCATCTATGGACTGGTGCAAGCGTCTCGGAGTTGGAATATACGCTTTGATGAGGTGATCAAAGCATATGGTTTTATACAGACTTTTGGAGAAGCCTGTATTTACAAGAAAGTGAGTGGGAGCTCTGTAGCATTTCTAATATTATATGTAGATGACATATTGTTGATTGGAAATGATATAGAATTTCTGGATAGCATATAAGGATACTTGAATAAAAGTTTTTCGATGAAAGACCTCGGAGAAGCTGCTTACATATTAGGCATCAAAATCTATAGAGATAGATCAAGACGCTTAATTGGACTTTCACAAAGCACATACCTTGATAAGATTTTGAAGAAGTTCAAAATGGATGAGTCAAAGAAAGGGTTCTTGCCTGTTTTACAAGGTATGAAGTTGAGTAAGACTCAATGCCCGACCACTGCAGAAGATAGAGAGAAAATGAAAGTCATTCCCTATGCCTCAGCCATAGGATCTATCATGTATGCAATGCTGTGTACCAGGCCTGATGTGTGCCTTGCTATAAGTCTAGCAGGGAGGTACCAAAGTAATCCAGGAGTGGATCACTGGACAGCGGTCAAAAACATCCTAAAGTATCTGAAAAGAACAAAGGATATGTTTCTCGTGTATGGAGGTGACAAAGAGCTCGTCGTAAACGGTTACGTCGATTCTAGCTTTGACACTGATCCGGATGACTCAAAGTCACAAACCGGATATGTATTTTTATTGAACGGTGGAGCTATCAGTTGGTGCAGTTCCAAGCAGAGCGTCGTGGCGGGATCTACGTGTGAAGCGGAATACATAGCTGCTTCGGAAGCAGCGAATGAAGGAGTCTGGATGAAGGAGTTCATATCCGATCTAGGTGTAATACCTAGTGCATCGGGTCCAATGAAAATCTTTTGTGACAACATTGGAGCCATAGCCTTGGCAAAGGAATCCAGGTTTCACAAGAGAACAAAGCACATCAAAAGACGCTTCAATTCCATCCGCGATCTTGTCAAGGAGGGAGACATAGAGATTTGCAAAATACATACGGATCTGAATGTTGCAGACCCGTTGACTAAGCCTCTTCCACGGGCAAAACATGATCAGCACCAGGACTCCATGGGTGTGAGGATCATCACTTTGTAATCTAGATTATTGACTCTAGTTCAAGTGGGAGACTGAAGGAAATATGCCCTAGAGGCAATAATAAAGATGTTATTTGTATTTCCTTATATCATGATAAATGTCTTTTATTCATGCTAGAATTGTATTAACCGGAAACTTAGTACATGTGTGAATACATAGACAAAACAGTATATCCCTAGTATGCCTCTACTAGACTAGCTCATTGATCAAAGATGGTTATGTTTCCTAGCCATAGACATGAGTTGTCATTTGATCAACGGGATCACATCATTAGGAGAATGATGTGATGGACAAGACCCATCCGTTAGCATAGCACTATGATCGTTTAGTTTTACTGCTATTGCTTTCTTCATGACTTATACATGTTCCTATGACTGAGATTATGCAACTCCCGAATACCGTAGGAACACCTTGTGTGCTATCAAACGTCACAACGTAACTGGGTGATCATAAAGATGCTCTACAGGTGTCTCCGAAAGTATTCGTGGTGTTGGCATAGATCAAGATTAGGATTTGTCACTCCGAGTGTCGGAGAGGTATCTCTGGGCCCTCTCGGTAACACACATCACAATAAGCCTTGCAAGCAAAAGACTAATGAGTTAGTCACGAGATGATGTGTTACGGAACAAGTAAAGAGACTTGCCGGTAACGAGATTGAACTAGGTATAGAGATACCGACGATCGAATCTCGGGCAAGTAACATACCGTTTGACAAAAGGAACAACGTATGTAGTTATGCGGTTCTGACCGATAAAAGATCTTCGTAGAATATGTAGGAGCCAATATGAACATCCAGGTTCCGCTATTGGTTATTGACCGGAGATGAGTCTCGGTCATGTCTACATAGTTCTCGAACCCGTAGGGTCCGCACGCTTAACGTTTGATGACGATCGGTATTATGAGTTTATGAGTATTGATGTACCGAAGGTAGTTCGGAGTCCCGGATGAGATCACGGACATGACGAGGAGTCTCGGAATGTCCGAGACATAAAGATTGATATATTGGACGACTATATTCGGACACCGGAAGTGTTCCGGGAAAGTTTCAGATTTATCGGGATTGCCGGAGGGGGTTACCGGAACCCCCTACGAGAGGGGATGGTCCATAGTGGGCCTAAAGGGAAAGAGAGAGCCAGCCCATAGGGCTGGCCGGCGCCCCCACCTAGGGTTCCTAGTTGGACTAGGATTGGGGGGGGGGGGCACCTCTCCTAATCCTTTCCCTCTTCTTTCTTTTGGTGAATCCTACTAGGAATAGGATTGCAATCCTATTCCTAGTAGGACTCCTTCCCTAGCCGCACCAGGAGAAGTTGGCCGGCCTCCCTCCCTTGCTCCTTTATATACGGGGGTAGGGGGGCACCCAAAGACACACAAGTTGAATTGTTTTAGCTGTGTGCGGTGCCCCCTTCCACATAATCACACCTCGGTCATACCGTCGCGGAGCTTAGGCGAAGCCCTGCGCTGGTGAACACATCATATCCGTCACCACACCGTCGTGCTGACGAAACTCTCCCGTGAAGCTCAACTGGATCAAGAGCTCGTGGGACGTCATCAAGCTGAACGTGTGCTGAACGCGGAGGTGCCGTACGTTCGGTGCTTGATCGGTTGGATCGCGAAGAAGTTCGACAACATCAACCGCGTCACTTGACGCTTCCGCTCCCGGTCTACGAGGGTACGTAGACACACTCTCCCCTCTCGTTGCTATGCATCTAGTAGATAGATCTTGCGTGATCGTAGGAAAATTTTAAAATACTACGTTCCCCAACAATATTCCCCCTACGTCAGAAGAGTCGCCAAAAATACTTTTCCACCGCCGCAAGTTTTTGTTCACGTGAGATCCCATCTCGGGGCCTTTTCTGGTACTCCGCTTGAGGGGGGTTCGATCACGAAGGGCTTCTACATCAACCTTGCTACCCTTCCGATGATGTGTGAGTAGTTTATCACAGACCTACGAGTCCATAGCTAGTAGCTGGATGGCTTCTTCTCTCTCTTTAATCTTCAACACAATGTTCTCCTTGATGTTCTTGGAGATCTATTCGATGTAATCTTCTTTTGCGGTATGTTTGTTGAGATCCGATGAATTGTGGATTTATGATAAGATTATCTATGAACATTATTGGAGTCTTCTCTGAACTCTTTTATGCATGATTAAGATAGATTTGTATTTCTTTCCAATCCATCGATTTGGTTTGGCCAACTAGATTGGTTTTTCTTTCAATGGGAGAGGTGCTTTGTGATGGGTTCAATCTTGCGGTGTCCTCACCCAGTGACAGAAGGGCTAGCGAGGCACATATTGTATTGTCGCCATTAAGGACAAAAAGATGGGGTATATATCATATTGCTTGGGTTTATCCTCTACATCATGTCATCTTGCTTAAGGCATTACTATGTTCTTATGAACTTAATACTCTCGATTCAGGTAGGAGTCGGTCGATATGTGAAGTAATAGGAGTAGATGCAGGTAGGAGTGGTCTACTTGTCACATACGTGATGCCTATATTCATGATCATTTATTTAGATGTCTTCATAACCTTGTGCTTTTATATCATTTGCTCGACAATAATTTGTTTACCCACCGCGTGCTTTCTTCGAGAGAGAAGCCTATAGTGAAACCTATGCCCCCCGGGTCTATTTTCCATCATATATTTTTAGATCTATAAAACCAAAAACCAAAAAAATACCTTGCTGCAATTTATTTGTGTTTACTTTATTTTGCCTTTTACTTATATTTTAAATCCATCTCTATTAGATCTCACTCTTGCTAGTGACCGTGAAGGGACTGACAACTCCTTTTTCGTGTTGTGTGCAAGTGTTTGTTAGTTTGTGCAGGTGCATATATTGGGGACTTGCTTGTGCCTCCTACTGGATTGATACCTTGGTTCTTAACTGAGGGAAATACTTATCTCTACTTTGCTGCATCACCATTTCCTCTTCAAGGAAAAAATCAACGCAAGCTCAAGAAATAGCAGAAAGAATTTCTGGCGCCGTTGCCGGGGAGGTTCTATATCAAGCCTACCAAGTACCTATCATAAACTCTCATCTCTTGCACTTACATTCTTTGCCGTTTGCCTCTTGTTTTCATCTCCCCCACTGAAGGAAATATGCCCTAGAGGCAATAATAAAGTTATTATTTATTTCCTTATATCAAGATAAATGTTTATTATTCATGCTAGAATTGTATTAACCAAAAACTTAGTACATGTGTGAATACATAGACAAACAGAGTGTCACTAGTATGCCTCTACTTGACTAGCTCGTTAATCGAAGATGGTTAAGTTTCCTAGCCATAGACATGAGTTGTCATTAGATGAACGGGATCACATCATTAGAGAATGATGTGATTGACTTGACCCATTCCGTTAGCTTAGCACTTGATCGTTTAGTATGTTGCTATTGCTTTCTTCATGACTTATACATGTACCTATGACTATGAGATTATGCAAATCCCGAATACCGGAGGAACACTTTGTGTGCTATCAAACGTCACAACATAAATGGGTGATTATAAAGATGCTCTATAGGTGTCTCCGACTGTGTTTGTTAAGTTGGCATAGATCGAGATTAGGATTTGTCACTCTGATTGTCGGAGAAGTATCTCTGGGCCCTCTCGGTAATGCACATCACTATAAGCCTTGCAAGCAATGTGACTAATGAGTTAGTTGCGGGATGATGCATTACGAAACGAGTAAAGAGACTTGCCGGTAACGAGATTGAACTAGGTATGATGATACCGACGATCGAATCTCGGGCAAGTAACATACCGATGATAAAGGGAACAACATATGTTGTTATGCGGTTTGACCGATAAAGATCTTTGTAGAATATGTACGAGCCAATATGAGAATCCAGGTTCTGCTATTGGTTATTGACCGGAGACATGTCTCGGTCATGTCTACATAGTTCTCGAACCCGTAGGGTCCGCACGCTTAACGTTCGATGACCATTTGTATTATGAGTTATGTGATTTGATGACCAACGTCTGTTTGGAATCCCGGATGAGATCACGGACATGACGAACAGTCTCGAAATGGTCGAGACGTAAAGATCAATATATTGGAAGGCTATATTCGGATATCAGAAAGGTTTCGAGTGATTCGGGTATTTTTCAGAGTACCGGAGAGTTACGGGAATTCGTATTGGGCCTTAATGGGCCATAAGGGATAGGAGAGAAAGGCCTTAAGGGTGGCCGAGCCCCCCCATGGTCTGGTCCGAATAGGACTAGGGAAAGGGGGCGCCCCCTTCCTTCCTTCTCCTTCTCCCTCCCCCTTTTCCTATTCCATGTGGGAGGTGGAATCCTACTAGGACTAGGGAGTCCTAGTAGGACTCCACACTTTAGCGCGCCCTATGAGGGCCGGCCTGCTCCTCCCTCCATCCTTTATATACGTGGCCAGGGGGCACCCCATGGACACACAAGTTGATTTTAGCCGCGTGCGGTACCCCTCTCCACAGATACACACCTCGGTCATATCGTTGCAGAGCTTAGGCGAAGCCCTGCGCTGGTAGCTTCATCATCACCGTCACCATGCTGTCGTGCTGACGAAACTCCACCGTGACGCTCAACTGGATCAAGAGCTTGTGGGACGTCATCAAGTTGAACGTGTGCTGAACGCGGAGGTGCCGTACGTTCGGTGCTTGGATTGGTTGGATCGCGAAGACGTTCGACTACATCAACCGCGTCACTAGACGCTTCCGCTTTGGGTCTACGAGGGTACGTAGACACACTCTCCTCACTCGTTACTATGCTTCTCCTAGATAGATCTTGCGTGATCGTAGGAATATTTTTGAAATACTACGTTCCCCAACAGTGGCATCATGAGCCAGGTCTATGCGTAGATGATATGCACGAGTAGAACACAATGAATTGTGGGCGATAATAGTCATACTGCTTACCAGCATGTCATACTTTGATTCACTGGTATTGTGAGATGAAGCGGCCCGGACCGACATTACGCGTACGCTTACGCAAGACAGGTTTCACCGTTTCGAGCACTCGCTGCTTAAAGGTGACCGGCGGGTGTCTGTCTATCTCACTTTAGTTGAATCGAGTGTGGTTACGCCCGGTCCTTGTGAAGGTTAAAACAACACACTTGACGAAAAATCGTTGTGGTTTTTTGTATGCATAGGTAAGAACGGTTCTTGCTAAGCCCATAGCAGCCACGTAAAACTTACAACAACAAAGTAGAGAACGTCTAACTTGTTTTTGCAGGGCATGTTGTGATGTGATATGGTCAAGACGTGATGAGTTATACGTTATTGTATGAGATGATCATGTTTTGTAAAGTTATCGGCAACCGGCAGGAGCCTTAGGGTTGTCTCTTTATTTTATGAATTGCGAAGGCCATGTAATTGCTTTACTTCATCACTATGAGTTAGCGATAGTAGTAGTAGCAATAGTTGGCGAGACGACCACGACGCTACGATGAAGATCATGGTGTCTAGCCGGTGACGATGGAGATCATGACAATGCTTTGGAGATGGAGATCAAAAGCACAAGATGATGATGGCCATATCATGTCACATATTTTGATTGCATGTGATGTTTATCTTATTATGCTTCTTATTTTTCTTAGTACGGCGGTAGCATTATAAGATGATCCCTTACAAAATTTCAAGGTACAAGTGTTCTCCCTGAGTATGCACCGTTGCGAAAGTTCGTCGTGCCGAGACACCACGTGATGATCGGGTGTGATAAGCTCTACGTTCAAATACAACGGGTGTAAGACAGTTTTACACATGCAGAATGCTCGGGTTAAACTTGACGAGCCTAGCATGTACAGACATGGCCTCGGAACACTGGAGCCCGAAAGGTTGAGCGTGAATCATATAGTAGATATGATCAACATAAGATGTTCACCATTGAAAACTACTCCATCTCATGTGATGATCGGACATAGTTTAGTTGATTTGGATCACGTGATCATTTAGATGACTAGAAGGATGTCTATCTAAGTGGGAGTTCTTTAGTAATATGATTAATTGAACTTTAATTTATCATGAACTTAGTCCTGGTAGTATTAGCATATCTATGTTGTAGATCAATAGCTCGCGATGTAGCTCCTCGTTTATTTTTATATGTTCCTAGAGAAATATAAGTTGAAAGATGATAGCAGCAATGATGCGGACTTGTTCCGTGATCTGAGGATTTTCCTCATTGCTGCACAGAAGAATTATGTCCTTGATGCACCGCTAGGTGACAGACCTATTGTAGGAGCAGATGCAGATGTTATGAACGTTTTGACAAAAGCTCGGTATGATGAGTACTTGATAGTTTAGTGCACCATGCTTTACGGCTTAGAACCGGGACTTTAAAAATGATTTGAATGCCACAGAGCATATAAGATGTTCCTAAGAGTTGAAATTAGTATTTCATACTCATGCCCGTGTCGAGAGGTATGAGACCTTTGACAGTACTTTGCCTACAAGATGGAGGAGAATAGCTCAACCAGTGAGCATGTGCTCAGATTGTCTGGGTACTACAATTGCTTGAATCAAGTGGGAGTTAATCTTCCAGATAAGATAGTAATTGACAAAGTTCTCTAGACACTATCACCAAGTTAGTAGAACTTCATGATGAACTATAATATGCAAGGGATGACGAAAGTAATTCTCGAGCTCTTCACGATGCTGAAATCGGCGAAGGAAGAAATCAAGAAAGAGCATCAAGTGTTGATGGTTAACAAGACCACTTGCTTCAAGTAAAGGGCAAAGGGATAGAAGGGGAACTTCAAAAAGAATGACAAGCAAGTTGTCACTCCCGTGAAGAAACCCAAAGCCAAACTCAAGCCTGAAACTAAGTGCTTCTATTGCAAAGGAAATGATCACTAGATGTGGAACTGCCCTAGATAATTGGCGGATAAGAAGGATGACAAAGTGAACAAAGGTATATTTGATATACAGATTATTGATGTGTACTTTACTAGTGTTCATAGCAACCCCTGGGTATTTGATACCGGTTCAGCTGCTAAAATTAGTAACTCAAAACGAGAGTTGCAGAATGAACAAAGACTAGTTAAAGGTGAAGTGACGATGTGTATAGGAAGTGGTTCGAAGATTGATACGATCATCATCGCACACTTCCTATACTTTCGGGATTAGTGTAGAACCTAAATAAATGTTATTGGGCATTTGCGTTGAGCATGAATATGATTTGATCATGTTTGTTGCAATAGGGTTATTCATTTAAAGTCATAGAATAATTGTTGTTCTATTTACATGAATAAAACCTTCGATGGTCATACACACAATGAAAATAGTTTGTTGGATCTCGATCGTAGTAATACATATATTCATAATATTGAAGCCAAAAGATGCAAAGTTGATAATGATAGTGCAACTTATTTGTGGCACTGCCGTTTAGGTCATATTGGTGTAAAGCGCATGAAGAAAGTCCATGCCGATGGGCTTTTGAAATCACTTTATGAATCTTTTGATGCTTGCAAACCATGCCTCATGGGCAAGATGACTAAGACTCCGTTCTCCGGAACAATGGAGCGAGCAATTGACTTATTGGATATAATACATACTGATGTATGCGGTCCGATGAGTGTTGACGCTCGCGGCGGGTATCGTTATTTTCTGACCTTCACAGATGATTTGAGCAGATATGGGTATATCTACTTGATGAAACATAAGTCTGAAACATTTGAAAAGTTCAAAGAATTTCAGAGTGAAGTGGAAAATCATCAGAACAAGAAAATATAAGTTTCTACGATCTGATCACGGAGGCGAATATTTTAAGTTACGAGTTTGGCCTTCCTTTAAAACAATGTGAAATAGTTTCAAAACTCACTCCACCTGGAACACCACAACGTAATGGTGTGTCCGAACGTCGTAACCGCACTTTATTAGATATGGTGCAATCTATGCCGTCTCTTACCGATTTACCACTATCGTTTTGGGGTTGTGCATTAGAGACAACTGCATTCACGTTAAATAGGGCACCATCTAAATCCGTTGAGACGACACCGTATGAACCATGGTTTGGCAAGAAACCTAAGATGTCGTTTCTTAAAGTTTGGGGCAGCGATGCTTATGCGAAAAAGTTTTGACCTGATAAGCTTGAACCCAAATCGGAGAAATGTGTCTTCGTAGGATACCCAAAGGAAACTGTTGGGTACACCTTCTATCACAGATCCAAAGGCAAGATATTCGTTGCTAAAATGGATACTTTCTAGAGAAGGAGTTTCTCTCGAAAGAAGTGAGTGGGAGGAAAGTGGAACTTAATGAGGTAATTGTACCTTCTCCTGAATTAGAAAGCAGTACATTACAGAAACTAGTTCTAATGATTCCTACACCAATCTGTGAGGAAGCTAATGATGATGATTATGAAACTTTAGATCGAGTTACTATTGAACCTCGTAGGTCAACCAGAGTGCGTTCCGTGCCAGAGTGGTACGGTAACCCGGTTCTGGAAGTCATGTTACTAGACCATGATGAAGCTACGAACTATGAGGAAGCGATGATGAGCCCAGATTCCGCAAAATGGCTTGAGGCCATGAAATCTAAGATGGGGTCCATGTATGAGAACAAAGTGTGGACTTTGGTTGACTTGCCCGATGATCGGCAAGCCATTGAAAATAAATGGATCTTTAAGAGGAAGACTGACGCCGATGGTAATGTTACTGTCTACAAAGCTTGACTTGTTGCGAAAGGTTTTCAACAAGTTCAAGGTGTTGACTACGATGAGATTTTCTCACTCGTAGCGATGCTTAAGTCTGTCCGAATCATGTTAGCAATGGCCGCATTTTATGAAATCTAGAAAATGGATAACAAAACTGTGTTCTTTAATGGATTTATTAAAGAAGAATTGTATATGATGCAACCAGAAGGTTTTGTCAATCTTAAAGGTGCTAACAAAATGTGCAAGCTCCAACGATCCATCTATGGATTGGTTCAAGCATCTCGGAGTTGGAATATACGCTTTGATAAGTTGATCAAAGCATATAGTTTCATACACACTTGCGGTGAAGCCTGTATTTACAAGAGAGTTAGTGGGAGCACTACAGCCTTTTTGATAAGTATATGTGAATGACATATTGTCGATCGGAAATGATGTAGAATTTTCTGGAAAGCATGAAGGACTGTTTGAAAGGAGTTTTTCAAAGAAAGATCTCGGTGAAGCTGCTTACATATTGAGCATCAAGATCTATAGAGATAGATCAATACGCTTGATAAGTTTTTTCAATGAGTACATACCTTGACAAGTTTTTGAAGTAGTTCAAAATGGAACAGTCAAAGAAAGAGTTCTTGCTGTTGCAAGGTGTGAAGTTGAGTAAGACTCAAAGCCCGACCATATCAAAAGATAGAGAGAGAATAAAAGTCATTCCCTCTGCCTCAGCCATAGGTTCTATAAAGTATGCCATGCTGTATACCAGACCTATTTTATGCCCTTCCCTGAGTTTGGCAAGGGAGTACAATTTTGATCTAGGAGTAGATCACTGGACAGCGGTCAAAATTATCCTTAGAGGACTAAGGAAATATTTCTCGGTTATGGAGGTGATAAAGAGTTCGTCGTAAAGAGTTACGTCGATGCAAGCTTTGACACCAATCTGGATGACTCTGAGTCTCAATCTGGATCCATATTGAAAGTGGGAGCATTTAACTAGAGTAGCTCCGTGCAGAGCATTGCAGACATATAAATTTGCAAAATACATACAGATCTGAATGTGGCAGACCCATTGACTAAACCTTTCTCACAAGCAAATCATGATCACACCTTAGTACTCTTTGGATGTTAATCACATGGCGATGTGAACTAGATTATTGACTCTAGTAAACCTTTTGGGTATATGTTGGAAATATGCCCTAGAGGCAATAATAAAATGGTTATTATTATATTTCCTTGTTCATGATAATTGTCTGTTATTCATGCTTGAATTGTATTATTCGGAAATAGTGATACATGTGTGAATACATAGACCACAACATGTCCCTAGTAAGCCTCTAGTTACTAGCTCGTTGATCAATAGATGGTTACGGTTTCCTGACCATGGACATTGGATGTCATTGATAACGGGATCACATCATTAGGAGAATGATGTGATGGACAAGACCCATTCCTAAGCCTAGCACAAGATCGTGTAGTTCGTATGCTAAAGCTTTTCCAATGTCAAGTATCCTTTCCTTAGACCATGAGGTTGTGCAACTCCCGGATACCGTAGGAATACTTTGGGTGTGCCAAACGTCACAACGTAAATGGGTGGCTATAAAGGTACACTACGGGTATCTCCGAAAGCATCTGTTGGGTTGGCACGAACCGAGATTGGGATTTGTCACTCCATATGACGGAGAGGTATCTCTGGGCCCACTCGGTAAGACATCATCATTATGCGCTCAATGTGACTAAGGGGTTGGTCATGGGATGATGTATTACGGAACGAGTAAAGAGACTTGCCATGATGAGATTGAACAAGGTATCGGTATACCGACGATTGAATCTCGGGCAAGTGCTATACCACTGGACAAAGGGAATCATATACGGGATTGATTGAATCCTTGACATCGTGGTTCATCCGATGAGATCATCGAGGAGCATGTGGGAGCCAACATGGGTATCCAGATCCCGCTGTTGGTTATTGACCAGAGAGTCGTCTCGGTCATGTCTACGTGTCTCCCGGACCCGTAGGGTCTACACACTTAAGGTTCGGTGACACTAGGGTTGTAGAGATATAAGTATGCGGAAACCCGAAAGTTGTCCGGAGTCCCGGATGAGATCCCGGACGTCACGAGGAGTTCCGGAATGGTTCGGAGGTAAAGATTTATATATAAGAAGCCAGTTTTCGGCCACCAGGAAAGTTTCGGGGTCACCGGTGTACCGGGACCACCGGAAGGGTCCCGGGGGTCCACCGGTTGGGGCCACCTATCCCGGAGGGCCCCATGGGCTGAAGAGGGAGGGGAACCAGCCCCTGGTGGGCTAGTGCGCCCCCCTTGGGCCTCCCCCTGCGCCTAGGGTTGGAAACCCTAGGGGTGGGGGCGCCTCCACCTGGCTTGGGGGGCAAGTTTCCCCCTGGCCGCCGCCCCCCTTGGAGATGGGATCTCCTAGGGCCGGCGCCCCCCCTAGGGGCCCTATATATAGTGAGGGGGAGGGAGGGCAGCCGCACCCTAAGCCCTGGCGCCTCCCTCTCCCTCCCGTGACACCTCTTCCTCCTCAAGTGTTGCTTGGCGAAGCCCTGCTGGAATACTGCTACATCCACCACCACGCCGTCGTGCTGCTGGATCTCCATCAACCTCTCTTCTCCCCTTGCTGGATCAAGAGGGAGGATACATCGCTGCTCCGTACGTGTGTTGAACGCGGAGGTGCCGTCCGTTCGGCGCTAGGATCATCAGTGATTTGGATCACGACGAGTACGACTCCATCATCCCCGTTCTCTTGAACGCTTTCGCTCGCGATCTACAAGGGTATGTAGATGCACCCCCCTCTCCCTCGTTGCTAGATGACTCCATAGATTGATCTTGGTGATGCATAGAAATTTTTTGTTTTCTGCTACGTTCCCTAACAGTGGCATCATGAGCTAGGTCTATGCGTAGTATCTTGCACGAGTAGAACACAAAGAAGTTGTGGGCGTAGATTTGTTCAATTCTCTTGCCGTTACTAGTCCTATCTTGATTCGGCGGCATCGTGGGATGAAGCGGCCCGGACCGACCTTACACGTACGCTTACGTGAGACGGGTTCCACCGACTGACATGCACTAGTTGCATAAGGTGGCTAGCGGGTGTCTGTCTCTCCCACTTTAGTCGGATCGGATTCGATGAAAAGGGTCCTTATGAAGGGTAAATAGAAATTGGCATATCACGTTGTGGTTTTGGTGTAGGTAAGAAACGTTCTTGCTAGAAACCTATAGCAGTCACGTAAAAACTTGCAACAACAATTAGAGGATGTCTAACTTGTTCTTGCAGCATGTGTCGTGTGATGTGATATGGCCAAAAGGATGTGATGAATGATATATATGTGATGTATGAGATTGTTCATGTTCATGTAATAGGAATCACGACATGCATGTCGATGAGTATGACAACCGGCAGGAGCCATAGGAGTTGTCTTTATTTTATTGTATGACCTGCGTGTCATTGAAAACGCCATGTAATTACTTTACTTTATTGCTAACCGTTAGCCATAGTAGTAGAAGTAATGTTTGGCGAGACAACTTCATGAAGACACGATGATGGAGATCATGGTGTCATGCCGGTGACAATGATGATCATGGAGCCCCGAAGATGAAGATCAAAGGAGCAAAATGATATTGGCCATATCATGTCACTATTTGATTGCATGTGATGTTTATCATGTTTATACATCTTATTTGCTTAGAACGACTGTAGTAAATAAGATGATCTCTCACTAAAAATTTCAAGAATTGTGTTCCCCCTAACTGTGCACCGTTGCTAAGGTTCGTTGTTCCGAAGCACCACGTGATGATCGGGTGTGATAGGCTCTAACGTTCACATACAACGGGTGTAAGCCAGATTTACACACGCAATACACTTAGGGTTCACTTGACGCGCCTAGCATGTACAGACATGGCCTCGGAACACGGAAGACCGAAAGGTCGAACATGAGTCGTATAGAAGATACGATCAACATAAAGATGTTCACCACTGATGACTAGTCCGTCTCACGTGATGATCGGACACGGCCTAGTCGATTCGGATCATGTATCACTTAGATGACTAGAGAGATGTCTATCTGAGTGGGAGTTCATTATATTTGTTTAGATGAACTTAATTGTCATGAACATAGTCTAAAATCTTTACAATATGTCTTGTAGATCCAATGGCCCATGCTAATGTTGTCATCAACTTCAATGCGTTCCTAGAGAAAACCAAGCTGAAAGACGATGGTAGCAACTATACGGATTGGGCCCGTAACTTGAGGATCATCCTCATAGCTACCAAGAAAACATATGTCCTTGAAGCATCGCTAGGTGACGCTCCCGCCCCAGCGAACCAAGACGTTATGAATGCTTGGCAGTCGTGTTCTGATGATTACTCCCTGGTTCAGTGTGGCATGCTTTACAACTTAGAATCGGGGCTCCAAAAGCGTTTTGAGCACCACAGAGCATATGAGATGTTCCAAGAGCTGAAAATGGTTTTCCAAGCTCATGCCCGAGTCGAGAGATATGACGTCTCCGACGCATTCTATAGTTGTAAGATGGAGGAGAATAGTTCTGTCAGCATGCATATACTCAAATTGTCTGGGTTGCACAATCGCTTGTCTCAGTTGGGAATTAATCTCCCAGATGAAGCAGTCATTGACAGAATCCTTCAGTCGCTTCCACCTAGCTACAAGAGCTTCGTGATGAACTTCAATATGCAAGGGATGGAGAAGTCCATTCCCGAGGTGTATTCAATGCTGAAATCAGCAGATGTGGAGATCAAGAAAGAACATCAAGTGTTGATGGTGAATAAAACCACTAAGTTCAAGAAAGGCAAGGGTAAGAAGAACTTCAAGAAGGACGGCAAAGGAGTTACCGCGCCCGGTGTCAGGGATATCACTAGCAGGTGTAAACCGGCTAGAGTAAACCAGATTATAGTAATATAGTTGTATAATTGTAAGCTCAGTAGAGATTACGGCCCATGAAGGCTTAGGGCCCATGTGTAGAGTTACGGTTTGTAAACCGTCTTATCATGTAACTTGAGACACAAGGAAGAAACAGCAGAGACCGAGGCGGACACAATTATGAGCCGGCCTCGGGACTCTGTAAACCGGACCGGGCGTTACCTCCTATATAAAGGGACGACCTGGCGACGGTTCAAGGACAGGCAACAACCCGTCGAGACGCAGGCAAGCGATCAGCTCCCTGTTCATCGACGCCCAAGCAATACAAAACCAAACTAGACGTAGGCTTTTACCTTCATCGAAGGGGCCGAACTAGTATAAACCCTCTGTGTCCTTTGTGTGCTTTTAACCCCTTCAAGCTAACCCGTGCGATGGTTCCATCACTAAGTCCGTTAAACCGGACATCTGCCGTGCTAATTCCACGACACCCGGTAAGCCAGTTGCCGGGAAGAAGCCGAAGAATGGACCCAAGCCTAAGACTGAGTGCTTTTATTGCAAGGGAACGGGTCACTGGAAGTGGAACTGCCCCAAATACTTAGCAGATAAGAAGGCCGACAACGTCAAAGGTATATGTGATATACATGTTATTGATGTGTACCTTACCAGCGCTCGTAGTAGCTCCTGGGTATTTGATACCGGTGCAGTTGTTCACATTTGTAACTCAAAGCAGGAGCTGCGGAATAAGCGGAGATTGGCGAAGGACGAGGTGACGATGCGCGTCAGGAATGGTTCCAAGGTCGATGTGATCGCCGTCGGCACGCTACCTCTACATCTACCTTCGGGATTAGTTTTAAACCTCAATAACTGTTATTTAGTACCAGCTTTGAGCATGAACATTGTATCTGGATCTCGTTTAATGCGAGATGGCTACTCATTTAAATCCGAGAATAATGGTTGTTCTATTTATATGAGAGAAATGTTTTATGGTCATGCCCCGCTGGTCAATGGTTTATTCTTAATGAATCTCAAACGTGATGTTACACATATTCATAGTGTGAATGCCAAAAGATGTAAGGTTGATAATGATAGTCCCACATACTTGTGGCATTGCCGCCTTGGTCATATTGGTGTCAAACGTATGAAGAAGCTCCATACAGATGGACTTTTGGAGTCTCTTGATTATGAATCATTTGACACGTGCGAACCATGCCTCTTGGGCAAGATGACCAAGACTCCGTTCTCCGGAACAATGGAGCGAGCAACCAACTTGTTGGAAATCATACATACCGATGTGTGCGTTGAAGCTCGCGGAGGCTATCGTTATGTTCTCACCCTCATAGATGACTTAAGTAGATATGGGTATGTCTACTTGATGAAACACAAGTCTGAGACCTTTGAAAAGTTCAAGGAATTTCAGAATGAGGTTGAGAATCAATGTGACAGAAAAATAAAGTTCTTACGATCGGATCGTGGAGGAGAATATTTAAGTCACGAATTTGGCACGAACCTAAGGAACTATGGAATTGTTTCACAATTGACACCGCCTGGAACACCTCAGCGTAATGGTGTGTCCGAACGTCGTAATCGTACTCTGTTGGACATGGTGCGATCTATGATGTCTCTTACCAACTTGCCGCTATCATTTTGGGGTTATGCTTTAGAGACCGCCGCATTCACTTTAAATAGGGCTCCGTCTAAATCCGTTGAGACGACACCGTATGAACTTTGGTTTGGCAAGAAACCTAAGTTGTCGTTTCTAAAAGTTTGGGGATGCGATGCTTATGTCAAGAAACTTCAACCTGAAAAGCTCGAACCCAAATCGGAAAATTGTGTCTTCATAGGATACCCTAAGGAAACTATTGGGTACACCTTCTACCTCAGATCCGAAGGCAAGGTCTTCATTGCCAAGAATGGTTCCTTTCTGGAGAAAGAGTTTCTCTCAAAAGAAGTGAGTGGGAGGAAAGTGGAACTTGATGAGGTGACAGTCACCTCTTCCGAACCGGAAAGTAGCGCAGTGCAGGAAGATGTTCCTGTGGTGCCTGCACCGACTAGGGAGGAAGTTAATGATAATGATCGTGAAGCTTCAGATCAAGTTACTACTGAACTTCATAGGTCCACAAGGACACGTTCCGCACCAGAGTGGTACGGTAACCCTGTCCTGGATATCATGTTGTTAGACAATGGTGAACCTTCAAACTATGAAGAAGCGATGGCGGGCCCGGATTCCAACAAATGGCTTGAAGCCATGAAATCCGAGATAGGATCCATGTATGAAAACAAAGTATGGACTTTGGTGGACTTTCCCGATGATCGGCACGCCATAGAAAATAAATGGATCTTTAAGAAGATGACTGACGTGGATGGTAATGTGACCATCTATAAGGCTCGACTTGTCGCTAAAGGTTATCGACAAGTTCAAGGGATTGACTACGATGAGACTTTCTCTCCTGTAGTGATGCTGAAGTCCGTCTGAATCATGTTGGCAATTGCCGCATTCTATGATTATGATATATGGCAAATGGACATCAAAACGGCATTCCTTAATGGCTTCCTCAAGGAAGAACTGTATATGATGCAGCCAGAAGGTTTTGTCAATCCTGAGAATGCTAACAAGGTATGCAAGCTCCAGCGCTCAATCTATGGGCTGGTGCAAGCATCTCGGAGTTGGAACATTCGCTTTGATGAGGTGATCAAAGCGTTTGGGTTTATATAGACTTGGGGAGAAGCCTGTATTTACAAGAAAGTGAGTGGGAGCTGTGTAGCATTTCTCATATTATATGTGGATGATATATTGCTGATGGGAAATGATGTAGAATTCTTGGAAATCATAAAGGCCTACTTGAGTAAGAGTTTTTCAATGAAGGACGTTGGAGAAGCTTCTTACATATTAGGCATCAAGATCTATAGAGATAGATCGAGACGCCTCATTGATCTTTCACAAAGCACATAGCTTGACAAGTTATTGAAGAAGTTCCATATGGATCAGTCCAAGAAAGGGTTCTTGCCTGTATTGCAAGGTATGAGATTGAGCACGGCTCAATGCCCGACCACGGCAGAAGATAGAGAAAAGATGAGTGTCATCCCCTATGCCTCGGTCATAGGTTCTATTATGTATGCCATGCTGTGTACCAGACCTGATGTGAACCTTGCCATAAGTTTGGTAGGGAGGTACCAAAGTGATCCTGGTATGGAACACTGGACAGCGGTCAAGAACATCCTGAAGTACCTGAAAAGGACTAAGGATATGTTTCCCGTTTATGTAGGTGACGAAGAGCTCGTCAGGGTTACGTCAATGCTAGCTTCGACACAGATCTGGATGACTCCAAGTCACAAACCGGATACGTGTATATTTTTGAATGGAGGAGCAGTCAGCTGGTGCAGTTGCAAGAAAAGCGTCGTGGCGGCATCTACATGTGAAGCGGAGTACATAGCTGCTTCCGAAGCAGCACAGGAAGGAGTCTAGATGAAGGAGTTCATCACCGACCTAGGAGTTATTCCAAGTGTGTCGGGCCCGATGACTCTCTTGTGTGACAACACTGGAGCTATTGCCATTGCCAAGGAGCCCAGGTTTCACAAGAAGACCAAGCATATCAAGCGCCGTTTCAACTCCATCCGGAATTATATTCAAGATGGAGACATAGATATTTGCAAAGTGCATACGGATCTGAATGTCGCAGGTCCATTGACTAAACCTCTTCCACGAGCAAAACATGATCAACACCAGAACTCTATGGGTGTTCGATTCATCACAATGTAACTAATTATTGACTCTAGTGAAAGTGGGAGACTGTTGGAAATATGCCCTAGAGGCAATAATAAAATGGTTATTATTATATTTCCTTGTTCATGATAATTGTCTGTTATTCATGCTTGAATTGTATTATTCGGAAATAGTGATACATGTGTGAATACATAGACCACAACATGTCCCTAGTAAGCCTCTAGTTACTAGCTCATTGATCAACAGATGGTTATGGTTTCCTGACCATGGACATTGGATGTCATTGACAACGAAATCACATCATTAGGAGAATGATGTGATGGACAAGACCCATTCCTAAGCCTAGCACAAGATCGTGTAGTTCGTATGCTAAAGCTTTTCCAATGTCAAGTATCCTTTCCTTAGACCATGAGGTTGTGCAACTCCCGGATACCGTAGGAATACTTAGGGTGTGCCAAACGTCACAACGTAACTGGGTGGCTATAAAGGTACACTATGGGTATCTCCGAAAGAATCTGTTGGGTTGGCACGAACCGAAACTGGGATTTGTCACTCCGTATGACGAAGAGGTATCTCTGGGCCCACTCGGTAAGACATCATCATAATGAGCTCAATGTGACTAAGGGGTGATACGTCCAAAACGTATCTATAATTTCTGCTTGTTCCATGCTGATACGTCCAAAACGTATCTATAATTTCTGCTTGCTCCATGTCACTTTTGGATGATATTGCTATGATATTCATACACTTCCATACACTTTTGATCATATTTGGACTAACCTACTAATCGAGTGCACCCCGGTGCCAGTTTCTGTTTTCGGCTGTTTTTGTATTTCAGGTTTTCACGTTACGAGAACTGCCCGGAAAAATCCAGAAAAATTATATAAAAAATCAGCGTTCCGAAAACTTCCTTGCGCCCGAAGTACAGCCGG
>LR738714.1:550567957-550579023 GCA_902687465.1 Secale cereale
CCCCTGGGCCGCGCCGGGGGGGCGCCTGGGCCCCCCGAGCCCCGTCTGGTGCCCCCCTTTGGCATATATTTAGAGCTTCCTTCGAAACCCTCGGGACGGGAACTCTTTTTCGCGATCTCATCTCTGTTCCGCCGCCGCCGCCGCTTCCAAGATCGTGAGCACCAGGAGAACTCTTCCCGGCACCCTGCCGGAGGGGAGGATCACCATCGGGAGCCTCTCCACCACCATGGACGCCTCCCGGATGAGTTGTGAGTCGTCTCCCTTGGACCATGAGTCCATGACCAGTAGCTATGTGATGTTCTCCTCCCGTTCTTGTGCTTCACTAATTAGTCCTCGTGAGCTGCCCTACATGATCGAGGCACATATGTAATCCTTATGCTGTTGCTATGTTGAGTTTGCTGGGATCCGATGGATTATGAGATTATGTTCAGATTGATCTTGAGTAATATATTTGATCTACCTCTTTTATATTTATGTTCATAAGTAATTCTTGCATGTTCTCCGTTGTTATTTATTGCTTTGGCCGAGTAATAGGTAGTGACTCCAAGAGGGAACATTATGCTCGATTGTGGGTTCATGCCCCTCGATGACTAGCTTGAGTGACAGAAACATGAGTCTAGGGGATGTGCTATTGCCACAAGGGGGAAAACAACGGTGCTTGTGCCCGCGGGTGCAAGGATTGTTTACTTTACGCAAAGTTCTTTTAATGCAGTTGTCTGTTGCATTGAGTTTACACTATGGGTGGGACTCGCAACTAAATACCAGCGAGATGTTCTGGATAGATATCTCAAGGTGGATGATTAGTAGTAGATATTGATGGATTTCGGTCTACTTACTTTGGCGTACCGCCCATGCTTTGAACCTCAACCTTTCTTGCAATGTAGTCAGCATTGGTTTGCGTTCGTGGTCCTGTCAATTGCCCAGCTGTAATTCGTTTACCTCACATAGCTGTTTTATCGTCTTTTGGGAGAGAGACATCACTAGTGAACATCATGAGACTCCGGTCCATATTACCATCATTGATCACATCCGCTATTTACTTTTTGCTTTTACTTACTATTGCAAAACATTATCTATCACTACTATCATTTGTGTTTAATCCTTTGTGAACTACAAGGCCGGAGGGATTGACAACCTCTCTGTACTCGTTGGGAGCTGTAGGATCGAAAGTAGGTCTAGAGGGGGGGTGATTAGACTACTTGACAATATAAAAAATCTGCCTTTAGATCATGCAATGTTTTTGGCAGTTTCACAATTAAGATCAACACAAGTATCACCCTACACATGCAATTCTAGAGTATAAGCAGCGGAAAGTAAATTGCACATGTAAAAGAGAGGTGGAGAAGATCAAATGCAGTTTGGTGACACGAAGATTTTTGTCGTGGTTCCGATAGGTGGTGCTATCGTACATCCACGTTGATGGAGACTTCAACCCACGGAGGGTAACGGCTGCGCGAGTCCACGGAGGGCTCCACCCACGAAGGGTCCACGAAGAAGCAACCTTGTCTATTCCATCACGGCCTACGCCCACGGAGGACTAGCCTTACTCGGGGTAGATCTTCACGAAGTAGGCGATCTCCTTGCCCTTACAAACTTCTTGGTTCAACTCCACATCTCAAAGACGGAGGCTCCCAAGCGACACCTAACCAATCTAGGAGGCACCACCCCCCAAAAGGTAATAGACGGTGTTGATACTGATGAACTCCTTGATCTTGTGCTTCAGATGATAATCTCCCCAACACTCAACTCTCCTCACTGATATGGCTGTGGTGGAAGAAAGATTTGAGTGGAAAGCAACTTGGGAAGGCTAGAGATCAAGTTTCATATGGTAGGAATGGAATGGCTTGATCTCAACACAAGGGTAGGTGGTTCACTTCTCAGAAAGTGTATGGTAGAAGTGGTGGTACTTTCTGATGGCTCTCCTCACGAATGAAGAGGGGGTGGAGGGGTATATATAGCCTCCACACAAAATCCAACCATTACACACACATTTGACCAATCTCGGTGAGACCGAAGTGAAAACTCGGTCAGACCGAAAGTTCAAATATAGTGAACGTTGGGATTTTCGGTGGGACCGAAAATACCATCTCGGTGTGTCCGAAGTGAGTCAAAGGTTAGGGTTTGCCATCTCGGTGTGACCGAAAACAACAACTCGGATATTCCGAAATGCTGTCAATTGGTTACAGAAGGTTGGCAGTCCATTTTCGGTGAGACCGAAAATCAGAATCGGATGGACCGAGAAATTAGGGTTTGGGGAAATAACTGAAGTGGTTCATCTCGGTGGGACTGAGTTTGCAGAATCGGTTTGTCCGAGATTACTTATGAGTGTGTTGAAAAATGAAGAGTGCTGATAGTTGAGGGAGCTAGATCACCAAGCACTTGAGCAACAAGAACATTAACACAACCTCATCCCCTTTTAATAGTATTGGCTTTTCCTATGGACTCAATGTGATCTTTGATCACTAAACCAAAATAGAGTCTTGAGCTTTTGCCAATGCTTGTCTTAGCATTTTGAGGGGTCCACTTCTTCAGACATTTCCATACCCATATCATCGAACTTCTCTGAAATGATTCTCAAGTAAATATTAGTTCAATGATATATATGTTGTTATTAATTACCAAAACCACCCGGGGATTAGTTGCACTTTCAATCTCCCCCTTTTTGGTAATTGATGACAACATATAGATCAAAGCTTCGACAAAAGATATAATCAAGGAATAATATCGTCGCTTTGAGAAGTATGTGATAAACAAGAGCTCCCCCTAAATTTGTGCATTATTTAAAATTTGCGTTTGAATGCAAATGCACAATCGATTAGGATTATGGGTCACTCTTCCATGTCACATACATCTTGGTGGAGCGCACAAAATGATAAGAATGAGTAACATGCACTCAATCACCAAGACAAGAGTAAATAGCCATACAATAAGGAATAGCATAGGATAAGCAATAAGCACACATTAAGGCATAGTATGACTAAGCACTCATTAAGATAGCATCAAACGTAGTAGCAAGCACACTTAAAGTATCAGGAACCAAAAGAAACCAATGTATCTCAAAGAAAAACCGGCAAAAGAACGAAAAGACGAAAGAGCACTCTCTCTCTCTCGAAGCCCTATGATCTATACCAATTTCTCCCCCTTTGGCAACAAGTTACCAAAAAGTTCGAAAAGGTATAGAGCTAAGCGTCACTGCGGGCTCTGCTGGCGGCTCCCGTCTGGGTAGATGTTGGTGTAGAGATAGCTGCATCGGCGAAGACTTCTGCTGAAGTCTGCGGTGGAGGAGTGGATGCTGGAGCTGTAGCTGGTGCTGAAGTGGTAGCCCTGGAGTCTGTCACTGGGATAGCTGCAGATCTGGATCCTCTGGGAACCTGAGCAGTCTGGCGATGAGAGTCCTGGACTAGATCATCGTGCATAAGCTCTGCTCTCTCCTGCCTAGTCTCCTCCATGTCTGCCTCAAGCTTGTTGACAGACACCTGAATCTCAGTCAGCTTCACGCCCAGAGCGTGGATCTTGTCCTCGACAATCCTCTCAAGGCTCTCCTGAGATTGCTCAATGCTGGCCAGGCGTTGTTCAATCCTCTGGGTAGCTTCAAGAATTTGTTCTCCAAAGCTCTTTGGCTTAGCTGCTGCTGCTGCTGCCTCTTTGTCAGCTTTAGCCTTCTTCGCAGCTTCGATTTTGGCCTGTCCTTCAACTGAGGTAGGATCCTCTTCATCCATCACAACTACGTTGTCCTCATGCTCTGGCTGCAGTGGCAAGTGCTTCCTATCCAACATGAATTTGCCCGTGCCAAACTTGGCGTTGATGAGCATCTGTATCTGCGGTGCAAACCCACACGACCTCTTCTGGTCAGCTGCAGTCCTCTTAATGGTCTCTACCATCAAGTCCATCACCTTAAAAGGTGCCTTCTCATCGAGAATGTGCAGCATGTTGATAGAATAGCCTCGTATCATCCGGTGGTCTCCAGACTTAGGCATCAATGTATGCCTCAGAATAGTGTTAGTGGTGGTCAGACCTGCCTGGAGATAATACACTGAGCCAAGCTTCCATCCTTCCAAATCAGCAGTTGTGATCTCCTTGTACATATTCTTCATGGAATCATGACTCTTCTTAGGAATCCCATAGACATCAATGTCGTCCTCTCTCTGCACTGGAGCGTTCAGAAGTTCTGCCCATTCTTCAACAGTCGAAGAAAACCTTTGACCTTCAGTCATCCAGGTGATCTTGCCATCAGGATAGAAGTGGGCTGTGGCATAGAACTGCATGATCATCTCGTCATTCCAAGCTGTCAGCTCTTGACCCACAAAATCAGCAACTCCACATGCAGTAAAGCTCTCATGCACATGGGGAAAGAAGTCCCGGTGCTCTTCACTGTCAATATACTTCCAGTCAACATACCTGGTGTCAGCAACAATGGGCTTCTTATCCATTAGCACGGTCTCATAGAAATCCTGCTGCTCTCTGGTGTGGAATCTGGGGTCCACAGCAGTCCTTCTCCTTACAGCATATGGATCAGACTGTCTCCATAGCCTGAGACCTTTGTCCTTTCTTGCCTTCATGTCCTCAGCTTGAGGATGAGCATCATTGTGGAGTGGCAACTTGGGACGGAGCTTAAGCAACACATGCTCTTCATCTGATTCAGATGGTGGCATCTCACCTTTGTTCTTCTCAGAAGCTGGAATGCTTCTGGTTGTTCTCTTGGGCTTGGCTGGAGCTGCTTTGGCTTGAGCAGGCTTCTTGGGCTTAGAGGAGGCTTGAGCTCGAATAGCATCACCCATGAACTTAGCTTTCTGAGGAGGAGGCTGGGGTGCTTCTTCTTCTTCTTCTTCTTCTGCAGCAACATCTTGAGGTTCAGCATATACTACCCTCTTCCTTTTGGAAGTCTTCTTCACCTTGCTTGGAGCAGGCTCTTCCAAGTTGAGCTTCTTAGCAACTGCTGACTGCTTCACTTTGCTTGTGCCTTTCCTTGGCTGCTGCCCTTGGTGCTCTTTGGCAACCACATTCCTCTTGGGCTTGGAGGTAACTTCCTCAGCAACAAAGTCAGAGTCCTCATCATCAGAAGTTCTCTTCTTCCTGGTTCTGGTGGCTGCAGGAGGCAAACCACTAGGGGTGCTCCTCTCACCATCATCACTGGAGCTGCTCGCAGGACTTGTGTCTGCCTCTGGAATTTCAGCAAACGGTGATTCAGACCTGTTCTGGCTGTCACTGACATCTGACATGGCTGAAAAACCTGTGAAAAGATAAGGTATAGGCAGAGTAGAAGAGTTATCACAACTGCAGAGGTTTTTGCAAAAAAAAATGAGTTCAAAACTTAGTTTTGAGTTTTCACAGAATGTATTTCGGTCAAACCGATTTCAGGTTTCGGTACAACCGAAGTACTCAACAGAAACCTACACACCACTTTCGGTCAGACCGAAATGGGTTTCGGTTCTACCAAAAACTTAGGGTTTCACTGAAACTACTTTTCGGTTGTTCCGATTGGCACAACTCGGTTAAACCGAATTACGCAGTGCAATGGCCAGAGGCCAAATCGGTCATTCCGAGTTTCAAAAATCGGCTTCACCGAGATGCATTCCGTGGAAACCTAAACCTAAGAATTTTCCTCAAAACTAGAAGATCTGAACTATTGTATAGGGAACATATCAAACGTGGATTGAATCATGGCAACCTATCGTGCAAGAATCGGAAGTGGAGCACGAAAAGGGATCGGGACACACCCTAACTTGGTGGTGTCCCTCTACGGCGGCAACGGTGGAGATGATTACCGTTGACGGCGGCGGAGACCTGCGGCGAGGGCGCACAGGCGACGAAGGCGACGATCCGTAGACCAGGGCGGCGGCAGCAGGGGTCTTGGGGGCGAACGGTTTGAAGAAAGAAATCACGCGCAGCCCCTCAGGTATATATAACCCCATGCTGTCGGTGGGACCGAGTTGAAAAACTCGGTGTCACCGAGATGTATAACTGCTGTGCAGTTACACATATCGGTCAGACCGAGAGTTTGAACTCGGTTTCACCGAGATGAAACCTAGATCAGTCTAAGCGTTTCGGTTGGACCGAGATTGAGAAACCGGTCAGACCGAAATGGACTTAGAAGGTTTTGGAAGTCAGCCTTAGACGAATCGGTGGTTCCGAGTGCTCCTCACTCGGACTGTCCGAAAAGACTTGTTCAAAGTTGTGATATGAGCATGAATAGAATTTTGAGACAAGAAAGCATAGATAGCTAGGGAAGGTGCTTAGGCATTCTTGTCCATCCATTTGGCCAGAAAAATCAAAACAATCAAAACAACAAATGGATGTCCTTGAATGGATGAAATCATGCATTCAACATGCTCACACAATAAGATAGCAACTGAAATATGTGTCAAACATGCACAACCAATCACTCTAGCTACTAGCACACAATTTGTCGATGACTAGGTCATCTATATATGAGTATATTGACTTAGGAGCCAAATGAGAACATTTGATCATAGGTCATACTCATCGTTTAAGCACAAGTGGGGTTACCACTTTTACATAAAGCATTTATGTGTTCACATCATTTGGAGATGCTTTTGCTCAATTTTTAGAGCAAAGCTCCCCCTAGATGTGAGAACCCCTTTTAAAGGGTCAAGCTAACCTTGGGTTGTCGTAGAAGACTTCATGTAGATGTTGAAGATGTGGATGCTCAATGTTGATGCAGATCATCAAAAGTTGGGAGCAATCCTTTGGATTAGGGCACTTTCAATACCTACATGGGTTAGTCCCACAAGGAACAAACAAGAATATCCATAGACATAGAGTGAAGTATACAAAGGATGATGTCCATGAAAGCAATGATTACCTTGTCCCTTGACTTACCAACAAGAGGGTTTGTGACTCCATGAACAAGTGCATGATGTGGAAGTTGATTGCACAAGTTCTTGCCAAAATGAATGTGAGTGAAGTTTGTTGGCGGAGTCACCCTCAAGAACCTACTAGTTCTTCTTCTTTGGGATCCACATCATCTTGATGGGAATCCTTGGTGTTGTAGTTGAGCTTGATGAAGTAGAACTTGATGTGTCCTTGGGAACCCACTTGACCATGGCTTGAGGTGCTTCAATGAATGCATCAATCTCCTCTTGAAGCTTGTCCTTGGCCTTTAGCTTGTGGTCTTGTGGTGGAAAGTCATCTTGAGCTTGTTCCACATTGGAAGAAGTAGGATCATACTTCTCCTTTTGTGAGACAAACTGTGGAGTAGGGTATTGACCTTCTTCCCACTCAACACCTTCGGCGTTGAACTTTCGCTCAAAACCAATCCCTTGATTCTTCCGGTGTCTTCCTTGTTTGCGAACAATCTCCTCAAAGTTCTTGCTTCCGGCAAGACTCTTGTAGACACCTTTCTCTATGATTTCCTTCAATAAGCTATTTTCTTGCTCAAGTGTAACTTGGCTTGAAACATTGTTAGTGGAATCAAGAGAACTACTAGAAGCAACAATATTGGATTTAACATTGTTATTGTTACTACTAGAGGAAGAATTTTTCTTATGCTTGTCATGCTTAGTCTTAATAGGTGGCAAGAAATTAGACAAGGGAAGTCGTTTGGCAAGATATGAAGAACTCTTCTTTCGAAGATCGTCATTGATCGCTTTTAGAAACTCATGTTCTTGCTCTAGGGTGAGCTTCTCGAAGCGTAGCTTCTCATGAGATCTTAGGAGCTCTCTATGATCTTCTTGAGTTGTTTCATGAGCTAACTTAAGAGTGTTTAGTTCTTTAGTTAGACGCTCAATCTCCTTCATAGCATTGTCATTCGACTCTTCTCGACTATAAAGACTACTAGCATTTTCATCATTACTAAGCTCACTAGATTTATCATGCAAGAGCTCATCTTCACCAAGCAAGTCATCCTCATCACTATCAAAGTCAATGAATTCAGGGTGTGTTACCTTGGGACCTTTAGCCATGAAGCATCTTCCAATTCCCTCATTTGGTGAATCAAATAAGTCGTAGGAGTTGGAGTTGGAGGATACTAGTGCAAGTCCGGCAACACCTTCATCTTGACTATAGTCGGAGTCGGAGTGATAGCTTCCATCGGATTGATTGTCAGAGTCGGAGCCGGAGACCCATTCACCAATATGAGCTTGATGTTTTCTTATTGTGTAGCTCCTTGATGACTTGTCTTTCCTCTCCGAATCCTTGCTTCTCCGAGAAGGTCTTCGTTCATAACGATCATCTCTGCTCCTTCTCCTTGGAGATTCTTCTCTTCTCTTGTGGGGAGCCGTACACTCATTTGAGAAGTGTCCGGGTCTTCCACAATTGTAGCAGTTTCGATCACGGCTAGAAGATCTCTTTTCATCATATGATCTAGACTTTGAGCTTCTTTCTTTGCCTCTATTCTTGTAGAACTCGTTGAAGTTCTTGACCATTAGGCTTATCTCTTCATTGGAAATTAGCTTGTCACTTGAGGTAGTAGGAGCATCACTTGTAGCTTTGTAAGCACCACTTGACTTGTTGTGAAGCTCTTCCTTATCCTTAAGTGTCATCTCATGAGCAACAATTCTTCCAATGACTTCAGTTGGCTTGAGAGTTTTGTAGTTTGGCATCATTTGGATCAAAGTGCACACGGTGTCATACTTTCCATCCAAAGCTCTGAGAATCTTCTTAATGATGAATCGGTCGGTCATTTCTTCGCTTCCTAAGCCAGCAATCTCATTTGTGATGATAGCAAGCCTAGAGTACATTTCAGCGACTCCTTCACCATCCTTCATCTTGAACTTGTCAAGTTGACCTTGAAGAATATCTAGCTTTGATTCCTTCACAGATTCAGTACCTTCGTGCATTTCAACCAAAGTATCCCAAATCTCTTTAGCATTCTCAAGACGGCTGATTTTGTTGAACTCTTCGGGACACAAAGCATTGAAGAGAATGTCACAAGCTTGAGCATTGTTTTGCAACATCCGCAACTCTTCGGGTGTAGCTTCGCGATCCGGAACTTTTCCTTCTTCAAAGAAATCACCTTGCATGCCAACACAAATAATGCCCCATGCGGCTGGGTTATGACCAAGAATATGCATTTTCATTTTATGCTTCCAACTAGCAAAATTTGTACCATCAAAGTAAGGACCTCTACGATAATTACCCTCACTAGACGCCATACTCTCCTAGGTTCTGATACCACTTGTAGGATCGAAAGTAGGTCTAGAGGGGGGGTGATTAGACTACTTGACAATATAAAAAATCTGCCTTTAGATCATGCAATGTTTTTGGCAGTTTCACAATTAAGAACAATTCAAGTATCACCCTACACATGCAATTCTAGAGTATAAGCAGCGGAAAGTAAATTGCACATGTAAAAGAGAGGTGGAGAAGATCAAACGCAGTTTGGTGACACGAAGATTTTTGTCGTGGTTCCGATAGGTGGTGCTATCGTACATCCACGTTGATGGAGACTTCAACCCACGGAGGGTAACGGCTGCGCGAGTCCACGGAGGGCTCCACCCACAAAGGGTCCACGAAGAAGCAACCTTGTCTATTCCATCACGGCCTACGCCCACGGAGGACTAGCCTTACTCGGGGTAGATCTTCACGAAGTAGGCGATCTCCTTGCCCTTACAAACTTCTTGGTTCAACTCCACATCTCGAAGACGGAGGCTCCCAAGCGACACCTAACCAATCTAGGAGGCACCACCCTCCAAAAGGTAATAGACGGTGTTGATGATGATGAACTCCTTGCTCTTGTGCTTCAGATGATAATCTCCCCAACACTCAACTCTCCTCACTGATATGGCTGTGGTGGAAGAAAGATTTGAGTGGAAAGCAACTTGGGAAGGCTAGAGATCAAGTTTCATATGGTAGGAATGGAATGGCTTGATCTCAACACAAGGGTAGGTGGTTCACTTCTCAGAAAGTGTATGGTAGAAGTGGTGGTACTTTCTGATGGCTCTCCTCACGAATGAAGAGGGGGTGGAGGGGTATATATAGCCTCCACACAAAATCCAACCGTTACACACACATTTGACCAATCTCGGTGAGACCGAAGTGAAAACTCGGTCAGACCGAAAGTTCAAATATAGTGAACGTTGGGATTTTCGGTGGGACCGAAAATACCATCTCGGTGTGTCCGAAGTGAGTCAAAGGTTAGGGTTTGCCATCTCGGTGTGACCGAAAACAACAACTCGAATATTCCAAAATGCTGTCAATTGGTTACAGAAGGTTGGTAGTCCATTTTCGGTGAGACCGAAAATCAGAATCGGATGGACCGAGAAATTAGGGTTTGGGGAAATAACTGAAGTGGTTCATCTCGGTGGGACTGAGTTTGCAGAATCGGTTTGTCCGAGATTACTTATGAGTGTGTTGAAAAATGAAGAGTGCTGATAGTTGAGGGAGCTAGATCACCAAGCACTTGAGCAACAAGAACATTAACACAACCTCATCCCCTTTTAATAGTATTGGCTTTTCCTATGGACTCAATGTGATATTTGATCACTAAACCAAAATAGAGTCTTGAGCTTTTGCCAATGCTTGTCTTAGCATTTTGAGGGGTCCACTTCTTCAGACATTTCCATACCCATATCATCGAACTTCTCTGAAATGATTCTCAAGTAAATATTAGTTCAATGATATATATGTTGTTATTAATTACCAAAACCACCCGGGGATTAGTTGCACTTTCAGGAGCAAAGTTATTTGTATCTGTGTGCAGGTCCACGTTGATTGCTAATATCTGGCGCCGTTAGCAGTTGACACCTACTTGTTGAACCTAGGAGTCTCTGGGGATTCGATCCTTGGCATCTTTGCTAAGGGAAAAACTTCCACAACACTGCATCTTACACCTTCCACTTGGGGTAACCAACGAGGGGTTAGAGGCCCATCACATGCCTCTTTTGGGTGATATTGCTATGATATTTATATACTTCCATACACTTTTGATCATATTTGGACTAACCTATTAACTCAGTGCACCCCAGTGCTAGTTTCTGTTTTCGGATGTTTTTGAATTTCAGGTTTTCACATTACGAGAACTGCCAGGAAAAATCCAGAAAAATTATATAAAAAATCAGCGTCCCAGAAACTACCGTGCGCCCGAAGGACAGCCGGGGGGGGGGGGG
>LR738714.1:550579058-550632406 GCA_902687465.1 Secale cereale
CAGGGCTCCAGGCGCCCTGGCGGCGCCCCCCCCCTGGGCCGCGCCGGGGGGCGCCTGGCCCCCCCGAGGCTCCCCCGATGCCCCCCTTTGGCATATATTTAAAACTTCTCGAGAAACCCTCGAAACAGGAACTCTTTTTCGCGATCTCATCTCTGTTCCGCCGCCGCCGCCGCTTCCAAGATCGGGAGCACCAGGAGAACTCTTCCCGGCACCCTGCCGGAGGGGAGGATCACCACCGGGAGCCTCTCCACCACCATGGACGCCTCCGGGATGAGTTGTGAGTAGTCTCCCTTGGACCATGAGTCCATGACCAGTAGCTATGTGATGTTCTCCTCCCGTTCTTGTGCTTCACTAATTAGTCCTCGTGAGCTGCCCTACATGATCGAGGCACATATGTAATCCTTATGCTGTTGCTATGATGAGTTTGCTGGGATCCGATGGATTATGAGATTATGTTCAGATTGTGCTTGAGTAATATATTTGATCTACCTCTTTTATATTTATGTTCATAAGTAATTCTTGCATGTTCTCCGTTGTTATTTATTGCTTTGGCCAAGTAATAGGTAGTGACTCCAAGAGGGAACGTTATGCTCGATTGTGGGTTCATGCCCCTCGATGACTAGTTTGAGTGACAGAAACATGAGTCTAGGGGATGTGCTGTTGCCACAAGGGGGAAAACAACGGTGCTTGTGCCCGCGGGCGCAAGGATTGTTTACTTTACGCAAAGTTCTTTTAATGCAGTTGTCTGTTGCATTGAGTTTACACTATGGGTGGGGCTCGCAACTTAATACCAGCGAGATGTTCTGGATAGATATCTCAAGGTGGATGATTAGTAGTAGATATTGATGGATTTCGGTCTACTTACTTTGGCGTACCGCCCATGCTTTGAACCTCAACCTTTCTTGCAATGTAGTCAGCATTGGTTTGCGTTCGTGGTCCTGTCAATTGCCCAGCTGTAATTCGTTTACCTCACATAGCTGTTTTATCGTCTTTTGGCAGAGAGACATCACTAGTGAACATCATGAGACTCCGGTCCATATTACCATCATTGATCACACCCGCTATTTACTTTTCGCTATTATTTACTATTGCAAACATTATCTATCACTACTATTATTTGCGTTTAATCCTTTGTGAACTACAAGGCCGGAGGAATTGACAACCTCTCTGTACTCGTTGGGAGCAAAGTTATTTGTATCTGTGTGCAGGTCCACGTTGATTGCTAATATCTGGCGCCGTTAGCAGTTGACACCTTCTTGTTGAACCTAGGAGTCTCCAGGGATTCGATCCTTGGTATCTTTGCCAAGGGAGAAACTTCCGCAACACTACATCTCACACCTTCCACTTGGGGTAACCAACGAGGGGCGAGAAGCCTAGCAAGAGTTTTTATGGCGCCGTTGCCGGGGACTCCACTCTTCAATATAGGGGAGTTGCACGCTATCTTTTACCTTTGCTTTTTAGTCTTGTTAGTTTACCTTTCAGTTTTTGCTTTAGTACCTTTGTATCGAAAATCACAAAAATAGTTATCTTGCTTGCTTGCTACTATGGGTTCCACCGAGAACACCAAGTTGTGTGACTTCACTAGTCACAACAACGATGACTTTATCAGCACACCTATCACTACACCTGCCACTTCAGCACCTTCGTATGAAATTAAACCTGCTTTACTGAACTTAGTCATGAAAGATCAATTCTCCGGTGCTGGAGATGATGCTGCTTTACACTTGAACAACTTTGTTGAACTTTGTGATATGCAAAAGTACCAAGAAATAGATGGTAATATTGTTAAGCTTAAGCTTTTTCCTTTCTCCTTGAGAGGAGGAGCTAAAATTTGGTTTCAGTCTTTGCCTAGAAATAGCATAGATTCATGGGACAAGTGCAAAGATGCTTTTATTGGAAAATACTATCCACCTGCTAAAATTATCCAACTGAGAAGTAACATAATGAATTTTAAACAATTGGATAATGAACACGTTGCCCAAGCTTGGGAACGTATGAAATCTCTTATCAAGAACTGCCATACTCATGGTTTGACTACTTGGATGGTTATCCAAACTTTTTATGCAGGCTTGAACTTTACCTCGCGGAACTTGTTAGATTCAGCCGCGGGAGGAACCTTTATGTCAACTACACTTGATGCTACCACAAGGCTTCTCGATGAGATGATGACCAACTATTCCCAATGGCACACCAAACGCGCTCCAACAGGTAGGAAGGTAAACTCTGTCGAGGAGATTTCCTCCTTAAATGAAAAAGTTGACTTAATCATGTCTCTACTTTCTAAGCAATCTTCTGTTGATCCTCGTGATGTTCCTTTAAACTCTTTGATTGCTCAAGAACAAGTAGATGTGAACTTCATCTCTAGAAATAATTTTAATAATAATGCTTATAGGAGTAATTTTGGTAACAATCCTAGACCGTTCCCCTCTAACTCTTACGGGAATAACAATGCATATCCTAGCACCAAGAACTCCAATACTGAACTAGAGATTATGCTTAAAGATTTCATCACTACCCAAAAAGCCTTTAATAAGAGTGTAGAAGAAAAACTGCATAAACTAGATGATCTCTCTTTTAAGGTAGACCATTTAGCCAATGAGATAGAGTTGCTTAAAATTAAAACTTCTCCTCTTGAGGAGAGGAAGGTCACTCCTATAAATGCTATTCAAGTGCAAATTAATGAAAACTTTAGGATGATGGCTAAACTTAAAGAAAGATGGGCAAGAGAAAGGGAGGAAGAAGATAGAATTAAGAGCCTTCCTACCCACCACACTGTTGCTACTATCCAAGTTGTTGAGGATATCCAAACTCTTAGCACCCAATGTACTCCTGGTCCCGATGGATCTATTAATGGTGATGCTATGACTATAGAAACTACCAAACAAGTGAACCTTAAGGACACCAATACCACTTTACTTGATGCTAGTGATCTTGATTTTGATAATTGCACTCTTACCGAAGTTATTGATTTCCTTCACAAGATGTCTAGAGATCCCCGCACTAGCACGCTTAACCTTGCCTTCACAGAGCATATCACTAATGCTCTCATCAAAGCTAGGGAGGAGAAACTTAGAGTAGAAGCCTCCATACCTAGAAAGCTAGAAGATGGTTGGGATCCTATGATAAAAATTAAATTGAATGACTTCTCTTGCTATGCATTATGTGATGTTGGAGCTAGTACCTCTGTTATGCCCAAAAGAATATATGATATGCTTAAATTGAAACCTTTTGATTCTTGTTCTTTTGGTGTTCGTCTCGTTGATTCTTCCATAAAGAAACCTTTGGGGAGGATCGACGATGTTCTTATCGTTGTCAATGACAACTATGTTCCCGTTGATTTCACCATTATGAATATTGAATGTGATCCTTCGTGTCCAATTATTTTGGGACGTCCCTTTTTACGCACCGTTGGTGCTATCATTGTCATGAAAGAGGGTAATATAAAATTTCAGTTTCCTCTCAAGAAAGGGATGGAACACTTCCCTCGAAAGAAGATCAAGTTACCTTTTGAGTCCGTTGTACGGGCTAACTATTCTTTTACTCTTGATAAAACTTGATCTCTATGCATTATGCCCATCTTAAAGGCATAAAAGAAAGCGCTTTTGGGAGGCAGCCCACATGAATAAATTTTTATTTTGCTTTTGTTGTGTCTTGATGTTGTTTACTACAGTAGCATCATCATTGTATCTTTGCTTTTCATATTTGTGCCAAGTGTAGCCTCTGATTGCTAGAAAGTTCAAAAGTTGTGAGGTGCTGTCCAGGAAACAGATTCTGTCCTTGGATGGAAAAATTCGTATAAAATCACCAGATCATCTTTTTGGTCTGAATTTTTTCGACAACGTTCTCTATATAATTGTCTTTCGTGCTTCTGTTCTGAGTTTTTTGATTAGAGTTACAGAAGTGCCCCGAACAAATCAATTACTACCTGCTGTTCTGTTTTTCACAGATTCTGTCCTGTTTTGCCTTTCCTTAATTTTGCAAACCAAGAGCTTGCTTTTTCTTTGCAAAAACCTTTTGGAAATCTTGAGAAACAGTAGACCTTCAAGAAAATATTTATTTCCAGCAAGGTACAATTATTTTATTATGGGTACTAACCTCGCTAATCAGATTATGATGAGTTATGTATGAAGGGAGTTTTCATGTGTGCGAGGGAAGATGATAAAAAGATTCAGGAGTGTCAAGCGCCCAAGCTTGGGGATGCCCCCGTGCACCCCCAAGAAATATTCAAGGAGACTCAAGCGTCTAAGCTTGGGGATGCCCCCATGCATCCCCTTCTCCATCAACATTATCAGTTCATCTTTCGTTCCACTATATTTTAATCACTTCATGTGTTATGTGCTATGCTTGGAGCGTCTTGTTTTTAGTTTCCTTTTTAGTTTTTCATAATGAGTCGGAACTGAGCTTTCTTTATGTGGGAGAGAAACACGCTCCACTTCTACCTAGAACATAACATAGAATTTTCATGACTATCTTTGCTGTTGTGTTCTTTGTCTTTTTAATAGCTACTATCATGCTCTGCTCTTAGTATTCATGCTTATCTTTTTAAAGAGCTTATGTTTAGTTGGTTGCTTGAACTCTCTTTAATTACCATGCTCACCTTATTAAGAGAGTTTGCTTCCGTTGCAGTGGTTAATATGTCAATGATAAAGATGCTACATGCATGATGGCGCTTAGTAGTTCATGCTTTCTTATGGTTAGTCTCAAATAGCTGGGGGATTCCCAATGTGTTATTGGAGTACCAACATGATTTGTTTGCCAATGATGTGGTATGGTTTAGTAATATCTTCCCTCAAGAATTTATTTTGATTGACTTGGCGTATGCTCACGCATATTTAAGACTGTAAAGAAAGTCTGTCAAGCCTTGATGATCTTTTATTTCTGAGTAGCGATATAACTTCCATGCCTGATTCAATGTTGCTTTGTCGCTCTGCATGATTATGACCGTCATTGCTCTCTTAGTTGGTCGCTCCCAGTCTTTTGCTAACCTCCACCTGTACTAAGCGGACTGACTGCTTGTGCATCCACATCCTTTTAAACCAGTTATGCCATATGAGTCCACCATACCTACCTATATGTGGTATTTCACCGCCACTCCAAGTAAATTTACATGTGCTACCTTTAAAACCTTCAGTTTTTGCAATACATAGCTCATGGGAAAGTAGCTTAAAAACTATCGTGGTAAAGAATATGTCGCTTATGTATCTTAATTCTTATAAGTTGCTTGCTGAGCGGTATCCATGTTTCTGGGGACGCCATCAACTGTTACACTTTTGTTGAATATCATGTGAGTTGCTATGCATGTTCGTCTTGTCTGAAGTAAGGATGATTTGCCATGAGTTGAATGGTTTGAGTATGCATATTGTTAGAGAAGAACATTGGGCCGCCAACCAAAGCCATGTATCATGGTGGAAGTTTTAGCTTGGACATTAATCCTCAATCTCTTATGAGAACATGCTTAAGCATTAAAGAGGAGTCCATTATCTATTTTCTATGTTGTCCCGGTATGGGTGTCCTCAAGTTGAGATCTATCAAAAATGAGAAATCAAATGCGATCTATCTCCTTGGACCTTTGTACAGGTGGCATAGAGGTACCCCTTTGTGACACTCGGTTGAAACATATGTAATGCAATGACAATCCATGGAAATCCGAGCTAATTAGGACAAGGTGCGAGCACTATTGGTATTCGATGCATGCGGCTTGCAACTTACAGGATGTCTTATGCATAACACATATGAAGTACTACTACCGTTGACAAAATTGCTTCTATGTTTTCAAAATAAAAGCTCTAGCACATGAGTAATCCCTGCTTCCCTCTGTGAAGGGTCATTCTTTTAGTTTTATATTGAGTCTCCACCTTCTTTTAAAAGCACCAACTACTGAGAGCATGATTGTCATTCTTAGTGTAATGTGCATTGTTCCAACATAGCATTGTCTTTTGCATGATTGTGATATCGTTTATTTTGAAATCATTGTATCTATTCATCACTTAAACCTTGGAGGTGCCCCTGCATTTATGTTTTGCATCACTAAGGGGGCAAGCTAGATATCACTTTATCATATTTGCACATCATGTTCATTGCAAATCTATTTGATGTTTCAGTATCATATTGTAAAACTTTTAGTTCTTTGTGATTTTCTCATGAGGTAACTTAATTACTACAGATTCATTATCGTAGTAAGCTTTTGTCATATGACTATGAAAAAGTCCTATATGGTTAATAGCATGTCACCACAGAAATTATTCTTGTTATCATTTACCTACTCGAGGACGAGCAGGAATTAAGCTTGGGGATGTTGATACGTCCAAAACGTATCTATAATTTCTGCTTGTTCCATGCCTCTTTTGGGTGATATTGCTATGATATTTATACACTTCCATACACTTTTGATCATATTTGGACTAACCTATTAACTCAGTGCACCCCAGTGCCAGTTTCTGTTTTCGGCTGTTTTTGTATTTCAGGTTTTCACATTACGAGAACTGTCAGGAAAAATCCAAAAACGTTATATAAAAATCAGCGTTCGAGAAACTACCGTGCGCCCGAAGGACAGCCGGCGGGGGGGGGACCAGGGCTCGAGGCGCCCTGGCGGCGCCCCCCCGGGCCGCGCCGGGGGGGCGCCTGGGCCCCCCGAGGCTCCCCCGATGCCCCCCTTTGGCATATATTTAAAGCGTCTCGAGAAACCTCAAAACAGGAACTCTTTTTCGCGATCTCATCTTTGTTCCGCCGCCGCCGCCGCTTCCAAGATCGGGAGCACCAGGAGAACTCTTCCCGGCACCCTGCCGGAGGGGAGGATCACCACCGGGAGCCTCTCCACCACCATGGACGCCTCCCGGATGAGTTGCGAGTAGTCTCCATTGGACCATGAGTCCATGACCAGTAGCTATGTGATGTTCTCCTCCCATTCTTGTGCTTCACTAATTAGTCCTCGTGAGCTGCCCTACATGATCGAGGCACATATGTAATCCTTATGCTGTTGCTATGATGAGTTTGCTGGGATCCGATGGATTATGAGATTATGTTCAGATTGTGCTTGAGTAATATATTTGATCTACCTCTTTTATATTTATGTTCATAAGTAATTCTTGCATGTTCTCCGTTGTTATTTATTGCTTTGGCCAAGTAATAGGTAGTGACTCCAAGAGGGAACGTTATGCTCGATTGTGGGTTCATGCCCCTCGATGACTAGTTTGAGTGACAGAAACATGAGTCTAGGGGATGTGCTGTTGCCACAAGGGGGAAAACAACGGTGCTTGTGCCCGCGGGTGCAAGGATTGTTTACTTTACGCAAAGTTCTTTTAATGCAGTTGTTTGTTGCATTGAGTTTACACTATGGGTGGGGCTCGCAACTTAATACCAGTGAGATGTTCTGGATAGATATCTCAAGGTGGATGATTAGTAGTAGATATTGATGGATTTCGGTCTACTTACTTTGGTGTACCACCCATGCTTTGAACCTCAACCTTTCTTGCAATGTAGTCAGCATTGATTTGCGTTCGTGGTCCTGTCAATTGCCCAGCTGTAATTCGTTTACCTCACATAGCTATTTTATCGTCTTTTGGGAGAGAGACATCACTAGTGAACATCATGAGACTCCGGTCCATATTACCATCATTGATCACACCCGCTATTTACTTTTCGCTATTATTTACTATTGCAAACATTATCTATCACTACTATTATTTGCGTTTAATCCTTTGTGAACTACAAGGCCGGAGGGATTGACAACCTCTCTGTACTCGTTGGGAGCAAAGTTATTTGTATCTGTGTGCAGGTCCACGTTGATTGCTAATATCTGGCGCCGTTAGCAGTTGACACCTTCTTGTTGAATCTAGGAGTCTCTAGGGATTTGATCCTTGGTATCTTTGCCAAGGGAAAAACTTCCGCAACACTACATCTCACACCTTCCACTTGGGGTAACCAACGAGGGGCGAGAAGCCTAGCAAGGGGTTGGTCACGGGATGATGTATTACGAAATGAGTAAAGAGACTTGCCATGACGAGATTGAACAAGGTATCGGTATACCGACGATCGAATCTCGGGCAAGTGCTATACCACTGGACAAAGGGAATAGTATACGAGATTGATTAAATCCTCGACATCGTGGTTCATCCAATGAGATCATCGAGGAGCGTGTGGGAGCCAACATGGGTATCCAGATCCCGCTGTTGGTTATTGACCGGAGAGTCGTCTCGGTCATGTCTACGTGTCTCCCGAACCCGTAGGGTCTACACACTTAAGGTTCAGTGACGCTAGGGTTGTAGAGATATAAGTATGCGGAAACCCAAAAGTTGTTCGGAGTCCCGGATGAGATCCTAGACATCATGAGGAGTTCCAGAATGGTCTGGAGGTAAAGATTTATATATAGGAAGTCAGTTTTCGGCCATCGGGAAAGTTTCGGGGTCACCGGTATTGTACCGGGACCACCGGAAGGGTCCAGGGGGTCCACCGGGTGGGGCCACCTATCCCGGAGGGCCCCATGAGCTGAAGTGGGAGGGGAACCAGCCCCTGGTCGGCTGGTGCGCCCCCCCTTGGGCCTCCCCCTGCGCCTAGTGTTGGAAACCCTAGGGGTGGGGGAGCCTCCACCTGGCTTGGAGCGCAAGTTTCCCCCCTGGCCGCCGCCCCCCTTGGAGATGGGATCTCCTAGGGCCGGTGCCCCCCCTAGGGGCCCTATATATAGTGAGGGGGAGGGAGGGCAGCCGCACCCTAAGCCCTGGCGCCTCCCTCTCCCTCCCGTGACACCTCTTCCTCCTCCAGTGTTGGGCGAAGCCCTGCTGGAATACCGCTACATCCACCACCACGCCGTCGTGCTGCTGGATCTCCATCAACCTCTCCTCCCCCTTGCTGGAACAAGAGGGAGGAGACGTCGCTGCTCCGTACGTGTGTTGAACGCAGAGGTGCAGTCCGTTCGGCGCTAGGATCACCGGTGATTTGGATCACGACGAGTACGACTCCATCATCCCCGTTCTCTTGAACGCTTCCGCTCACGATCTACAAGGGTATGTAGATGCACTCCCCTCTCCCTCATTGCTAGATGACTCCATAGATTGATCTTGGTGATGCATAGAATTTTTTTGTTTTCTGCTACTTTTCCCAATAGTATATTGGTCACATGTCGATGTGAACTATAAAGTGTTAAATCACATGAGGATATGAACTATTGGTGTTAAATCACATGGTGATGTGAACTAGATTATTGACTCTAGTGCAAGTGGGAGACTGAAGGAAATATGCCCTAGAGGCAATAATAAAGTTATTATTTATTTCCTTATATCATGATAAATGTTTATTATTCATGCTAGAATTGTATTAACCGGAAACATAGTACATGTGTGAATACATAGACAAACAGAGTGTCACTAGTATGCCTCTACTTGACTAGCTCGTTAATCGAAGATGGTTAAGTTTCCTAGTCGTAGACATGAGTTGTCATTTGATGAACGGGATCACATCATTAGAGAATGATGTGATTGACATGACCCATTATGTTAGCTTAGCACTTGATCGTTTAGTATGTTGCTATTGCTTTCTTCATGACTTATACATGTTCCTATGACTATGAGATTATGCAAATCCCGAATACCGGAGGAACACTTTGTGTGCTATAAAACGTCACAACGTAACTGGGTGATAATAAAGATGCTCTACAGGTGTCTCCGATGGTGTTTGATGAGTTGGCATAGATCGAGATTAGGATTTGTCACTCCGATTGTCGGAGAAGTATCTCTGGGCCCTCTCGGTAATGCACATCACTATAAGCCTTGCAAGCAGTGTGACTAATGAGTTAGTTGCGGGATGATGCATTACAGAATGAGTAAAGAGACTTGCTGGTAACAAGATTGACCTAGGTATGATGATACCGACGATTGAATCTCGGGCAAGTAACATACCGATGATAAAGGGAACAACGTATGTTGTTATGCGGTTTGACCGATAAAGATCTTCGTCGAATATGTAGGAGCCAATATGAGCATCTAGGTTCCTCTATTGGTTATTGACCGGAGACGTGTCTCGGTCATGTCTACATAGTTATCGAACCCGTAGGGTCCGCAAGCTTAACGTTTGATGACGATTTGTATTATGAGTTATGAGATTTGACGACCGATGTTTGTTCGGAGTCCCGGATGAGATCACGGACATGACGAACAGTCTCTAAATGGTCGAGACGTAAAGATCAATATATTGGAAGGCTATATTCGGATATCGGAAAGGTTCCGAGTGATTCGGGTATTTTTCGGAGTACCGGAGAGTTACGGGAATTCGTATTGGGCCTTAATGGGCCAAACGCGAAAGGAGAGAAAGGCCTCAAGGGTGGCCACGCCCCTTCTCCATGGACCGGTCCAAATTGGACTAGGGAAAGGGGGCGCGCCCTTCCTTCCTTCTCCTTCTCCCTTCCCCTTTTCCTATTCCATGTGGGAGGTGGAATCCTACTAGGACTAGGGAGTCCTAGTAGGACTCCACACTTTAGCGCGCCCTATGAGGGCCAGCCTCCTCCTCCCTCCATCCTTTATATACGTGGCCAGGGGCACCCCATGGACACACAAGTAGATTTTAGCCGTGTGCGGTGCCCCTCTCCACATATACACACCTCGGTCATATCGTTGCAGTGCTTAGGCGAAGCCCTACGCCGGTAGCTTCATCATCACCGTCACCACGCCGTTGTGCTGACGAAACTCTCCTGTGACGCTCAATTGGATCAAGAGCTCGTGGGACGTCATCGAGCTGAACGTGTGCTGAACGCGGAGGTGCCGTACGTTCGGTGATTGGATCGGTTGGATCGCGAAGACGTTCGACTACATCAACCACGTCACTAGCCGCTTCCGCTTTCGATCTACGAGGGTATGTAGACACACTCTCTTCACTCGTTGCTATGCTTCCCCTAGATAGATCTTGCGTGATCGTATGATTTTTTTTGAAATACTACGTTCCCCAGCACCCACTTCTAAAATATTTTCAGAAAAACAAAAAAATATTTGCCTTCTTTTCGTTTGCCTTTATGTCTTACTTGGTTTGTTTGCTCGTTTGCTTGGCAAAATTGTGTTTATAGCAATTCAGAAGCAAAAGTCTTATGTATCCTCATCCACTTGCTAATCTTTTTAAAAGATCCAATTATGATGAACCAATTGCTAGTGAGTTGAGTGCACTATATTTTATTTATGAAGTTTTGCTTCAAATTCATGAATCCGAAAATTGTGATGAAGTGGTAAAGGACATTTATAAAGTGATTCACGATAGCTCCTTGAATGAAAAGCATGATTGCAATGATTTTATTATAAATTCTATGAATGAAAAGCATGATTGCAATGAAAATCATTGTTGGGGACTTGCTTGTGCCTCCTACTAGATTGATACCTTGGTTCTTAACTGAGGGCAATACTTATCTCTACTTTGCTGCATTACCATTTCCTCTTCAAGGGAAAAATCAACGCAAGCTCAAGAAGTAGCATGCTCCATTGCAGCACCGCTTGGACCCGATGATGGTCCATCAGCTACTCCTCGTAGCAAGGGATGGTGTCGCAAAACCGGCGAGCCCTCTGGTTGGAGCATCTGATGCTCGCTTGAAACACAAACGGAGTTCTGTCGTTCCCTGTCGCAGCACCATCGTGTGACTCCCGAAGGCAGTCGCTGTCAGCACTGGCACACCCAACTGCAGCATTCGGCCCGCACTATTGGAATATTAGGCAAATTCATTATTAGTTCCATTGAATAATCCATGACTAGACTAGTAATCAGTATGCAAAGCTCTAGCATACTGCATGATTGGAACGACAAAATCACACCTGCAACAACTATGATACTTGGAGACAAGATCAGACATGGTGCACGTACTGATCGTTCATAGATGAAGTGTCATGGTTGTTACACTTGTAGGGGTGGTGCTATTGTTGGCAATATTGTTGGTGGTGAGCGCTGGTCGATGTAGACGTTTGTTACGACAACATGCAACTGAAGGAAATATGCTCTAGAGGCAATAATAAAGTTATTATTTATTTCCTTATATCATGATAAATGTTTATTATTCATGCTAGAATTGTATTAACCGGAAACTTAGTACATGTGTGAATAGATAGACAAAACAGAGTGTCCCTAGTATGCCTCTACTAGACTAGCTCATTGATCAAACATGGTTATGTTTCCTAGCCATAGACATGAGTTGTCATTTGATCAACGGGATCACATCATTAGGAGAATGATGTGATGGACAAGACCCATCCGTTAGCTTAGCACTATGATCGTTTAAGTTTTACTGCTATTGCTTTCTTCATGACTTATACATGTTCCTATGACTATGAGATTATGCAACTCCCGAATACCGGAGGAACACTTTGTGTGCTACCAAAATGTCACAACGTAACTGGGTGATTATAAAGGTACTCTACAGGTGTCTCCGAAGGTACTTGTTGGGTTGGCGTATTTCGAGATTAGGATTTGTCACTCCGATTGTCGGAGAGGTATCTCTGGGCCCACTCGGTAATGCACATCACTATAAGCCTTGCAAGCATTGCAGCTAATGAGTTAGTTGCAGGATGATGTATTACGGAACGAGTAAAGAGACTTACCGGTAACGAGATTGAACTAGGTATTGAGATACCGACGATCGAATCTCGGGCAAGTAACATACCGATGACAAAGGGAACAACGTATGTTGTTATGCGGTTTGACCGATAAAGATCTTCGTAGAATATGTAGGAGCCAATATGAGCATCCAGGTTCCGCTATTGGTTATTGACCGGATATGAGTCTCGGTCATGTCTACATAGTTCTCGAACCCGTAGGGTCCGCACGCTTAACGTTTGATGACGATCGGTATTATGAGTTTATGAGTTTTGATGTACCGAAGGAGTTCGGAGTCCCGGATGAGACCGGGGACATGACGAGGAGTCTCGAAATGGTCGAGACGTAAAAATCGATATATTGGACGACTATATTCGGACATCGGAAAGGTTCCGAGTGATTCGGGTATTTTCGGAGTACCGGGGAGTTACGAGAATAGAAGAGAGAGGCCAAAAGGAAGGAGGCGAGTGCCCCCCTTCTAGTCCGAATTGGACAAGGGGTGCAGCCCCCTTTTCCTTCTCCCTCTCCCCCTCTTTCCTTCTCTCCTACTCCGGAAAGGAAAGGGGAATCCTACTAGGACTTGGGAGTCCTAGTAGGACTCCCCACACTTGGCGCGCCCCCTCTAGGGCCGGCCTCTCCCTCCCTCCTTTATATACGGGGGCAGGGGGGCACCCAAAGACACACAAGTTGAATTGTTCCAGCCGTGTGCGGTGCCCCCCTCCACAGAAACACACCTCGGTCATACCGTTGCAGTGCTTAGGAGAAGCCCTGCGCCGGTAGATACATCATATCCGTCACCACGCCGTCGTGCTGACGAAACTCTCCCGTGAAGCTCAACTGGATCAAGAGCTCGTGGGACGTCATCAAGCTGAACGTGTGCTGAACGCGGAGGTGCCGTATGTTCGGTGCTTGATCGGTTGAATCGCGAAGAAGTTCGACTACATCAACCGCGTCACTTGACGCTTCCGCTTCCGGTCTACGAGGGTACGTAGATACACTCTTCCCTCTCGTTGCTATGCATCTGGTAGATAGATCTTGCGTGATCGTAGGAAAATTTTAAAATACTACGTTCCCCATCAGTGGCATCATGAGCCAGGTTTATGCGTAGATGATATGCACGAGTAGAACACAAGTGAGTTGTGGACGATACTAGTCATACTGCTTACCAGCATGTCATACTTTGATTCGGCGGTATTTTTGGATGAAGCGGCCCGGACCGACATTACGCGTACGCTTACGCGAGACTGGTTCTACCGACGTGCTTCGCACACAGGTGGCTGGCGGGTGTCAGTTTCTCCAACTTTAGTTGAATCAAGTGTGGCTACGCCCGGTCCTTGTGAAGGTTAAAACAGCACATACTTGACGAAACATCGTTGTGGTTTTGTATGCGTAGGTAAGAACGGTTCTTGCTAAGCCCGTAGCAGCCACGTAAAACTTGCAACAACAAAGTAGAGGACGTCTAACTTGTTTTTGCAGGGCATGTTGTGATGTGATATGGTCAAGACATGATGAGTTATACGGTTTTGTATGAGATGATCATGTTTTGTAATGTTATCGGCAACTGGCAGGAGCCATATGGTTGTCGCTTTATTGTATGAAATGCAATCGCCATGTAATTGCTTTACTTTATCACTAAGCGGTAGCGATAGTCGTAGAAGCAATAGTTGGCGAGACGACAACGATGCTACGATGGAGGTCAAGGTGTCGCGCCGGTGACGAAGGTGATCATGACGGTGCTTTGGAGATGGAGACCAAAAGCACAAGATGATGATGGCCATATCATGTCACATATTTTGATTGCATGTGATGTTTATCTTATTATGCTTCTTATTTTGCTTAGAACGACGGTAGCATTATAAGATGACCCCTTACTAAATTTCAAGGTATAAGTGTTCTCCCTGAGTATGCACCGTTGCGAAAGTTCGTCGTGCCGAGACACCACGTGATGATCGGGTGTGATAAGCTCTACGTTCAAATACAACGGGTGTAAGCCAGTTTTACACACGCGGAATACTCGGGTTAAACTTGACGAGCCTAGCATATGCAGATATGGCCTCGGAACACTGGAGACCGAAAGGTCAAGCGTAAATCATATAGTAGATATGATCAATATAAGATGTTCACCATTGATACTACTCCATCTCACGTGATGATCGGACATGGTTTAGTTGATTTGGATCACGTGATCATTTAGATGACCGGAGGGATGTCTATCTAAGTGGGAGTTCTTTAAGTAATATGATTAAATTGAACTTTAATTTATCATGAACTTAGTCCTGGTAGTATTAGCATATCTATGTTGTAGATCAATAGCTCGCGATGTTGCTCCACGTTTATTTTTATATGTTCCTAGAGAAAACTAAGTTGAAAGATGTTAGTAGCAATGATGCGGAATTGTTCCGTGATCTAAGGATTATCCTCATTGCTGCACAGAAGAATTATGTCCTTGATGCACCACCAGGTGACAGAACTATTGCAGGAGCAGATACAGACGTTATGAACGTTTTGACAAAAGCTCAGTATGATGACTACTTGATAGTTTAAGTGCACAATGCTTTACGGCTTAGAACCGGGACTTCAAAAACGTTTTGAATGCCACGGAGCATATAAGATGTTCCAAGAGTTGAAATTAGTATTTCATACTCATGCCCGTGTCGAGAGGTATAAGACCTCTGACAGTACTTTGCCTACAAGATGGAGGAGAATAGCTCAACCAGTGAGCATGTGCTCAGATTGTCTGGGTACTACAATTACTTGAATCAAGTGGGAGTTATTCTTCCAGATAAGATAGTAATTGACAAAGTTCTCTAGTCACTATCACCAAGCTAGTAGAACTTCGTGATGAACTATAATATGCAAGGGATGACGAAGGTAATTCCCGAGCTCTTCGCGATCCTGAAATCGGCGAAGGTAGAAATCAAGAAAGAGCATCGAGTGTTGATGGTTAATAAGACCACTTGTTTCAAGTAAAGGGCAAAGGGAAAGAAGGGGAACTTCAAGAAGAATAGCAAGACAGTTGCTACTCCCATGAAGAAACCCAAAGCTAAACTCAAGCCTGAAACTAAGTGCTTCTACTGCAAAGGAAATGGTCACTGGAAGTGGAACTGCCCTAGATATTTGGCGGATAAGAAGGATGGCAAAGTGAACAAAGGTATATTTGATATACAGATTATTGATGTGTATTTTACTAGTGTTCATAGCAACCCCTCGGTATTTGATACTGGTTCAGTTGCTAAAGAGTAGTAACTCGAAATGGGAGTTGCATAATGAACATAAACTAGTTAAAGGATGAAGTGACGATGTGTATTGGAAGTAGTTCCAAGACTGATATGATCATCATCGCACACTCCCTATACTTTCGGGATTAGTGTTGAAACTAAATAAGTGTTATTTGGTGTTTGTGTTGAGCATGAATATGATTTGATCATTTATATTGCAATACGGTTATTCATGTAAGTTAGAGAATAATTGTTGTTCTGTTTACATGAATAAAACCTTCTATGGTCATACACCCAATGAAAATGGTTTATTTGATCTCGATCGTGTGATACACATATTCATAATATTGAAGCCAAAAGATGCAAGGTTAATAATGATAGTGCAACTTATTTGTGGCACTGCCGTTTAGGTCATATTGGTGTAAAGCGCATGAAGAAACTCCATAGTGATGGACTTTTGGAATCACTTGATTATGAATCACTTGGTGCTTGCGAACCATGCCTCATGGGCAAGATGACTAAAACTCCGTTCTCCGGAACAATGGAGCGAGCAACAGATTTGTTGGAGATCATACATACAGATGTATGTGGACCATTGAGTGTTGAAGCTCGCGGCGGGTATCGTTATTTTCTGACCTTCACTGATGATTTGAGAAGATATGGGTATATCTACTTAATGAAGCACAAGTCTGAAACATTTGAAAAGTTCAAAGAATTTCAGAGTGAAGTGGAGAATCATCGTAACAAGAAAATAAGAGTTTCTACGATATGATCGTAGAGGTAAAATATTTGAGTTAGCGAGTTTGGCCTTCAGTAAAAACAATGTGAAATAGTTTCACTACTCACGCCACCTGGAACACCACAGTGTAATGGTGTGTCCGAACGTCATAACTGTACTTTATTAGATATGGTGCGATCGATGATGTCTCTTACCGATCTACCACTATCGCTTTTGGGGTTATGCATTAGAGACAGCTACATTCACGTTAAATAGGGCACCATCTAAATCCGTGGAGATGACACCGTATGAACTGTGGTTTGACGAGAAACCTAAGCTGTCATTTCTTTAAGTTTGGGACTGCGATGCTTATGTGAAAAAGTTTCAACATGATAAGCTCGAACCCAAATCGGAGAAGTAAATCTTCATAGGATACCCAAAAGAAACTGTTGGGTACACCTTCTATCACAGATCCGAAGGCAAGGTCTTTGTTGCTAAGAGTGGATCCTTTCTAGAGAAGGAGTTTCTCTCGAAAGAAGTGAGTGGGTGGAAAGTAGAACTTGATGAGGTAATTGTACCTTCTCCTGAATTGGAAAGTAGTACATCACAGAAAATTGTTCCAGTGATTCCTACACCAATTAGTGAGGAAGCTAATGATGATCATGAAACTTCAGATCAAGTTTCTGCTGAACTTCGTAGATCAACCAGAGTTCGTTCCGCATCAGAGTGGTACGGCAACCCGGTTCTGGAAGTCATGTTACTGGACCATGATGAACCTACGAACTATGAGGAAGCGATGATGAGCCCAGATTCCGCAAAATGGCTTGAGGCCATGAAATCTGAGATGGGATCCATGTATGAGAACAAAGTGTGGACTTTGGTTGACTTGCCCGATGATCGGCAAGCCATCAAAAATAAATGGATCTTCAAGAGGAAGACTGACGCTGACGGTAATGTTACTGTTTACAAAGCTCGACTTGTTGCGAAAGTTTTTCAACAAGTTCAAGGAGTTGACTACGATGAGACTTTCTCACCCGTAGCGATGCTTAAGTCTGTCCGAATCATGTTAGCAATTGCCGCATTTTATGAAATCTGGCAATTGGATAACAAAACTGCATTCTTTAATGGATTTATTAAAGAAGACTTGTATATGATGCAACCAGAAGGTTTTGTCAATCCAAAAGGTGCTAACAAAATGTGCAAGCTCCAGCGATCCATCTATGGACTGGTGCAAGCATCTCGGAGTTGGAATATACGCTTTGATAAGTTGATAAAAGCATATAGATTTATACAGACTTGCGGTGAAGCCTGTATTTACAAGAAGTGAGTGGGAGCGCTACAACCTTTCTGATAAGTATATGTGAATGACATATTGTCAATCAGAAATGATGTAGAATTTTCTGGAAAGCATAAAGGAGTGTTTGAAAGGAGTTTTTCAAAGAAAGACCTTGGTGAAGCTGCTTACATATTGGGCATCAAGATCTATAGAGATAGATCAAGACGCTTGATAAGACTTTCGATGAGTACATACCTTGATAAGATTTTGAAGTAGTTCAAAATGGATCAGTCAAAGAAGGAGTTCTTGCCTGACTTGTAAGGTGTGAAGTTGAGTAAGACTCAAAGCCAGACCATGGCAGAAAAATATAGAGAGAATGAAAGTCATTCCCTATGCCTCAGCCATAGGTTCTATAAAGTATGCCATGCTGTGTACCAAACATGTTGTGTACCTTGCCATGAGTTTGTCAAGGGGGTACAATAGTGATCCAGGAGTAGATCACTATACAGCGGTCCAAATTATCCTTAGTAACTGGATGACTAAGGAAATGTTTCTCGATTATGGAGGTGATAAAGAGTTCGTCGTAAAGGGTTACGTCGATGCAAGCTTTGACACTAAATCCAGATGACTCTAAGTATCAATCTTGATGCGTATTGAAAATGGGAGCAATTAGCTAGAGTAGCTCTATGCGGAGCATTGTAGACATAGAAATTTGCGAAATACATACGGATCTGAATGTGACAGAACCGTTGACTAAACTTCTCTCACAAGCAAAACATGATCACACCTTATTACTCTTGGGTATTAATCACATAGCGATGTGAACTAGATTATTGACTCTAGTAAACCCTTTGGGTGTTGGTCACATGGTGATGTGAACTATGGGTGTTATTCACATAACGATGTGAACTATTGGTATTAAATCACATGGCGATGTGAGCTAGATTATTGACTCTAGTGCAAGTGGGAGACTGAAGGAAATATGCTCTAGAGGCAATAATAAAGTTATTATTTATTTCCTTATATCATGATAAATGTTTATTATTCATGCTAGAATTGTATTAACCGGAAACTTAGTACATGTGTGAATAGATAGACAAAACAGAGTGTCCCTAGTATGCCTCTACTAGACTAGCTCATTGATCAAAGATGGTTATGTTTCCTAGCCATAGACATGAGTTGTCATTTGATCAACGGGATCACATCATTAGGAGAATGATGTGATGGACAAGACCCATCCGTTAGCTTAGCAATATGATCGTTTAAGTTTTACTGCTATTGCTTTCTTCATGACTTATACATGTTCCTATGACTATGAGATTATGCAACTCCCGAATACCGGAGGAACACTTTGTGTGCTACCAAAACGTCACAACGTAACTGGGTGATTATAAAGGTACTCTACAGGTGTCTCCGACGGTACTTGTTGGGTTGGCGTATTTCGAGATTAGGATTTGTCACTCCGATTGTCGGAGAGGTATCTCTGGGCCCACTCGGTAATGCACATCACTATAAGCCTTGCAAGCATTGCAGCTAATGAGTTAGTTGCAGGATGATGTATTACGGAACGAGTAAAGAGACTTGCCGGTAACGAGATTGAACTAGGTATTGAGATACCGACGATCGAATCTCGGGCAAGTAACATACCGATGACAAAGGGAACAACGTATGTTGTTATGCGGTTTGACCGATAAAGATCTTCGTAGAATATGTAGGAGCCAATATGAGCATCCATGTTCCGCTATTGGTTATTGACCGGAGATGAGTCTCGGTCATGTCTACATAGTTCTAGAACCCGTAGGGTCCGCACGCTTAACGTTTGATGACGATCGGTATTATGAGTTTATGAGTTTTGATGTACCGAAGGAGTTCGGAGTCCCGGATGAGACCGGGGACATGACGAGGAGTCTCAAAATGGTCGAGACGTAAAAATCGATATATTGGACGACTATATTCGGACATCGGAAAGGTTCTGAGTGATTCGGGTATTTTCGGAGTACCGGGGAGTTACGGGAATAGAAGAGAGAGGCCAAAAGGAAGGAGGCGCGTGCCCCCCTTCTAGTCCGAATTGGACAAGGGGTGCAGCCCCCTTTTCCTTCTCCCTCTCCCCCTCTTTCCTTCTCTCCTACTCCGGAAAGGAAAGGGGAATCCTACTAGGACTTGGGAGTCCTAGTAGGACTCCCCACACTTGGCGCGCCCCCTCTAGGGCCGGCCTCTCCCTCCCTCCTTTATATACGGGGGCAGGGGGGCACCCAAAGACACACAAGTTGAATTGTTCCAGCCGTGTGCGGTGCCCCCCTCCACAGAAACACATCTCGGTCATACCGTTGCAGTGCTTAGGAGAAGCCCTGCGCCGGTAGATACATCATATCCGTCACCACGCCGTCGTGCTGACGAAACTCTCCCGTGAAGCTCAACTGGATCAAGAGCTCGTGGGACGTCATCAAGCTGAACGTGTGCTGAACGCGGAGGTGCCGTACGTTCGGTGCTTGATCGGTTGAATCGCGAAGAAGTTCGACTACATCAACCGCGTCACTTGACGCTTCCGCTTCCGGTCTACGAGGGTACGTAGATACACTCTTCCCTCTCGTTGCTATGCATCTGGTAGATAGATCTTGCGTGATCGTAGGAAAATTTTAAAATACTACGTTCCCCATCAGCAACAACACCAGATCTTGGTGGAAGACGACCCATATTTGCGACCTTGAGCAGTCGCATGGAGTGCTTCCCTAAAACCTTATTCGCCCTCTTCCGGTGCATGATCACAAGGGCAAGAGAGTTCAGAGACCTGCTCCCCCATTCTCTAATGCACGCTGGCGTTCGGGCTGGAGTAGACTACGGTGGTGGCGCAAGTTGCAAGATGAGGCAAAATCCTAGGTGTTTTCGATATGTTTTTGGTCGTGGCCAGTAGCGGTATTTATAATAGGACCAGAGATGGTAATTGTCACAATCACAATCTCAAATCGAATTGATTTCTAAGCCACATACTTATCGTAAAAGAAATAATTAGCTTGTCTGCCAAAACATCAAACAAAATTAAAACGACAAAAAGGAGGCCACGCCCCTGCAAAGCCAAGGACTAGATTTTGGTGGACCATTCACACACATGTCGCATGCACACGTTGCCCCAGTCCCTGCCCTTGCCAGTGCCCGAGCCAGGTGATAACATACAAGTATAGGGATCACGACAGTCTTCGATGGTAGTATTTCAACCTATATTATTAATTCAACACAAGGGGAGTCGAAGAACATTTATGAGCCTTAGCAGTTAAATTTTCAGTTCAACCACGTCTGGGAAATTATATTTCTACAACAAAGTGCTTAGTAGCACGGTAGCAATAGTAATAGGAACAGTAACAAATGCAATTTTGTAGTGATTGTAACAGTAGCAACAACGAAGGTAACTTAGCAAATACCAATATGACAGAAGCTTTGACATTGGATCAACAATGGATAATTGTGTTGCATGATATTCATCATTTAACAGTTATAGCCTAGAGCGATACATAATAGCTCCAATTCATCAATGGTAGGCATGTATTCCGTATATAGTCATGCGTGCTTATAATAAGAACTTGCATGACATCTTTTGTCCTACCCTCCCATGGCAGCGGGGTCCATAAGGAAATCTAAGGGATATTAAGGCCTCCTTTTAATAGAGAACCGGCACAAAGCATTCTCACTTAGTGTACAAGAACTCCTCGTCCTACGATAATCACCGGAAATAATACCAATTGTTGGCACCTTAGGGTATGCAGACGATAACTCATAATAGGTGGATACAAATTGTAAGAGAGGATCAAGAACTCATATATATTGATGAAAACATAAAGGGTCCAGATCTGAAATCATGCACTTGGACCCTAGTGAGAAGCATTAAGCATAGCAAAGTTATAGCAACATCAACCTCAGAACATAGTGGACTCTAGGGATCAGGCCCTAACAAATTGACTTGATTGCATGACAAATCTAATCCAAGTCCATCATCGTCCAACAAGCCTACGAAGAAATTACTCACTCCCGGTAGTGAGCATCATGGAATTGTTGACGGAGAAGGGTTGATGATGACGACGGCGACAGATTCACCCTCTGGAGCCCCAAACGGACTCCAGATCAGCCCTCCCAATGAAGATCAGGAGGAGGTGGTGGCTCTGTACCATAAAACGCGACAACTCCTTCTCTCTGATTTTTCTCTCCACGAGACGGTACTTATGGAGCTGGACTTACGGTTGCCGGAGGCTCCGGGGGCCCACAAGTTTGTCGGCTTCCTAGGAATGGGGGTCCCCAGACTTGCCTGCCTGTGGCCCAACGCGTGGACCCACCAATGGCTCGACAAGGCCCAGTGTTAAGACTACGAAAGGAAGACCCTCACGAGGGCCCCTGGCCTCGCGAGGCGAGCAATGCCAAGACCCCATGGGGAGAAGCTGCTCAAGCCTGTCTCCCGAGGAGCGGGGATCTCTTTGCCGGTACCCCACCTCATGAGGCACATGATGACGTGAGCCATGACGATCAAGGCCAGGCGAGCACCAGCGGGCGCAGAGGGGGCAGTTTCCTCTTTGGTGCTAAGGGAGCAAGGGCGGGCGCAGGTTCCCGAGGAAGGCCCCAAAGGTTTCCCATCCGGTGCGACGAGACCGTGACCACGAGCTCAGCCGGACGGATGTCATCGCCGAGCCCACCGCTGTGTCATGACCAGAAGCTCTGAAGGGGAAGACCACCTTTTGTCAGGATAAGATGTACTTCTTGTCCCCCTTAGAAGTTGGCCGTTGTGGAATCCCTTCTCGCCTAAGAAGCGAGGGAAGAGGACTAAGGAAACCATATATACAGACTAGCCTCCGCCGTAGAGGGGGGGGGGTCAATTCATAGTCACCATACGAGCCATCGCGAGGTTGCTCACCCACTGTACCAATTCATCCCCCAACCTCCTCGCGAGACCAATCCACCAAAGGCAGGAGTACGGTTTTACACCACAAGGTGGCCCGAACCTAGGTAAATCTCTCTGTTCTTCCCTTATATACGATCACCCCGCCTTGCAAGATCGTGCATTGGGCATAGCGAGCAGAGCGTTATGAAGAAACGGGATCCTTCGTACACGCCCCAGAGTTCGAATCTTGTTGGGTCCGTGGAGCCCCTAATTCCGACATTTGGCCCGCCAGGTAGGGGTGTGTTGAAGCTCCGTCTCTTCGTCAACCCCGCTCCATTCTCGCTCCTCCGCATCCATGGCTAAAGCTCTCTGAACTCCTGCTGAGCGTTGGGCCACCCGCATCGCCCAGAAGGCGCCCCTCGGCCACGGCACTCTTCTCCACCCCATTGCCCTCGCGGCTAACGTTGCCATTGGCACTGCTGCTCGTCAGCAGCAGGACCCATTGCTACCACCCTTCGTGTGGCGGGACGTCTCGTCCACCGCGCACTCCTTCAGCCACGCAGCGGTGCCATCCCCCCACACTCACCATAGGCTGACGAACACGCAAGTTTGCTCCTCGTGGCACGTGAGTTGTTGCGTTGCCATCCCGCCGATGGTGACTATGGTGCTTTGCTCATCCGAGTTTCCGAGCTACTTGACACTGCTTGTGGGGGCATGCAGCCTTTTTGCCTTCCACCGGATTCACGGCCCTCACCCCGGATCCGCACTTGCCCTTGTTACGTCCGCTCATCATTCTAGAGAGGACATGGAGGGCCCCGTAGCAGTGAGGCTGCGAGCGGGATTCCCCTAGCCCAGGGGGTGCCTCCCCGGGCTTCAGTCAGGGTAGGCATTGTTGGGAAACATAGCATACAAATTAAAAAAATTCCTACGCTCATGCAAGATCTATCTAGGAGATGCATAGCAACGAGAGGGGCGAGTGTGTCTGTGTACCCTTGTAGACCAAAAGCGGAAGCATTTGACAACACAGTTGATGTAGTCGAATTTCTTCTCGTTCCGACCGATCAAGCACCGAAAGTACGACACCTCCGAGTTCTGCACACGTTCAACTTGATGACGTACCTCAAACTCTTGATCTAGCCAAGTGTCAAGGAAATAGACAAGTTTCTTCAGCACGACGGCGTGGTGACGGTGATGGTGATGTGCTCCGTGCAGGGCTTCACCTAAGCACTATGAAGATTTGACCGAGGGTGTAATCTGTGGAGGGGGCCGCCACACACGGCTAACAATTGTTGGTGTGTGTTCTAAGAGCCCCCTCACCATGTATATATAGGTGGGAGAGGGAGGGGAGCAGCCATAGGGCGCACCAATTAGGAGGAATCCTCATTGGGCCCCTAGTCCAATTCACCCCCCTTACCATGTTTTCCATATGAGAGAAAAGGGAAGAAGTAAGAAGGGAAGGATGGTGGAGAGGAGAAAAGGAAGGAGGGGGCACCGACCCTCTTCCCTACTCCCACTCGGCCTCCTACCATATGGGGGGCGCGCCAACCCTTGTTGGCTGGTGTCCTCCCCTCTCAAGGCCCATGTGGTTCCTAACTTCTCCCCGAGGGTTCTGATAACCCCTCGGTACTCCGATATGTACCCGGTACCTCTCGGAACACTTTTGGTGTCCGAATACTATTGTCCTATATATCAATATTTACCTCTCGACCATTTCGAGACTCCTCAAAATGTCCGTGATCTCATCCGGGACTCCGAACAACATTCGGTCAACAATCACATAACTTATATAATACAAAATCGTCATCGAACATTAAGTGTGCGGACCGTACGGGTTCGAGAACTATGTAGACATGACCGAGACACCTCTTCGGTCAATAACCAACAGCGGAACCTGGATGCTCATATTGGTTGCCACATATTCTACAAAGATCTTTATCGGTCGTACTGTAATGTCAACATACGTCATTCCCTTTGTCATTGGTATGTTACTTTCCCGAGATTCGATAGTCGGTATCTTTATACCTAGTTCAATCTCATTACCGGCAAGTCTCTTTACTTGTTCCGTAATGCATCATTCCGCAACTAAATTATTAGTCACATTGCTTGCAAGGCTTCTTATGATGTGCATTACCGAGAGGGCCCAGAGATACCTCTCTGATACTCGGAGTGACAAATCATAATCTTGATCTATGACGACCCAACAAACACCTTCCGAGATACCTGTAGAACATCTTCATAATCACCCAGTTACATTGTGATGTTTGATAGCACACAAGGTATTCCTCTGTTATTCTTGAGTTGCATAACCTCATAGTCGGAGGAACATGTATTTGACATGAAGGAAGCAATAGCAATAAAACTAAATGATCAATATGCTAAGTTAACGGATGGGTCTTGTCCATCACATCATTCTCCTAATGATGTGATCCCATTCATCAAATGACAACACATGGCTATGGTTAGGAAACTTAACCATCTTTGATTAACGAGCTAGTCTAGTAGAGGCTTACTAGGGACACGGTGCTTTGTCTATGTATCCACACATGTATCAAGTTTCTGATTAGTACACTTCTAGCATGAATAATAAACATTTATCATGATATAAGGAAATATAAAATAACAACCTTATTATTGCCTCTAGGGCATATTTCCTTCAGTCTCCAACTTGCACTAGAGTCAATAATCTAGAATACATCATAATGATTCTAACATCCATGGAGTCTTGGTGCTGATCATGTTGTGCTCGTGGAAGAGGCTTAGTCAACGGGTCTGCTACATTTGGATCCATATGTATTTTGCAAATCTCTATGTCTCCCTCCTTGACTTGATCGCGGATGGAGTTGAAGCGTCTCTTGATGTGTTTGGTTCTCTTGTGAAACCTAGATTCCTTCGCCAAGGCAATTGCTCAAGTGTTGTCACAAAAGATTTTCATTGGACCCGATGCACTAGGTATTACACCTAGATTGGATATGAACTCCTTCATAGAGACTCCTTCATTTGCTGCTTCTGAAGCAGCTATGTATTCCGGTTCACACGTTGATCCCGCCATGACACTTTGCTTGGAACTGCACCAACCGACAGCTCCACCATTCAATAAAAATATGTATAATGTTTGTGCCTTAAGAGTCATTCGGATCAGTGTCAAAGCTAGCATCGACATAACCATTTACAACGAGCTCTTTGTCACCTCCATAAACGAGAAACATATCCTTAGTCCTTTTCAGGTACCTCCCTGCCACTGTCTAGTGATCCACTCCTGGATTACTTTCGTACCTCCCTGGCAGACTTATAGCAAGGCATACATCAAGTCTGGTACACAACATTGCATACATGATAGAACCTATGGCTCAGGAACAGGGAATGAATTTCATTTTCTCTCTATCTTCTGCAGTGGTCGGGCATTGAGTCTAACTGAACTTCACACCATGTAACGCATGCAAGAACCCTTTCTTTAACCAATCCATTTTGAACTTCTTCAAAACTTTATCAGGGTATGTGCTTTGTGAAAGTCCTATGTGGCACCTTAGATCAGAGCGACCGGTTTACCTTGCATTGCCAGCCCAGAGACCATGTCTTCTGGCAACACACAACATCTTGGTACAGGAAAACAAGCGCTTTATTGATACTAGCGGACCAAAGTTTTACATTACAACAGTTAGCGAGGCCGAGCGGCACACACGGTGCGGCTAGACAATATGTACACTATTTAATGAACATAAAAGGGCCTCGGGCATAAACTACGCAACAGCGGAACGACGTCGTAGCGGAACTCCATCTCACAGGGACACCGATGTGGATACGGACTAGACTCAGACGACACTCCTTTCCAGCGAAACTTTCCTGAAATCTGGCATGACACGCCAGGTCAGTACTTTGAATGTACTTGCAAGCTTACAGCAAAACAAAATCATAATGACACACAATATCATGATAATTAATCAATATTTAATATGCAAGAACAAACTTAAATGGATATTTACTAACATGCTATGCTCATGACTTTGCATAAAATCTCGGTCTGCCTTACTCATGATAATTTATCTATAACTACAAACTTATTCATTTCAACAAGATATAAATCGTGACCGTTCCGGTGATCACCAACCTGTCCATACGAGGTCTCAAAACATCTCGGTGGCTCTTCCACCAATTTATCATAGTATCAAAATTTTAGGATGTAGTGAGCAAAATTTTATTATTTATTGACCCATGGTGTGACCTACTTTCGAGCGTGTCCATGACCGTGGACTCGGCTATCGATAGATTAATTACACTCTGCAGAGGTAGTGCACTGTACCCACACCACGGAACCCATGGCCTCGTTCTCCCATTCGGGTGGACCAACGGCGTTCCGACGAAACCCGTCCATTGCCATGACAGTCCTCCGGCCACTCCGACTCATTCCCCACTGGAACAGTCTTGGGTGGCCCTGTGTCTACCAAAGACACACCTACCACCATCATGGCCAAACAAAAATTGTCCAAAACGGGAACTCGGTACCATAAAATTAACTACGGGCACACAAGGTTATGTCTGCTTACCGGGCCAGGGTACTGCATGCCCATAACCTTCCCTATCTAGAGGTACTGACAGGAGGCATGTCAATGGACAGAACCAAGACCTTCCCATAAAGGTAAATGTGGTTGCACTGGGAAAGACTCGATTCAGTGGCACCATGACCCGGTCAACAAGTTATTCAAGTTGAGTTATTAACAGTTTCAACTTAAAGAAGAAATAAACAACCGGTGTCATACAATGCCATGCAATATAAGTAAAATGTCATACAACAAAAATACAACTGGGTCAACTTTACTTATATCATCTTAACTTCATTATTATTCAGGTTATGCTTGACTTTCAACAAAATTTTATCTTAGCAAAATTTTATCATAAATACTTATGTAAAAGAAAGTAACTTCACATAGGTATGTCCATAATCATTCTCAATGTCCCAACTTTATTTTTAGCTATCTTAATAACTTAAACCAAACTTCAACTTTCTGTAAAGTCAATGAAACCAATATCTACAACAACCAAAAGAAATTATTTGACCAAATAATTAACATGCATAATATAAATCATTTGTTCAAGTTGGAAAAATCACAAATATTGAAATGGCACTATGAAAATGTTGCTGTGACTTGCCTTAGTTCAAATGAGGCTCACAAGCCTCCTAGTGATCCTCAAGACAAGTATCTCCTTCTGAAAATAAATAAAAGTTCAAAAAGAAACTGTCAAGATTCATTCAAAAATTCACCAGAAAATCTACACAACACCAAATGGTCTCATTTTTGGTGTGCTGCAAGATTTCTTCACCAGGAACACAATGCAAAAAGAATCAATTCATTTGGACTTATGGTTAAAAAGTTACAGCAGTTTGAAGTTCTCTGGAATTTATTTAAATTCAGAAGTTTAAATAAATAGAATGGGGGGGGGATGACGTCGAAGGCGTAAACGCCCCAAGCGCCACCACTCATACCGCTTCACGCGGGAGTGGAGAGACTGACTAGCGGGCCCCGCTAGTCAGGTGAGAGGGAGAGAGAGAGAGATGGGCAGAGGCGGCCGTTGCTTTGCCGGAGCGCACGCCGGCGACGCTGCCCCTTGGCTCAAACGGAAAGGATAGATCGACAGAGAAGGTTGAGGCGCACCTGCCCGTACCCGTAGGGTGGCTAGAGGTGGACGGACGACGTCGGAATGGAGCTCGGAGGCGGAGGCAGAACAGGGGACTAGCCGGAGTTGAGGAAGACAATGAGCTACGGCACCTCCAGCAGCTCCAGCTAGGTGAAGAAGCTTCACTAGAGAGTGGCGGAGGCCCTCGTGCGGTTGCCTTGGATGGAGAGGGCTTGGAGCTACCTCGACGACCCGAGGGGGATCGCCGGTGAGCTCGGCTCGGGAACGGTGGTCTGAGGCCTACCCGGCCGGGCCACGGGGTTCTACTCTATCTGGGGTCATGTGGGAGTGGACTGGTGTGCTCGGAACGGCTGGGGAAGGGCCTATTTATAGGCGAGCGGGAGGGGGGGGGATCGGTGCTCCTCCGGCGACACCTGGCCACAACCGACGATGAAATGGCGTTAGTGAGAGGGGGAAGAAGAAGACGGAGTCACGTGGGAGCTGTGGCCGTGCGGAGACGAGCACAGGGGCACTGGAGGTGGTGATAAGCACAGTGCGCACCGCACTGTGTCTTGGCCGGACCGCGCCCGTGCTCGCTGCGGCGAGCTCCGGCGTCGGCGAGCGCCAGGGGTGAACTGTGGAGATGAGGATGACGATGGGGGCAAAGTTTGGCGCGGTTGGGCAGGCTCGGAAGCGAGCACGCGCTCTACAGAGCGCTGACGGCATCCAGAGCGCGCCGACTGCATGCCATGGCACGGCGTACATGTGTGGTCACCGCGTGAATCAATGTTTGCAGGCTGACTTGGTGCCAAAACCTTGTCTGGCGTGTTGTTCATGGTAGATAGGTGAGTTACCCATGGTTGGTTTAATTCGAGACACAATAGAATGAGAGTAACTAGCTTGGTAAGTTTCTGGACAAAAACTTTGAGAGCTTACTGTGGTAAAATGGTGAATAGTTGGAGGCTGTGCTTTGGAGGCTAGTCATGAGTTACTAAGGTGAATATGCACGAGGAGTTTCCAGAGAAATGGAGCAAGTAAAATGGTAGTTGCTGTAGAAACTACCATTTCTGCCCAGAATAGAAAAGATTTTCTATAGCAAAAATATTCCAAAAAGTAGTGCAATATTTTTGCTCAGGAATGTGTCTTAGGGTCCAAAGAATATTTAGGAATTTCCTCAGAATTTTTGGAGCCAGAAAAATAGGGGTTGCTTTTGAGCACAAGGAATTTAGCTAGGGTTTTAGGGAGCAAAATGAATATTTTTCAACTAAGAAAAATATTCCATGGAGTATATTGGGGTGGTCCAGAGGTATATAATGTTTTGAGATGGATGGGAGGCACTTGGGTGAAAGCCAAGGGTACCCAAGTGGTTTAAGTCCATATGAAATGATTAAAAAATCCCAGGGTTTGAAATAAATTCAAATAAATCTTTGGCAAATAAAAGAGGGCAAAAATCAGGCTGTCACATCCTATCAAGCTTCTTGATTTATCTCTATAGATCCCCAATATATAAGCAGCTTCACTAAGGTCTCTCATTGAAAAATTCTTATTCAAGTATCCTTTTATGCTATCCAGAAATTCTACGTCATTTCCAATCAACAATATGTCATCCACATATAATATCAGAAATGTTACAAAGCTCCCACTCACTTTCTTGTAAATACAGGCTTCTCCAAACATATGTATAAAACCATATGCTTTGATCACCTCATCAAAGCGTATATTCCAACACTGAGATGCTTGCACCAGTCCATAGATGGATCGCTGGAGCTTGCACACTTTGTTATCACCTTTAGGATCGACAAAACCTTCTAGTTGCATCATATACAAATATTCTTTAAGAGATCCACTGAGGTATGCAGTTTGGACGTCCATTTGCTAGATTTCATAAACATAAAATCCGGCAATTGCGAACATGATTTGGACAGACTTAAGCATCGCTACGGGTGAGAAAGTCTCATCATAGTCAACTCCTTGAACTTGTCGAAAACCTTTCGCGACAAGTCAAGCTTTGTAGACAGTAACATTACCATCAGCGTCAGTCTTCTTCTTGAAGATCCATTTATTCTCTATGGCTTGTCGATCATCGGGCAAGTCCACCAAAGTCCATACTTTGTTCTCATACATGGATCCTATCTTGGATTTCATGGTCTCAAGCCATATATCGGAATCTGGTCTCATCATAGCTTCTTCATACTTTGTAGGTTCGTCATGGTCTAGTAACATGACTTCCAATACAGGATTACCGTACCACTCTAGTGCGGATCGTGCTCTGGTTAACCTACGAGGTTCTGTAGTAACTTGATCTGAAGTTTCATGATCATCATCATTAGTTTCCTCTCTAGTTGGTGTAGGTATCATGGGAATGGTTTTCTGTGATGATCTACTTTCCAACTCAAGAGAAGGTAAAATTACCTCATCAAGTTATACATTCCTCCCGCTCACTTCTTTCGAGAGAAACTCCTTCTCTAGAAAGGATCCATTCTTAGCAACAAAGATCTTGCCTTCGGATCTGTGGTAGAAGGTGTACCCAATAGTTTCTTTTGGGTATCCTATGAAGACACACTTCTCCGATTTGGGTTTGAGCTTATCAGGGTGAAGCTTTTTCACATAAGCATCGCAACCCCAAACTTTAAGAAACGACAGCTTAGGTTTCTTGCGAAACCATAGTTCATACGGTGTCGTCTCAACGGATTTAGACGGTGCCCTATTTAACGTCAATGCAGCTGTCTCTAGTGCATAACCCCAAAACAATAGTGGTAAATTGGTAAGAGACATCATAGATCACACCATATCTAATAAAGTGCGGTTACGACGTTCGGACACACCATTACGCTGTGGTGTTCCAGGTGGCGTGAGTTGCAAAACTATTTCGCATTGTTTTAAATGAAGGCCAAACTCGTAACTCAAATATTCACCTCCGTGATCAGATCGTAGAAACTTTATTTTCTTGTTACGATGATTCTCCACTTCACTCTGAAATTCTTTAAACTTTTAAAATGTTTCAGACATGTGTTTCATCAAGTAGATATACCCATATCTGCTCAAATCATCTGTGAAGGTTAGAAAATAATGATACCTGCCGCGAGCTTCAACACTCATTGGACCACATGCATCGGTATGTATTATTTCAAATAAGTCATTAGCTCGCTCCATTGTTTCAGAGAATGGAGTTTTAGTCATCTTGCCCATGAGGCATGGTTCACAAGTATCAAATGATTCATAATCAAGTGATTCCAAAAGCCCGTCGGTATGGAGTTTCTTCATGCGCTTTACACCAATATGACCTAAACAGCAGTGCCACAAATATGTTTCACTATCATTATCAACTTTGCATCTTTTGGCATCAATATTATGAATATGTGTATCACCACAATCGAGATTCAACAAAAATAGACCACTCTTCAAGGGTGCATGACCATAAAAGATATTACTCATATAAATAGAACAACCATTATTCTCCAATTTAAATGAATAACCATCTCGCATTAAACAAGATACATATATAATGTTCATGCTCAACGCTGGCACCAAATAACAATTATTCAGTTCTAAAACTAATCCCAAAGGTAGATGTAGAGGTAGCATGTCGACGGCGATCACATCGACTTTGGAATCTTTTCCCATGCGCATCGTCACCTCGTCCTTAGCCAATCTTCATTTTATTCGTAGCCCCTATTTCGAGTTACAATTACGAGCAACCGAACCGGTATCAAATACCCAGGCGTTACTACGAGCATTAGTAAGGTACACATTAATAACATGTCTATCAAATATACCTTTGTTCACTTTGCCATCCTTCTTATCCGCCAAATACTTGGGGCTGTTCCGCTTCGAGTGACCAGCCCCTTTGCAGTAGAAGCACTCAGTTTCAGGCTTGGGTATAGACTTGGGTTTCTTCCTGGGAGTAGCAACTTGCTTGCCATTCTTCTTGAAGTTCCCCTTCTTTCCCTTGCCCTTTTTCTTGAAACTAGTGGTCTTGTTAACCATCAACACTTGATGCTCCTTTTTGATTTCTACCTCCGCAGCTTTGAGCATTGCGAAGAGCTCGAAAATTGTCTTCTTCATCCCTTGCATATTATAGTTCATCACGAAGCCTTTGTAGCTTGGTGGCAGTGATTGGAGAACTCTGTCAATGACATTATCATCTGGAAGATTAACTCCCAGCTGAGTCAAGTGATTATGATATGCAGACATTCTGAGTATGTGTTCACCGACAGAAGTATTCTCCTCCATCTTGCAGCTATAGAACTTGTTGGAGAATTCATATCTCTCAACTCGGGCATTTGCTTGAAATATTAACTTCAACTCTTGGAACATCTCATATGCTCCATGACGTTCGAAATGTCTTTGATGTCCTGATTCTAAGCCGTAAAGCATGGCACACTAAACTATAGAGTAGTCATCAGACCGCGTCTGCCAGACGTTCAAAGCGTCCACATTAGTGGGAGGGGGCTTGTCACCTAGTGGTGCATCAAGGACACAATTCTACTGTGCAGCAATGAGCATAATCCTCAAGTTACGGACCCAGTCCATGTAGTTGCTACCGTCATCTTTCAACTTAGCTTTCTCTAGGAACACGTTAAAATTCAAGGGAACGGTAGCACATGCCATTGATCTACAACATAGATATGCAAAAACTATCAGGACTAAGTTCATGACATATTAAGTTCAATTAATCAAATTACTTAAGAACTCCCACTTTGATAGACATCCCTCAAGTCATCTAAATGATACGTGATCCAAATCAACTAAACCATGTCCGATCATCACGTGGGATGGAGTAGTTTTCAATGGTGAACATCTCTACGTTGATCATATCTACTATATGATTCACATTTGACCTTTCAGTCTCCAGTGGTCCGAGGCCATGTCTGTTGATGACCCACAAGTGTAGGGGATCTATCATAGTCCTTTCTATAAGTAAGAGTGTCAAACCCAACGAGGAGCAGAAGGAAATGATAGGCAGTTTTCAGTAAGGTATTTTCTGCAAGCACTGAAATTATAGGTAACAGATTGTTTTGTGATAAGGTAATTGGTAGCAAGTGACAAAAGGTAAAAGTAAATAAGGTGCAGAAAGGTGGCCCAATCCTTTTTGTAGCAAAGGACAAGCCTGGACAAACTCTTATATAAGGTAAAGCGCTCCCGAGGACACATGGGAATTATCGTCAAGCTAGTTTTCATCATGATCGTCTGATTCGCGTTCGGTACTTTGATAATTTGGTATGTGGGTGGACCGGTGCTTGGGTGCTGCCCTTACTTGGACAAGCCTTCCACTTATGATTAACCTCTAATGCAAGCATCCGCAACTACAAAAGAAGTATTAAGGTAAACCTAACCATAGCCTGAAACATATGGATCCAAATCAGCCCCTTACGAAGCAACGCATAAACTAGGGTTTAAGCTTCTGTCACTCTAGCAACCCATCATCTACTTATTACTTCCCAATGCCTTCCTATAGGCCCAAATAATGGTGAAGTGTCATGTAGTCGACGTTCACATGACACCACTAGAGGAGAGACAACATACATCTCATCAAAATATCGAATGAAGACCAAACTCACATGACTACTAATAGCAAGACTTCTCCCATGTCCTCAGGAACAAAAGCAACTACTCACAAGACATAATATTGTTCATGATCAGAGGGGTATTAATATGCATAATGGATCTGAACATATGATCTTCCACCAAATAAACCAACTAGCATCAACTACAAGGAGTAATCAACACTACTAGCAACCCACAGGTACCAATCTGAGGTTTGGGTACAAAAATTGGATATGATACAAGAGATGAATTAGGGTTTGAGAGGAGATGGTGCTGGTGAAGATGTTGATGAAGATAGCCCTCCCCAAGATGGGAGAGTTGTTGGTGATGACGGCGGTGACGATTTCCCCCCCGGAGGGAAGTATCCCCGGCAGAACAGCTCTGTCGAAGCCCTATATTGGTTTCCGCCTCGAGACGGCGGCGTCTGGTCCCGAAAGCCTCCTTCTGATTTTTTCCAGGTCAAAACACCTCATATAGGAAAAGATGGGCATCGAGGGCCTGCCGGCTGGCCCACGAGGCAGGGGGGCGTGCCCTGGGAAGGGGGGCGCGCCCCCCACCCTCGTGGACAGCCGGTGGCCCCCTCGTGGGTTTCTTTCGCCAGATATTTTTTATATTTTCCGAAACGATGTTATGTTGAGTTTCAGGGCTTTTGGAGCTGTGCAGAATAGGTTTCCAGAGTTTGCTCCTTTTCCAGCCCAGAATTCCAGCTACCGGCATTCTCCCTCTTCTTGTGAACCTTGTAAAATAAGAGAGAAAAGGCATGAGTGTTGTGACAAAACATATAACAACAGCCCATAATGCAATAAATATCAACATATAAGCATGATGCAAAATGGACGTATCATCTGTACATGCTAGGCTCGTCAAGTCTAACCCGAGTATTCTGCATGTGCAAAACTGTCTTGCACCGTTGTATGTGAACGTAGAGCTTATCACACCCGATCATCATGTGGTGTCTCGACACGACGAACTGTCGCAATGGTGCATACTCAGGGAGAACACTTATACCTTGAAATTTTAGTAAGGGATCATCTTATAATGCTACCGCCATACTAATCAAAATAAGATGCATAAAAGGATAAACATCACATGCAATGAAAATATGTGACATGATATGGCCATCATCATCTTGTGCTTTTGATCTCCATCTCCAAAGCATCGTCATGATCACCATCATCACCGGCTTGACACCTTGATCTCCATCGTAGCGTCGTGGTTGTCTCGCCAACTATTGCTTCTACGCTATTGCTAACTCATAGTGATAAAGTAAAGCAATTACATGGCACTTGCATTTAATACAATAAAAAGACAACCATAAGGCTCCTGCCGGTTGTTGATAATTTACAAAACATGATCATCTCATACAATAACGTATAACTCATCGCGTCTTGACCATATCACATGACAACATGCCCTGCAAAAACAAGTTAGACGTCCTCTACTTTGTTGTTGCAAGTTTTACGTGGCTGCTACGGGCTTCTAGCAAGAACCGTTCTTACCTACGGCACTGTCGGCGTCCTGGGAACGGGGGTACCCAGACTTGCCTGCCTGCTGTCCGTGACGTGGCTCCATTAGCGGCCTGGTACGACCCAACTTCAGCGACCACAACTCAAGACCCTCGCGAGGCGGATGATAGAGAGACCTCCCTAGGGGCAGTCTCTCTAGGCTGGCTCCCGAGGAGCGGAGATATCTAGGCAAGGTGCACCTCGCGATGTTCACGTGACGTGAGCCTTGACGTCCAAGGCCAGGCGGGCGCCAGCGGGCGCAGTGTGTTAGTTTCCCCTTTGGTGCTAAGGGAGCAAGCGCAGGCGCGGAGTCCCGAGGGATCATGCAAAGGTTTCCATATCGGTGCAACAAGACCAAGGACCGTCAAGGCTGTAGAATGGAGGTCATCATGGAGCCCGGTGCGGCGTCACCACCAGAGCCTTTGGCAGGCGAAGACCACTTTTGTCAGGATAACCTGTACTAGTTGTCCCCCTTCAAATTTGGCCATTGTGGGATCCCTTCCCGCCAATATTTGGGAAGAGGACCAAGAGCACTATAAATAGAACCTAGCCACCACCATAGAAGAAATCGGATTCTTTCCACCCTGACGATACCTGTGACGCCCCAAGATCCACGCTCCAGAAGACATCCAGGTATCCCGAGTTTTGTTGTGTCATTTGTTCGTTTATTGCATTCATCATTGCATCATGTCATTATGCCATCATGATAACAACATTTAAATGGTTAAAATTGTTGTGTGCTTTAATAATTCATAAATGACATGGGCATTTTCTGGAATTCTTGTTCTTATTTCCGGCCTCATTTAAAATGCCTAGATAGTGTAGTTTGCTCATGCTTCACCTCTTGCCATGTTAATTAACATTTAATATTGTTGGGTACCTAAACGAGAGTCAACTAAATAAAACGAATGTGGTGTTTCGTCAATATGCAACTTGTTGCATATTGAGCTCCACTTAACTTGTAGTTGTTTGTGCTCTTTGGCATGCCATGAATCTTTAAACCGGACATGCATCATACTTGTTTGTGCATCCTATACCATGTTTATGCTTGTGCGTTTACCATGTTGTTTGCTTCTTTTTGGTTTGCTTCTCTCGTTAGCTTCGGTTTCGTTCCGGAGTTGTGAGGATTCGTTCGACTACGCTTGGTCCGTCTTCTTCATGGACTCGTTCTTCTTCCTAGCGGGATCTCAGGCAAGATGATCGTCACCTTGGATCTCATTACTATCATTGCGATGCTAGTTGTCTCGATGCTATCGCTATATGTCGCGCTACCTATCTATTTGTTGTCAGCCCCTCCTTGTTGCCATGAAACCTCTAACCTTTCACACCATCCCAGCAAACCGTTGTTTGGCTGTGTTACCGCTTGCTCAGCCCCTCTTATAGCGTTGTTAGTTGCAGGTGAAGATGAAGATTGCTCCATGTCGGATCTTGGATGTTGGAATATCACAATATCTATTACTATATTTAACACACCTATATACTGGGCAATGGGTGGAAGGCTTGGCCTTTTGCTCGGTGTTTTGTTCCACTCATGCCGCCTTAAGAACCGATAAACCGGTGTTATGTTCCTTGATTTTGCGTACCTAACGCGGTTGGGTTTATGGGGACCCCTTGACAGTTCGCTTTGAACAAAACTCCTCCAGCAAGATCCAACTTTGGTTTTACCATTTTCCTAATAACTAAAAACTTGCATAGGGAGTAATTAACCCGAGGATTCTTAATTTACAACCCGGGCCAGTGCTCCTCATGAGTGTATCTTATCTTACACGAGAGGCCTCTTTCCAAGCCCTCCGTGCAATCCGAATAGGATTCGGAGTCTCCTTCATTCACTGCCAAGCTCTAGTAAATATCTGAGTGAGTAATTTATGGATCGTGGGCTTTTCCATCTCCTGCTTACGGCAATATCTGCTTATTTTTAGCTGAAGACAAGGGCCCCTCCAATAAGGTATTTTGTAGTTGGTCCAAACTATAGTCAATTGCGGCGCCGCCCCTTGGCAACTTGGGGTATTTGGTCGCTGTACGCTGTGCTCATCCGAACGTGGCCTAAGACGAGATACGTGTGGCTACTATCAGGGTGTCGGGACGCCGGGAGGTCTTGCTGGACTTGTTTTACCATTGTCGAAATGTCTTGTGCACCGAGATTCCGAGTCTGATCGGGTTGTCCCTAAGATAAGGGGTTTTCACCTCTGCTGATTGTGAGAGCTTGTGATGGGCTAAGTTGGGACACCCCTGCAGGGTTATGATCTTTCGAACGCCGTGCCCACGGTTATGTGGTAGATTGAAATTTGTTAATGTCCGGTTGTAGAAAACTTGACAGAGGATCTGAAATAAAATACACCAACCACGTGAGTAACAGTGACCGTCTCTTTTCATTGTGAGAAAAGAACACGGTGGGGTTATGTTTGACTCGTAGGTAGTTCAGGATCTCTTAGCGATAATTACTAGTTTGGGATCGTTTCCGTAGATGCTCATCTTATTCTTGTACTCGTAAGTTAGCCACCATACAATACTTAGTCGCTGCTGCAACCTCACCACTTATCCTTTCCATACCCTTTAAGCTTTACTAGTCTTGATACCCATGGCTATGGGATTGCTGAGTCCTCGTGGCTCACAGATACTACAACAATAGTTGCAGGTGCAGGTTTTCGATGACTTGACGTGAGAGCGATGTTATTTGTGTTGGAGTTCTTTCTACTTCTTCTTCGTTAGTCTTGGGATAGGTTCCTGGTCGGCAGCCTGGGATAGCAGGATGGATGTCGTGTATTTTCATGTGTTTTCATCCGTAGTCAGATGTTTTGTATATGATGTCGATGTATTCATGTGGCAATTGTATGACTTGTATGTATCCCCATCTATTTATGTAATGGTACGATGTAATGATATCCATCTTGCTAAGCGCCCGAAATGCGGTTGTGCTCCAATCACGAGGTTTTCACGTGATCGGGATAGAATCGCATCTTGGGCATGACAAGTTGGTATCAGAGCCTCGATCGACCATAAGAGCCCCCTTGATTGATCATAGTTTGGCCGTTGTCGAGTCTAGAAGAAAACTATTTTGGAGTCTAGTTATATCGAAGAGTAGGAATTCTTTTTACTCCTCAGCCCCTTCGTCTTTCTAGTGAGGAATCTTGACATAGGTGTTTTGATTTAGTCCTCTTAACCTTCAATTTTTTTAGGATCACGCAATTAGTTTTCGTTCATTGCGATGTCAGCTCTTTTCATCCGGTGCAATTCTCGTCAAGAAGATTCTATTCTCGTTGCCTTTTGCAAGATTATTCCCCAGTTCTTTCTCAACCGACGTTGTTTCCCCCGTCCGAAGTGGTATTTCTTTTCCCACCCGCCCTCCCTTTTTCTTTTGGAGCCGGAGTCCTTAATCGAGTATCCATCCTACTCATGCAAAGCGTTTGCTTTCTTTCCTCAATTACTTAAACTGTTGAATTCTCCTCTCGTTCGACATTATTCATCTCTTTTCTTCTCCGGTGGATCCAATTCAATTTGTTCTTGGTGTTGTTCATATTATTTTCCCTTGGCTCAGATGTTTTCTCCTTGCTCGTTCACCTCTCACCATTTAATTGCTTCGAAGTGCTGAAGACATGTCAGGAGATTCGTGTTTGTATTCAATTAATTCGAGGTTGTTACCTCATTCGACTCTTTCAATTGTTCTGGTGCATCATCTCCTTTTCAATCCTTTTCAACAGTGGTTTTCTTCAGTGGGCCCTAACCCACATGTCTTTTTCGAGGATCTTACCTGACTCTTCTAATTTTTCCGGAGTGATTCCCAGATTCTTTTCAAGTGTGACATAAGTATGGATTTCATCAGCCACATGCCTTCTCCAAGATCGCTTTCAAACTATTTTCAACGTTGGTTCAACCTTTCGTATTTTCATTCTTCTGGAGTGTCTCAACAATTTTGGTGGTGTTTCTCGTCATCATTCTCAACATTTGAACACCAAAGAAGAGTTTTCCTCTGAATATTGTCCGTCCTCTTGAAGGTTCGTGATTCTAGCATCATGTTATCCTCTCGAATTATTCAGTTGTCATAAATTCTTTTCTTTAACCATCCGGAGCATTTCATGAATTCTTTCCATTGTGATCCTCCGAAGGCCATCATTTTAGAAGATTTATTCGTGCTCAGTTTTCAACTTCGTCCTCCAAATATTCTAAATTGATGCTTCTTCGTTCGTCTCCATATTCTTCCGGTCCTTCGTTCAAGCATTTTTTGATCCGTTCACAATCTCTTTGTTCTCTTGTATCTAAACTCCCTCGAGTTCCTTATTCTTTTTCTAATTCTTCTCGGCGATTCATTCTCTTTTATTCGTTAGTATTCTAATTCTTTCCGGCGATTCCTTCTCTTTTCCTCGCCCATCTTCGAAATCTTCACGGTGGTTTGTCCTCTTTCATAGCTCGGTTTGAATTCTTACGGTGGTTCATTCAATATTCCTTCCTCTTTTGTCATCATATCAATTCATTTGTTTTTTCCAATCCTACCGGTGGCTCATGAAGACTTTCTCAAGTTTCACGCTATATCCCTCTTAATCATTTTCAACGCGAATAAGTGGTATGCAAATCCATTGCTTCTCATCAATTTAAATTGGTGAAGGATACGCATAACATAATTCTTATTCTTGTTTCATCCAAGTGATTAATCCCTTTCTTCGGAGTTTGTTCAGGACGAATAAATTCTTGGTTTGAAGTTGTTCGTCTTGTCTTCTGGTGTTCTAAGCTCTCTCAATTTTCTCATCGCAAAGATCCATCTAAATCATTGCAAGGCCTTATTATTATTATTTTCATCCTTCATCATCCTTTTGTTACTGGTGTTCTTCATGGTGGTTCTTTATGATTTAATTCATCCTCGAAGTCTTCATCAAGATTCTTGTTGGAGGAGCTCAAGTATTCTTCTTCTTGCATTTCGAAGTGCAATTCTTGCTTCCTTATCTTTGGAGGTGGTGTTATGTCATTCTTGACAATTTCCCTTCGTGTTTCATGTTTCACAAGTTATCAAGAATGAGATATTTGAACCCATCATTTTTCTTTGTTCAGGAGATCTTTTCAAACCTTCAATTTATTTGTTGGAGTTATCTTGGGTTGTATCTCACCTAAAAGCTTTCCCTAAGGATTGTTGCTATTGTGGTGCTTATAAATGACCCAAGTTCTTCGTTTATCCTCCCGGTGAAATAAGTTTTTCGTTTCCTTGTTGATCTCAATCCAATCAATTGTTATCCGTTAGTGGCCGGTTGTCACCTCATAATTTGAGATGTTTTCCATAAGCCCACAACAAGCTTATTCTCTCGTTGTTGATTTCTCAACAACTCCGTTCAATCCATCTTTGTAAGGTTGCTTTTCCAATTCATTTGTGGGAGAAGTTGTCATTTTCTTCTGTGTTCTTTTCTTTTCAGCGATCTAACATCTATTCTTTCATTCCGGAGGCATTGTGATGTTGCTCTCTCCAAACCATCATCTCATTTTATTGAGATCATGTTCTTTCCTTTGCTTATCCATTCAACCGGAGTGTTGTGTCCTCCATTCAAGTTCCCTCATCTTATCAAGTGTTGCCTCTCTTTTCAATCGGGTGCTGTCTGAAATCTTTCTTACCCCTTGTGCCATTCTTTCAATAGTTTCAGAGGCAGTGTGTTGTTGATTTCATCAAGTATCATCCATCTTCTCAAGTTCATGTTAAATTCCTTCCTTTTTCAGTCGGAGTGCTGTCCGAATTATTACATTCTTATTCCTTCTCTATCTTGTTTTAACCAGAGTGGTTTCAATGTCTATCTGGTCAACTAAGCTCTTCATTCTCGTCGTATTACTTGTTCCTCTTGTCCAACGGTCTGTTTGCAATCTCGTTCATCTCTGATGTATTCTTTCTTTCAATTTGTTCAACCTCTCAAGGTTCATGGTTTCACTCGTTTGTCGAAGAAGCAACTTTGTTTTCCCTCTCCCTTTTCCTCTTCTATCCGGTGCCATTCCTAGGATCTCAGGTCGAGATCCTCTGTTAGTGTGGGAGAGATGTGGCGCCCTGATGTCTACTACACGCTTCTATTCCTGTAGACAGTGTTGGGCCTCCAAGAGCAGAGGTTTGTAGGACAGCAGCAAATTTCCCTTAAGTGAGTAACCCAAGGTTTATCGAACTCAGGGAAGTGGAGGTTGAACGTACCCCTTCCAAGCAACCCTGCAATCAAGATACAAGATGTCTCTTGTGTCCCCAACACACCTAATACACTTGTCAGATGTATAGGTGCACTAGTTCGGCGAAGAGATGTTAAATGGCAAGTGATATGGATGGCAAAACAAAGTAATATAAATCTGTAATAAAAAGTGCAGCAAGCAAACAAGTGGTAAACGTGAGCACAAATGGTATTGCAATGGTGGAAACAAGGCCTAGGCTTCATACTTTCACTAGTGGCAACTCCCAACAACATTAACATAATCGAATCACATGATATTTCCCATAAAACATGCAATGGAGACGCACCCGTAGGTCATTCCTTTGTGGTCAAGAGAGGACGAGAATTATGTAGGGCTACAAAAGCACACCTCAAAGTTCGTAGTTCTCAATCTATGGATTTCCCAATGTCACCGCGGCCATCCAAAGAGAGTACCACAATCACCACAACATATCTAAAGGATAGTCAAAGACAAGCACCAAGAGACTCTCAATCTTCAATCCACACACAAAAGAGGAAATCACTCATGAAAATATTCTTCTAATCCATGTCCAATAGACCGCTGTCACCTTGGTCTCGGAGATTATACTAGATAAACACAAGTGGGTACATCAATCCAATACATAGAGGAAGGGGAAATATCATGGGATCACCCTAGATTAACATAGCCTATGATCACAACGAAGATCACATCATGGGAGAGAGAATTGACCACATAGCTACTGGTAGAGACCTCAGCCCTGAGGAGGAACTACTCCCGCATCATGGAGGGAGGAAGCAACGTCGATGGAGATGAATCCGGGGGCACTTCCCCGTCCCGGCAGGGTGCCGGCACAGGAATTCTGGTCCCCCGAAACTTGGTGGCGATGGCAGCGGAGATCGGAATAGCTTCTGGAGAAAAGGGTTCCGTCCTCGAGGGTTTCGGGACGCGGTGTAAATATATGCCAAAGGGGGGCATCAGCGGAGGTCAGGGGGCCCAGGCGCCCCCCCGGCGTGGCCCCCCTCTGGCCCTACTTTGGCCGCACGGAAGCTTCTGGAGCGCTGATTTTTTATATATTTTTCCCAGAATTTTTCTGGCAATTTAAGTAATGGGAAAACCTGAAATACAAAAACAGCAGAAAACAGAAACTGGCACTGAGGTGCACTGAGTTAATAGGTTAGTCCAAATATGATCAAAAGTTTATGGAAGTGCATAAATATCATAGCAATATCACAGAAAAGAGGCATGGAGCAAGCAGAAATTATAGATACGTTTTGGACGTATCACGCCCCAAGATCCACGCTCTAGAAGACTTCCAGCTATCCCGAGTTTTGTCGTGTGATTTGTTTGTTTATTGCATTCATCATTGCATCATGTCATCTTGCCATCATGATAACGAAGATTTAAATGGTTAAAATTGTTGTGTGCTTTAATAATTGCTAAATGACATGGGGTTTTTCCGGAATTGTTGTTATTATTTCCGGCCTCATTTAAAATGCCTAGATAGTGTAGTTTGCTCATGCTTCACCTCTTGCCATGTTAATTAACATTTAATATTGTTGGGTACCTAAACGAGAGTCAACTAAATAAAATGAACGTGGTGTTTCGTCAATATGTAACTTGTTGCATATTGAGCTCCACTTAACTTGTAGTTGTTTGTGCTCTTTGCCATGCCATGAATCTTTAAACTGGACATGCATCATACTTGTTGGTGCATCATATACCATGTTTATGCTTGTGTGTTTACCATGTTATTTGCTTCTTTCCGGTTTGCTTCTCCCGTTAGCTTCGGTTTTGTTCCGGAGTTGTGAGGATTCGTTCAACTACGCTTGGTTCGTCTTCGTGGCTTCATCTTCTTCATGGACTCGTTCTTCTTCCTAGCGGGATATCAGGCAAGATGACCGTCACCTTGGATCTCATTACTATCATTGCCATGCTAGTTGTCTTGATGCTATCGCTATATGTCGTGCTACCTATCTATTTGTTATCAGCCCCTCCTTGTTGCCATGAAACCTTTAACCTTTGACACCATCCCAACAAACCGTTGTTTGGCTATGTTACCGCTTGCTCAACCCCTCTTATAGCGTTGTTAGTTGCAGGTGAAGATGAAAATTGCTCGATGTCGGATCCTGGATGTTGGAATATCACAATATCTATTACTATATTTAACACACCTATATACTTGGCAATGGGTGGAAGGCTTGGCCTTTTGCTCGGTGTTTTGTTCCACTCATGCCGCCTTAAGAACCGATAAACCGGTGTTATGTTCCTTGATTTTGCGTTCCTAACGCGGTTGGGTTTATGGGGACCCCTTGACAGTTCGATTTGAATAAAACTCCTCCAGCAAGATCTAACTTTGGTTTTACCATTTGCCTAATAACTAAAAACTTTTATAGGGAGTAATTAACCTGAGGATTCTTAATTTACAACCTGGGCCAGTGCTCCTCATGAGTGTTGGTCCAAACTAGAGTCGTTTGCGGCGTCGCCCCTTGGCAACTTGGGTTATTTGGTCGCTGTACGCTGTGCTCATTCGGACGTGGCCTGAGACGAGATACACGCGGCTACTATTAGTGTGTCGGCATGCCGGGAGGTCTTGCTAGACTTGTTTTACCATTGTCAAAATGTCTTGTGCATCGGGATTCCGAGTCTGATCGGGTTGTCCCTAAGATAAGGTGTTTTTACCTCTGCTGATCGTGAGAGCTTGTGATGGGCTAAGTTGGGACACCCCTGCAGGGTTATGATGTTTCGAAAGCCATGCCCGTGGTTATGTGGCAGATTGGAATTTGTTACTGTCCGGTTGTAGAAAACTTGACAGAGGATCTGAAAAAAAATACACCAACCGCGTGAGTAACCGTGACTGTCTCTTTTCATTGTGAGAAGAGAACACAGTGGGGTTATGTTTGACTCGTAGGTAGTTCAGGATGTCTTAGCGATCATTACTAGTTTGCGATCGTTTGCGTAGATGCTCATCTTAATCTTGTACTCACAAGTTAGCCACCAAACAATGCTTAGTCGCTGCTGCAACCTCACCACTTATCCTTTCCATACCCTTTAAGCTTTGCTAGTCTTGATACCCATGGCTATGGGATTGCTAAGTCCTTGTGGCTCACAGATACTACAACAACAGTTGCAGGTGCAGGTTTCCGATGACTTGACGTGAGAGCGATGTTATTTGTGTTGGAGTTCTTTCTTCTTCTTCCCCGTTAGTCTTGGGATAGGTTCCTGGTCGGCAGCCTCGGATAGCAGGATGGATGTCTTGTGTTTTCATGTATTTTCATCCATAGTTGGATGTTTTGTATATGATGTTGATGTATTCATGTGGCAATTGTATGACTTATATGTATCCCCATATATTTATGTAATGGTACATTGTAATGATATCCATCTTGCTAAGCGCCCGAAATGGAGTTGTGCCCCAATCACGAGGTTTTCACATGATCGCGATAGAATCGCATCTTGGGCATGACAATACCACAAGCTCATCTGAGCCCAAGAGCACCTCTCCTCCAGAGGCTGTTCATCCCATGTATTAGTTCATCCTCAGCCATACAAGGCAATCCACCACACACATTAGAGTAGGGTATTACACCAGAAGGTGGCCCGAACCAGTATAATCCTCTGTGTCCCTTGTTCTTCGAGTTCGTAGAGCTAGGCTGTGGAATCGTAGGGCAAGCGTGCTGGGGAGAGAGTGTTCTTTGTGCGCACCCTAGAGTTCGAACCTCTCAAGGGTTTGCGGGACCCGAAATCCAACATTTGGCGTGCCAGGTAGGGGTGTGCCGAAACCTCTCTTCCATGGCTCGACGCGTCACCGCTCCACCGCTTCCATGGCCGACGCTCGCCATGCTCGTGCTGAGCACCGAGCCACCCTCGCCGCCCGCATCGCTTAGACGATCCTACCAGCGGACCTCCTCGCCGTTCTCCATCACCCGCCGCCAATGCAGCCATCGGCCTGGCAAGGCCTCGTCGGTGCTCCCCTCGGTGCGGCAAGATAGACACACCGCAACCCCGTCGTTGACCCCCGCTAGCGCATCGTCCCACGGCCGTCGATGACCCGCAAACGCGCAGGCTGCGGTGCTCATGGCTCGCAAGCTCCTGCGCTACTGCCCCGTTGATGACCTCTACGAGGACTGGCTCGACCGCATCGCCGAGCTCGTCAGCGCCGCTGGGGGCTCTCTCGCCCCATCCCTTTCGCTACCTCGCCCGCCTCCCTTCGCGGGCGACGTGGATCATGAAGCGCCTCCACCACCTCTGCATTAAGATGTCATCCACGCTCCAAGGCGCGCGGCCTCGCGGTGCGACCCGCCGTGCGGGGTGCCCGAAGAAGGAAGCTGCGAAGAGATCATGCGGCCTCAAGGAGGAGCTCCCGCGCTCCCTCCACCGCCGTGTCGATACCGTGCGCCCCTTGCAGTGGCGGCGCACGGAAACCAATACGAAGCTCCGCCTCCGCGACATGCTCAGGTGTCAACAGCAGGCTGCCGAGCCTTCACCCCCGAGCTGCGCACCGTCAACTGGCCTGGGAAGTTCAAGCCCGACCTGCCTCCATGCTACGACGGCACCCCCGACCTTGCTGAGTTCCTGCAGCTCTACGACCTGAGCATCGAGGCGTCCAACAACGACGAGAAGATCATAGAGAACTAGTTCCCCATGGCTCGCAAGGACGGCGTGCTCGTGGCTCTTGATCCTGCCCGCGAGATCAATCTCCTCCTGGGGCGAGATGCGCGAGCGTTTCATCGCCAATTTCCAGGGCACCCGTGATCGCCCGCCGGCCGCAGGTGACCAGCGGCGCGTCATGCAGAAATCAGGGGAAACCCTGCAGAAGTACATCCAGCGCTTCAACAGCGTCCGCCTCAAGATCCCCAAGGTTACCGACGAGGCAATCATCTCAGCATTCTTCGATGGCGTCCATGATGTCAAGATGAAGGAGGAACTCGCCATGCATGAAGACCCGTGCACGGCCCTGGAGCTATTCAACCTCGCGACCAAGTGCGCCTGAGCTTAGGAGGGGCGCCTTTCCCTCGTCGAGTTCCCCGATGCTGACCCCGAAGACAAGAAGGCCAAGGCTGAAGACGTGAAGCGCAAGGGAGTGGTCGTGCTCGCGGCCAAACCAGAGATGAAGCATGGCCGCGACCACCTAGAGTCATCCAAGAGCAGCCGTCCATACTGCGGCTTCCACAACGTGCACAACCACAACACCAATGACTGCCAGGAGCTCAGGGCCATCCACGATGGGCGCATCGGCCGATGCCCCGAGCGAAGCGATCGGGGCTACGGCCGTGGTGGAAGCCGGACTAGGGGGTGCTGGGACGACCGCGGCCCCCGTCAGGAGTGGCGCGATCAGCCTCGTGAGGATCGCTGGCACGATCAGCCTCGCGAGGGCGCTTGGAGGGACTAGCCTCGCGAGGGGGCCTAGAGGGACCAGCCTCGTGAGGACCGTCCTCAAGGGAAGGCCGGCCTCCCTCCGCTACCGCCACCAAGGAGGAACGACGAACAAGATGAGGGGGCTGGGGGCTTTTAGGAGCCTCGCACCACCGCTTTCATCTTGGGCGTTGTGCAGGCTCCAACCTCTCAGCGTATCTTCAAGTAGTTCGCCTGAGAAGTGAACGCCTCTCTCCCCAGGATAGAGGGCACGCGGCCGCTCAAGTGGTCCAAGTGCGCCATCACCTTCTATTTAGCTGACCAGCTCAAGTGCGCGGCGATCGTCGGCGCTCTCCCAATGCTCTGCTCACCCGTCATCAGCAACGTTCAAGTCACCAAGACCCTCATCGATGGTGGTGCAAGGCTCAACGTTCTTTCTATTGACACATTCGACCGTCTCCAAGTACCGTATTACTAGCTGCAACCCACCAGGCCTTTCTCTCGAGTGACCGACGGCTCCACCACCCCAATCGGACAGATCCGGCTCCCTGTTACCTTCGGCACCCGCGACAACTACCACACTGAGCTCATCGACTTTGATGTCGCTCACATCCGTCTCCAACACAATGCCATCCTTGGGTATCCAGACCTGGCGAAGTTCATGGTAGTGACTCACCATGGCTCCAATGTCCTTAAGTTGCCGGGGAGCCGTGACATCATCACCATTGCTTGTGAAGAAAAGGATGCAGTGTGCTCCCTCGAGCGCACTTACCAGACTGCATCGGTTGAGGACTCAGACAACGAAGACACCGTCTACCCCTGAAGCTATCCCGAAGAAGAAGAAGCAGCTGCTCGCCCTGGAGCCCCATGAAGATGCAGCTCCCGGCGGCCGCGCCTCAGGATCCGTGCCCGCGGACGGGGCGCCTCCCTCCCTTGCATAGGAAGGCGTGCCCGGCACTCCCCTCAGGCTGGGCTCGGGGGCTCTCCTTTGGAGGGCCTCCGACCTAGCCAATGTCTCGAGGGAGGCGCTTGGGCACCACGTGGAGGCATGCTTCACCACACGTTTCCCTCAAGAGAGCTCAAGGCGCGAGGCGCCAAGTGCTCAGGAGTTCATCAACCAGACCATTGAAGACTTGCAGGTACCAAGGGTGATGAGGGGCGAGCGCCGCCCTGCACTGCAGAATGTAGCTATCGTCCCAGGCTCTGGAGACGGGCTACATGTCTTCGTCAACGTCTCAGGACTCAACAGGATCGCGTCCTAGGGAATCTACTGGCCATCTCAGGTGGGCCGGTGCGAGGGCCCTCCTCACAGCTACATCCGCATGCCTTTCGCCTGGCCGAACCAGGCGGACTTACACCAGCGCCACATGCGGGAAGTCTTGGCGGCTCGCGAGGCTAGGCATTAGGAGATCCTTGTAGAAATGGAGTCGGTTCTTCGCGAGCTCTCGGAACCTCAGGAGCCTCACGATGCCCCGGAGTCAGGCGGCTCGTGAGGAGCGACATCTGCAGCGAGCATCTTCAGCTACATCAACATCACTCCGGCATCGGTGCCAGGTGACTTTGTTTCAGTTTGTTCAGTTGGGGGCGCCCCTCGGGCCGCATCATCCCCAAGTCGCACGAGCTTGCCCCTACGACATGTATCCTTTTTTGCATCCTTAGCTTACTCTGTTGGGGACGCCCCTCGGGCTGCATCATCCCCAGGCCGCATGGGTCCGTCCCTGTGGCATGATCGCATTTTACATCACCTAGATTAGCCCGTTTCCTCTTATGGATTACCTTATGATCATCACCTGCTCACTCACCACCCCTTTTGATCTCCCTCGCTGCTGAATGGACTTCTGCTCATCCCACCACGAGGGCTACACACATTGGCACGACGCTTGTGCTCGGGTCCGACCCAGCAACGCTGACAAAATGTGAGAGATCGAGCTATGAGTCGCGACCCGCCTCCCGCATGTCAGCTCACCAGGTCCTCAGTGCCTTCGTCTTCCCGCGGAAAGATCAGTGGGCCAACTGTAGGCGTGAACGTAAGTTGTGCTGCTTCGTCGGACTAACCCGTAGGAATCTTCGAAGCCTAGCGACAGGCGGCCTTGTCGGTTTTCCCTTCTCACGTAATTCGCTTGCGCGTTAAAGGGGGGCTCCTGAGCATCGCGTCTCAGGGGCTCCTACTAACTCTCTAGCTCTCACCCCCTGGCCTTGACCACGGCATCGTGACCTGGCATACCAGGAGCGACTGAGCTCCACTCGAGGGTCGGGACCCGAGGATGCAAAGCACCAGGAAGAGCGGGAGAAGGGGAGGCTAGCTCGAAGCGCTAAGGTCTGTTCGTACGTCAAGGGGGACCCCTGAGCATTACGCCTCAGGGGCCTAACTGGCCACATAGCCCCTCACTCCCTGGCCTCGTCCTAGCGATCCGGACGAGCCAGCAGCGACTGAGGTATGCGTGGGGTCGGGCCCTGCCGACGCAGAACGCCAAGGCCTGGTCTAGCATTTCCTCCCCGAGGGTTGTTCGTACGTCAAGGGGGACTCCTGAGCAAGGCGACTCAAGAGCCTAACTATTCACGTAGACCCTCACCCCCTGGCCTCGTCCTGGCAATCCGGACGAGCCAGTGGTGGTTGAGGTATGCGCAGGGTCGGGCTCTGCCGACGCAGAACGCTAAAGCAAGCGAGAAGGAAATCGTGAAAGCTCAGCCACGCTGCCGTAGGAGCAGATCAGGCAGACCACACGGAGAATCACCTCAGGCCCATCAAGATAAGTCGTGCATCCTATCGGCACAACTCCAGTACTCGACAACTTATATTTCCATAATCTTGCTCCGGGACTGCTGCCTCCATTTTTACCCTACTGAAGCTGCTTGAATGCCAAGGGGGACCTCTTGAGCATCGCGCCTCTGGAGCTCTTACCGGACCCCGGGCCGCTCACCTCCTGGCCTTGACCACGTCATCGCGACCTGGCATACCAGGGATGACTGACGCTTTCCTTGGGACTGGCACCTGCCGGCGTAGAGCACCAAGCTACTGAAAGGATAAAATGGAAGGACACTGCCGAAGCAAGACTTGCGACACGGTTTCGTAGCAAGAGTAATAGGCATACGAGCAAAAGAATTACATGTTCTTTACACGCCCTCATGGGGATCACTATGATTCCTCACAGGGAGCAAAATAAGAAGATTCCAGAAAACCCTAACTACAGCGGCCACCGTTGATGCCATCATCAACAGTGGGCCACGAGAGGCCGTTTCCAACCCCGCCTAGGTCACCATCGACGACGAGCTTGTGCAGCTGCCGCGCTCCGGGCGCGGCATGAGCTTGGAGGCACGTAGCTGTCGTCGGTCGTCTCCAGAGACTCGTCAGGCTCGGGAGAGCTGCTGGACTCCCAAGGGCCATCGCTGCTGCTGGGAGAGCTGACGGGGGGGGGCCCATAGTAGGCATGATGCCCGTCGCTGTGCGTCCTTGGCGGCTCCCACCGGGGCAGCACTCCTGGCGGCATCCTTTCCCGTCGAAGACCTTGAAGGACAATGTCGAGGCGCCATCGAACTCAAAGTGGACGACGGAGGCCCCATCAGGACGGCACACGCGGGCGATTTCACCCCATCCTCAGGTCATGTAGACACCGGCCGGTGGGACGACCTCAACCTCTGCCTCTGAAGCCTGGCTGCAGCACCCGGCGTGCTGCAACCACAACTTGGTGGGACCCCTCGCTGGCATCAGCTTAGCGAAGAACCTCGGGAGCCTGATCCAAGAAGAGGGTGGCATCGCTGTGGACACCACGAACTCGCGTGAGGAGCCCTCAGTGTGAGTTTGGGGGCTGGTAGCCCAAGCGGCCCCAGCAAGACAACCTTGACCACGATGCAAGCGGCACGAGGCACGACCGCTTTGCTCTTGGGCGTACAAGGGCAACGGGAAGCCAGGAGGAGGCCGCTCGCACCAAGGCCTCGTCATCTCCCGCCTCTCGTCAGCACCGCGGGGGCGGCTGGACCTCTTCTTCGGCGAAAGTGGTTCCCGCTCCTCACAGGGAGTCTTTCCTTTCTCAACAGCGGAGAATCTCCTTATCGGCGCCATGGGCGTCATGGAAGGCCAGCGCAGCAAGGAGGAAGAAGAAGAGGAGGGCGACAAGAAGAAGATGGGCAAGAGGGGCTTCACCCCCTACCCATTTATAGCTTGGAGGAGGCCAACCTTCGGCCTCCATGATCTCATGTAATGATGATTTTCCTGTGCATGCAACATGGTCTTGTCATGTCAGGCAGTTGCCGAGGCAGCATGGGGAAGCGGAGACGCCCACGTCCAATCAAGTCGCCATGCGTCGACCAAGGCCGCATGCGATTGGGGCCCGCGGCGTTTTGCCCTTGCCCCTTTGGCTTCGCCTCGAAGCAAACTCCGAGCGCGCCTTGGGTCTGCGAGCTACTGTTGGCGTCCTGGGAACAGGCGTACCCAGACTTGCCTGCCCAAGATCTGTGACGTGGCTCCATCAGCGGCCTGGTATGGCCCAACTTCAGCGACCACAACTCAAGACCCTCGCGAGGGGCCAAGCCTCGCGAGGCGGACGACAGCGAGACCTCCCTGGGGGCAGTCTTTCTAGGCTGGCTCTCGAGGAGCGGAGATATCTAGGCAAGGTGCACCTCGCGAGGTTCACGTGACGTGAGCCATGACGTCCAAGGCCAGGCGGGCGCCAGCGGGCGCAGTGTGCCAGTTTCCCCTTTGGTGCTAAGGGAGCAAGCGCAGGCGCGGGGTCCCAAGGGATCAGGCAAAGATTTCCATATCGGTGCAACAAGACCAAGGACCGCCAGGTCTGCAGAACAGAGGTCATCATGGAGCCCGGTGCGGCGTCACCACCATAGCCTTTTGTAGGCGGATACCACTTTTGCGAGGATAACTTGTACTAGCTGTTCCCCTTCAGATTTGGCCGTTGTGGGATCCCTTCCCGCCGATATTTGGGAAGAGGACCAAGGGCACTATAAATAGGACCTAGCCACCACCATAGAAGGGATCAGATTCTTTCCACATTGAAGATACCACAAGCTCATCCAAGCCCAAGAGCACCTCTCCTCCGAAGGTAGTTCATCCCATGTATTAGTTCATCCTCCGCCATACAAGGCAATCCACCACACACACTGGAGTAGGGTATTACACCACAAGGTGGCCCAAACCAGTATAATCCTCTGTGTCCCTTGTTCTTTGAGTTCGTCGAGCTAGGCTGTGGAATCATAGGGCGAGCGCGCTGGGGAGAGAGTGTTCTTCGTGCGTACCCCAGAGTTCGAACCTCTCAAGGGTTTGCGGAACCCAAAATCCGACAGGCACAATGCCACAACGTTGTTTCATCAAGTTTGCTGTTTTAACCTTCTTCAAGGACCGGTCGCAGTCAAATTCAATTCAACTAAAGTAGGAGAAATAGACACCCACGAGCCATCTTTATGCAAAACTAGTTCCATGTCAATCGGTGGAACCAGTCTCATGAACGCGGTCATGTAAGGTTGTTCCGGGCCGCTTCATCCCACAGTACCGCCGAATCAAAATAAGACATTGGTGGTAAGCAGTATGACTATCACCGCCCACAACTCTTTGTGTTCTACTCGTGCATATCATCTATGCATAGACCTGGCTCATGATGCCACTGTTGGGAAACATAGCATGCGATTTAAAAAAAATACCCCTCAAATTTGGCCGTGGTGGGATCCCTTCCCGCCGATATTTGGGAGGGGGACCAAGGCCACTACAAATAGGACCTAACCACCACCATAGATGGGATCGGATCCATTCCACCCTACAGATACCACAAGCTCACCCGAGCCCAAGAACACCTCTACTCCGGAGGCTGTTCATCCCTTGTACTAGTTATTCATCAGCCATACAAGGCAATCCACCACACACACTGGAGTAGGGTATTACACCACGGGGTGGCCCGAACTATTATAATTCTATGTGTCCCTTGTCCTTCGAGTTCGTCGAGCTAGGCCGTGGAATTGTAGGGTGAGCGCGTTGGGGAGAGAGTGTTCTTCATGTGCACCCCAGAGTTCGAACCTCTCAAGGGTTTGCGGAACCCGAAATCCGTCATTTGGCGTGCCAGGTAGGGGTGCGCTCAAGCCTCTCTTCCATCTCAGCTCACCGCCGCCTGGCGACCCCGATGGCCGACGATGCGAGGGCTCAAGCCAACCGCTAGGCTGCCTGGCCCATCCAAGCAGCCCCGACTGCCCATGGGGACCTCAACTCCGCACTCCAGGCGGCCCGCACGCCACCCGGCACCGCCGGACGCGGGCGGCACGGACAGGCGCCTCCCGCTCTGACTCCACGGCGCGCGCGCTCCACCGCACGCTCGTCAAACTACACTACGATGACGGTGTCATACACCAGGCGGGAACATGCAAATACGCGGGCCACACTCATCGTGGCCCAGGAACTGCTACGGTGCAGGTTGGCTGAAGGTGGCCGCGATGTGCTGCTGGAGTGCGTCGCCGAGCTACTCGGCGCAGCCTATAGGGGTGCGTCGCCTTTCTGTTTTATGCCCATGCCTCAAGTTGTGGCGGAGGCACGCGCAAGGGCCTGACAGGTACGCGCGTTCCCCGTAGC
>LR738714.1:550632500-550661929 GCA_902687465.1 Secale cereale
GATCACCGGAATGTCACCCGGCTGCTACCAGAGCCAGATGCCATGGTTAGTGGCTCAAAGTGCGAGGCACACAGACGAAGGCTCAGGCGGAGCGACCACGGATGCCTACTGTCGGTTCAATATCCGGCGTATCTCGTAGTAGGGGTCCTAAGCTAGGCGTCTTGGAGCGATGGTAACATGGACACGAGGTTTTACCCAGCTTCGGGCTCTCTCGAAGAGATAATACCCTACATGCTGCTTTTGATTGTATTCATAGGGGTGTAGTACAGAGTACATTTATCTACCACAAGATAGTCGTAATGAATATAAGGTTGTCTATTAACTAACCTGGCCTCGGTTTATATAACACATTGAAGGCCTAGGGTTTTAGGAGAGTCCTTCGCTTGGGCGCCAAGTCTTGTGGAATCCTCCTTGTATGCGGCATGGGCTGCCCGAAGTGGCCCATGAACGAACCAACATGGGGGTCCTCGGCCCGACCCAGCTGGTCAGGAGACGATGTGGTGAGTACCCCCTAGTCCAGGACACCGTTAGTATCCCCCAGAACTGGTCTTCAAGTTGGGGACGCTCCTCGGTTCTTCTGAACTATTCTTCATCTTCGATCGCCGGTCTTGAAAAATGGTTCAACAAATCTTCTCATCTTTAATCTGGAGGATCGCCAAAGTCAATCCGAAGAGTTTACACATCGGGTATCCGAGGAACTCTGTAACTATTCAGCCTTTATTAATGCCTTCTAATTTTTACGCCACACCTCGGGTTTGAAGTGTTTCCCATGCGGCGGTGTCCTCTCGCATCCGAGCTCCAACGCCGGATTGCATTAGAGGTGTCTTTTTTGCAGCCGAACTCCAACGCCGGTCTATATCCAAGCTCCAACGCCGGACTGTATCGAAGCTCCAACGCTGGACTATATCCAAGTTCCAACGCCGGAGAGTATCCGGGCTCCAATGCCGGACTATATCCAAGGCATCATAGATCACCTTGGCTCAAAAAAGTCGAAGGAGTTTAGCCGAGCTTAATGCCGGAAATGCCCTTTATGAAGCTAGCCACTTGCATCCGAGCTATATCCTGAAATGCTTTCAAGGTGGTTCAACACCTCGGTCATGGGCTGATTGTCTGCGGATTTTATTTCCGATGCGTGTAAATTTATTTGCTGACGAGATGTATTGCCAGTAGCCCTCAAGGTGTCTGTTGGCCTAAAATCCGAGAAGCACTTGAAGGAAAATATGAAACCGCTGATCCTAGTAGCTCCTGAGACTCAGGTCGTGAAATAAGCCTGAGGATCAACTCCTAGCTCGGCAGCATACATAGGAATAGAAACGCAGTGTAATATATTAGAGGTAATAGTGATCGGCGGACGGGCCCCTAAGAAAGGGCCGTGAGAAGTCGACATGATATATTAGCTTGACGTCGGATAAGTCCCAGATGGTACTTATTGTTGTCCGAAGATGCGCTTGTCCATAGTTCGGTCATGCCGAACACGGAGCACTTTGAATTTTCTGCATTAAATAGGCAATGCAGTAGCCCCCGAGCCACTGGTCAGGTGGCAACACCAGATCAGGGGATCGACGTGCCGCTTTAATATTCATAAATAATGAGCGCGAAGCCTAGTAGCCCCCGAGCCTTAATGTGGGCACATGTGGCCGAATTAAGGATCGATGTCCGTTTGACAAAAAAAATTGTTGTGTTTAACACAAACTTCTCGAAAAGAGAATAAAGATCTCTTAAAGGGCTAGAGCCAGCGAAAGTTGGGCTCGCCAAGGTCGGCCCCAAGGGGTTTAAAAGATGGGTTGCGGTAAATGGATGGTACTCGCAATTTTTATGTGTAATGATTCTATGTATCCAAGTACTTTATATCATTAATGCTCGGATCCGCATTGTACAAAACTTTGCTGGCTGACAATCGGCTTCAACCTCCTCGCCAGTAGCTGGGGAGTGTTTATCCTACTTTATAAAGCCTTTACCAGGGCAAAGATTTGCAACAAACAAGGCAATCCGGTCATATGGTTTTACAAACAAAGGTACGCGGATAGATGTGTTATATTACTTTTTAATGTAAAAAACATCTTCCAAGGAAAATTGTCCCGCTATCGGTTCCTTTCTTTGGGTTGTCATGCTAACCATGATTAAGAAACCTCACCTCCGATCAATGTGGGAGGAAAATATTGAGGATTTAGTTCGGGGAAAGTTTCCGAACTCTGTGGTCTAAATGAACCAAAATTTTCACTTTCGTCGTTGCCGACCAATTATATTCTTTAAGATGGCTAGCCTTCGGGTTCTCCAAGTCTGAGGTACTAACACGGATGACCTGGAAGTAACAATCATAGAGGTGCTCCCTTTACCTCCTAGCCGAACAATCGGGAACGTAGGGGTAATCACAGGAGCCATGCAACCCAGCTTTGGCGAAAATCGTAAGTCAAATTGACGCATATTTATGGCTTTATAACAATGATTACGAAAGGCAGCGCCTGTATAATGAATACAAATGCTGATGATATATGTTTATTTTGACTCCGTTGCGACTGTTTATAATTTGAAAGTGGCCCATCGTCGGCATCCACCCCTTTGTAGATACTACGTAGGGTGTTTCCGCAATAACAAAGCAACCCTTAGCCGACGTCTCGGTGCCCGAAGGCGGGTGTGTTAGCGGAAACAAGGCAATCAGATATGCGGGCTTTATAACTTTCACTTAGTCATAGGAGCTTAAAGTTGGGAGGCTAGTTACTAGCCCCCGGTTAGTGTTCGGCGACAGCCGACGTCAAGCTGTAAACACTTCGGCCAATGTTATGAACGGCCCATCATTTAACACGGGGTGACCTCCATCGATCTTATAGTTTAACACAGTCATCGGATCGCTAACCAGTTTACGCTAATTGTGACAGTCAGTTTTTGGCTTTCTCCACTGAGGCGCTTGACCAGTTGAACCGGAAGCACAATCGCAGTGGTTCTCCCTTTACCCTTAGCCGAACAATCGGAAACGCAAGGGTAAGCACGGGAGCCGGGCGACCCAACTATTGACCAAGTACACGATTCGAAACCGATGCATATAAAGCAATATCGGAGAACGATTTCCCGAAGACTCCTCAGAGTACATTGGATTTTGGTGGGTTCGGCTGTAGTCCAGCTCCCGTTAATATTGCCAATGCTTTAAAGGCGTCTGGCATTGCAGTGCTTGGGAACTAGTCCTGATGTGGCATATATATTTATCAATACTGAGGTATAGTTCGGCGGGAAAGATGCCGAGCTGTGGGTCGAAAAAGGTCTCCCAAGCTGAATTATTATGCAGGGCACCTCGGTCATGAGGATGTCCCGCTTTCTGAAAGAAAAAACATACAAATAGCTAAAAAGTGCATAAGCTCGAAAAGCGAAAAAAAACTTATGTAAAAGCTTGACGTCCGAATTAAATCAAGCCATTTGGTGTGCATTAATATGACACATCCGATCTCAAGATTTCAAGCGGGTCAGCCTTCGGCTTCAACCTTCCTATCCCGAAGGCGGAGTGTTTCTCAAAGGCCTATTTAGCGAACTAAATTTGAGCGGCTTTAGAGGGAAACCAGGCTATGCAGCTATTGACCGCACACTCGCGTCGATAAAGGAGTGATAGAAAAAACTTTGCAACAACCAAGAAGGAAACACGTTATTTATAGAATGACTCGTACAAATTTAAGAGCCTCAGTTAACTTGGGTAAAGGAAGTGTTTTTGACAAACAATGTTTTTAACAAACTAAGTTTTTTGTTTAACATAAATATAAAGTTTGGTCTAACCGAACGTATTAAAAAATTTGAGCATGAAAGCGACTTAGCTGGTTAATGTGCTCGGTGGTGATAACGCGTGCCGAGCTTGCGACATGACGAGGTCCCAGCCCCATAGCCGGTCCCGAGATAGCCGAGCGAGGAGTTCGGCATTCCGCAGTGGTGATATAGCACGGTCGATGTGGCGAGGCGAACCCCCCCAGTCCGACTGAGGCAACGGAGTAGGCCAGCAGTGTGAGACCGAAGTCCCCCGAGTGTATTAATAAAGCCGTGGCGAAGCCGCCGGTCCAGCCGATTTGACGCCATAGATCGGCGGGGTGACATCAACATGCCACGTCGGTACGGCGTGATGATAGCGCTGCCCGACCCAAATCCTCTATCTGCACACATAAAATAGTGCGAGCCAGAAGTAATAACAATAATATGCTTAGAAAAAAATTCTTCTACTTAATTAATTTAAGTGAAATATGACCTGTGTGCCGAGGTGGTCCTCACAGAGTGGCCATGCGAAGATGCTGACACGGAGACGCGCGGCGAGGCGACGCCACAACTTGATCGACGCGGGCAGGACGACGATGTTGGCCCATAGAGTTGATCGCGTGACGCAGTTGAAGGTGATTACATGCGCACATAAAATAGTGCGGTTCGAGAAGAAAAAAGAAGAAGAAAAAAACTTCTACTTAATTAGCATAAGTAAAATTGAATAAACATGGCCTGGGCGACAAGGTCAGCCCGGCGGCGCGGCAACGCGGAAAAGCCGACTCGAAGACGCGCGTCGACGCGACGCCATGAATTGATCGACGCAGGCGGGACAATGTCAAATAGATTGCCTGCACACACAAAGTAGTGCAGCCGAAAAATAATAATAATGAAAAGAAAGATGCATAATTAATTTATGCGAAGTGTAAAAGTTTAGTAAATATGGCCTGAGCGTTGAGGCTATCTCGACGGTGCGATGGCGTCGTGGCATGGCGATGTCGACGAAGGTCGGCCTGCCCAAGCGGCAGCGATAGGCTAGCCGGACCGACGCCGAGTACAAACGTCGATAGAATTTCTCTGTCAAAATAATGCAGTACACGCCAACAAAAAATATTCTGGATATAATAATTCTAAACGAATAATTTGGAAAAATAAAACCTAAACACCAGCAGCGACGACTGTAACAGACCGAAGCAAATGAACGAACTGATCTGTGCCGAACATGCTACAAAGCCAGTCCTTGATATGCTTATAGTAGCATATTTATTATGTGTATTTGTCAGAAAAAGTAACGAGAACCAGCGATCGACTGCGTAGGTATTGAATTGAAAAGGAAAAGAAACGAATCCCCCTGTGGTGTGCTGCCATCGAGCTGAGCTCTGATCGGTGCACTGCGCCGCACGATCTCTTCGGTCGGATCACCGCGGGCCAGATTGAGTCCGAATCCGATGTGTCGCCAAGCAACGGACGCGAACATAGGCCGTACTGCGATCTACTTCCTCCGTCCGGAAATACTTGTCATCAAAATAAATAAAAGGAGATGTATCTAGATATATTTTAGTTCTAGATACATCTCTTTTTATTCATTTTGATGACAAGTATTTTGGGACGGAGGGAGTATATACATACAACAATACAAATCTAACAGAAAACATGACGACACAAATAATTTGTATTGTATGTAATTATTAGGAAGAATAGCACCTGAGGATTTGTGAGGCAATCAGCTAGCGATCAGACGTCAGTTCCAAATCGATCCAGCCCAGGAGGTATCTGGTGCACAAGGCAATTGGTGCTACCGGTGCACCGATCGTTTGTTGCACATTCAAAAATGTTCGAACAAATCTGGAAAAAATTAGTGCATTGACACAACATGAATGTATATTGTTACAAAAATTTAGAACAATATTTGAAACATTGCTCGAGATACAAAAATAACAAATTTCACACTGAAAGTAGATAACACAAGTTGGGCTTCAGTTTTGGCCCATTAGCACATTGGCCTCAAATTTGTCATTTTTGTATCTTGACCATTGTTTTGATTTTTTATTTGAATTTTTGTGAACAAGATACATTGATATTGTATCGATACACTAAGCTTTTTCCATATTTTTTTAAACATTTTTGTATATGCAACAGGGTCCGATGCACAGATAGCACCAATTGCCTTGATTCACCATTCCCGTACCAATATAGTACTACCCACGCAGGGATCAAATCCATCTGGAACTAGAAAAGGTGCATGGGAGACATATACGACAAGAAAAAGGTGTAGACTGCCTCCATACTTGATTACAGAAAGTAAAGACAACGAAGGATTGGATCTCCCTGTCGGCTGCATGGATGAATTCAACTTGGACTTGGTGTACTGTTCCATGTGAAGTACCACTGCGCACGCGTCATCCTCTCGGCTGGGACGCCGCTGGTCCGATCGCCAATTTTCTGTCGCTGTATTAGCCTAGACCGAGGCCTAATTCTGGGGTATTTTTGCACGTCGTTGCCTCTCAGATCGGACATAGTCCAGCGGCGAACGGGGCTGCCGTCGCTTGAAATTTTCTCAATTCCAATCTGCCTGTAAACAAAGTAGCACGACACAACAGCGATTTTGCCAAAGAGATAATTTGCACGACACAAATGTTTACTGGAAAAATATCACCAGATCATCGCATCGACCAGTGACGATCATCTAGCAGGCTCTCAATGAAAGCACCAATGTCGGTTCAATATCTGGCGTATCTCATAGTAGGGGTCCTAAGCTAGGCGTCTTGGAGCGATGGTAACATGGACACAGGGTTTTACCCAGCTTTGGGCTCTCTCGAAAATATAATACCCTACATGCTGCTTTTGATTGTATTCATATGGATGTAGTACAGAGAACATGTATCTACCACGAGATTGTCGTAATGAATTTGAGGTTGTCTATTAACTAGCCTGGCCTCGGTTTATATAACACACCGGAGGCCTAGGGTTTTAGGAGAGTCCTTGGCTTGGGCGCCAAGTCTCGTGGAATCCTCCTTGTATGTGGCATGGGCTGCCCGAAGTGTCCCATGAATGAACCGCCACGGGGGTCCTCGTCCCGACCCAGCTGGTCGGGAGACGACGGTGAGTACCCCCTAGTCCATGACACTGTCACCTACGTACCTCGCATGGTGAACTTGGGGTACGCGCCGGGGGAAGACCCCGGGTCGTCTCCCAGGTCAGGATGGGTCGGCGAGACGCACGAGGCCGAGACGCCCCACGAGTGGCCCTAAGGCTTCACCGACCCCTTCAGTGACGATGACGGCAGGGTACAACCAATAACTCAAGAGCAGGCGTATACTAACCATCGGCTGCAGGAGAACCAGCCTGCGGCGGCAGTCAGAGGCCCCAGAGCGACAGCTCCGCTCCCGGCGGGAGGGGTGCACCGGGGGCTGCACGGGGAGAGCTAGGAGCCAGAGCCTTCCTCGCGTCCCATGGAGCAAGGCACAACACGGAGGTAGGTCCTCTGCCGGGGGAGGCGCCGGAGGGCCCTACCCCCCCGACAGAGGGCACGTGGTCGCCGAGGGTGCCACTAGTGTCCTCCTTGCCCCTTGGTCTGGTCTTGGTGTCCGGACGCCCCAACGGTGGTCGGGAGCGGTGCAGGGCGGGGCCCTCGCCCGGCGATATCAAGCAAGGCTCTCGCCTGTGAAGGTCTCCGCCCGTGACACTCTCACTTTATAACGAGTGGGGCCGTACACGCCCCGGAGTCTCCGGAGAGCCGCCCTCGGGCCTCGGGGGCTCTCGCCCATGTCCTAGTGGAAGCGCCATGCTTCGCGCTGGCCGTCGACACTGTCACCAATGACTATGCTCACACCCAGTGAATGCACTTAGCTCCACGCTGGTGGAAGACAAGAATACTAGCTAGGTACCGGACGCGGCCATTTTTTTCGCCCCCTTTTCCATAGCTTGATTCGCCACACCTTTTTTGAGTCGAACTTGGAATCTCTTTTCTGCCAAACTTTGGGGGGATCCTCTCGTGTTCATGTTGGTTTCTTGCGTTTTGGTTACGTGCTTTACTTATTTTCAAGGCCAGTGTCCGTTACCCTTCCCTTGGCGAGCACCTCCCAAGCAGAACTGGGTGTGGTACAGGCAAGACATCCTGGCACGGCGAGCTACTACTTCTCGAGCTTGCGTTGTATTCCCTCGAAGAGGAAAGGGAGATGCAACACAATAGCGTAAGTATTTCCCTCAGTTTTTGAGAACCAAGGTATCAATCCAGAAGGAGACCACGTGCGAGTCCCTCGCACCTACACAAACAAATAAGAACTTCGCAACCAACGCGATAAGGGGTTGTCAATCCCTTTACGGTCACTTACGAAAGTGAGATCTGATAGAGATGATAGTTTATATTTTTGGTATTTTTGTTTATAAGAACAGAAAGTAAAAGCGGAAAATGTAAAGTAAGTGTAAATTGATATGTTGAGAATAGACCCGGTGGCCATAGTGTTCTTTAGTTGCTTCTCTCATGATAGCGATATTCTACGGCGGGTAAACAAATTACTCTCGAGCAATTGATAGAAAAGCGAATAATTATGAGACTATCTAGGCATGATCATTGTATATAGACATCACGTCTGAGACAAGTAGATCGACTCCTGCCTACATCTACTACTATTACTCCACACATCGACCGCTATCCAGCATGCATCTAGTGTATTGAGTTCATAAGAACAGAGTAACGCCTTAAGCAAGATGACATGATGTAGAGAGATAATCTCAAGCAATATGATGAAAATACCATCTTTTAATCCTCAATGGCAACAATACAATACGTGCCTTGCTGCCCCTACTGTCACTGGGAAAGGACACCGCAAGATTGAACCCAAAGCCAAGCACTTCCCTCATTGCAAGAACTTTAGATCTAGTAGGCCAAACCAAACCAATAATTCGAAGAGACTTGCAAGGATATTATGAGCACACATAAAGAGTTCAGAAAAGAACCAAATATTTCTCATAGATAATCTTGATAATAAACTCACAATTCATCGGATCTCAACAAACACAATGCAAAAAGAGATTACATCGAATAGATCTCCTCAAAGACCGAGGAGAACTTTGTACTGTGATCCAGAGAGAGAGAAGAAGCCATCTAGATACTAGCTATGGACCCGAAGGTCTGTGGTAAACTACTCAAAACTCATGGTGAGGGCGATGATGATGATGTAGAAGCACTCCGTGATGGATCCCCCCTCCGGCGGAGCTCCGGAACAGGCTTCAAGATGGGATCTCACGGGAACAGAAGGTCACGGCGGTGGAATTAGGGTTTTCTCTCTGTTGCTGATGGTTTCGGGGTACGTAGGCTTATATAGGAGGAAGGAGGACACCGGGGGACTCTCGAGGGGCCCACAAGGTAGGGGGCGCGCCCTGGGAAGGGGAACGCCCCCCACCCACGTGGGCACCTCGTGGCCCCTACTCCGTGGTTCTCAAGTCTCCTGTGCGTGATTTTCTCCAAAAATATCTCTCCCGAAGGTTTCATTCCGTTTGGACTCCGTTTGATATCCTTTTCTACAAAACCCTGAAACAGGCAAAAAACAGCAATCTGGACTGGGCCTTTGGGTTAGAGGTTAGTCCCAAAAATGATATAAAAGTGTATGAAAAATCCCATTAAACATCCAAGACATTATAAATAATAGCATGGAACAATAAAAAAATTATAGATACGTTGGAGACGTATCAAGCATCCCCAAGCTTAATTCCTGCTCGTCCTCGAGTAGGTAAATGATAAAAACAGAATTTTTGATGTGGAATGATAACCAACATAGTTTTTCAATGTAATTCTCTTAATTGTGGCATGAATGTTCAAATCTGAAAGATTCAAGATAAAAGTCTATATTGACATAAGAAATAATAATACTTCAAGCATACTAACAAAGCAATCATGTCTTCTCAAAATACTATGGTCAAAGAAAGTCATCCCTACAAAATCATATAGTCTGGCTATGCTCCCTCTTCATCACACAAGATATTCATATCATGCACAACCCCGATTTCAGCCAAGCATTTGTTTTCATACTCTATTCTTTCAAACCTTTCAACTTTCACGCAATACATGAGCGTGAGCCATGGACGTAGCACTATGGGTGGAATAGAGAGGTGGTTGTGGAGAAGACAAAAAGGAGGTAGATAGTCTCACATCCACTAGGCATATCAACGGGCTATGAAGATGCCCATCAATAGATATCAATGTGAGTGAGTAGGGATTGCCATGCAACGGATGCACTAGAGCTAAATATGTATGAAAGCTCAACAAAAGAAACTAGTGGGTGTGCATCCAACTTGCTTGCTCACGAAGACCTAGGGCATTTGAGGAAGCCCATCGTTGGAATATACAAGCCAAGTTCTATAACGAAAATTCCCACTAGTATATAAAGTGACTAAGCATGAGACTCTCTACAATGAAGAACATGGTGCTACTTTGAAGCACAAGTGTGGAAAAAAAGATAGTAGCAATTGTCCCTTTTTTTAGGGCCTTTCTTTTTTTCTTTGGCCTTTCTTTTTTTTTCCTTTTTTTTTGCGGAGGGGCTTTATTGATTTAGCCTTTCCTCCCATGGGACAATGCTCTAATAATGATGATCATCACACTTTCATTACAACTCGATACTACAACAAAGTATGACTCTATATGAATACCTCCGGCGGCGTACCGGCACTACAACAGGGAACCACCTTTAGCAACGCATCGATGCGTTGGTGCAGGTCCATATAACCGTTGCTCAGGTCTCCACCAACAGATTAATATGTGTTGTCGTTGGTGGCGTTGCAAAGGCCTACAGCAACATATACACATGCATTGGTAAACCATGTGAAGAAGCGTTGCAAGACAACAACATATTGAGTGAGATATTAACAACATATCATATGCGTTGCTAGCACCCTGCACAAAAGGATATTCAAATGGACATAAAATGTATTGTGTATATTGCCTTCCAGAATGATAAGATCAATGGTGATAGTGCATAGGAGGAACATATAATAAATATATAGGTGTAATATCCCTCAAAAAAAGAGAAATGTGTAATATATTGAAATTACTCTGTTGCATTACAAAGAACATAACTCCAAGGATTACATGTTTTGATACTAACTAGTACTAGCCCAATTCTAGACATTTCAATGAAAGTCTCAACTATTCTAAAACATAATGTTTGAAACATTGACACTGGAAATGATGCCCTAAAATATATGTAAGACTGTCTAGCAGCTATGCCATTCTCGACCTTGCAATCAACATTTGAGCCATGCATCATCAAAATATCTTAGGAACCTACAAAAATAAAGGAGCGAGATCAGTAACTTACGGTAGAAAAAATGTTAATAGAGCGGAAAAATTTAGAAGACAACAAAAATAAGTTGAAGGCTATGCAATAATTGATCCGACTGCATGACCAATAATTTTGAACTTTTTTGTGGTCTTATCAACTAGTCGGATTTTGCACTGGTCATAGCTAGAACTACAATTACAAATTTCCTCGTAGAAATTCCTACTTGGCACTAGTGGTGTTCCAGGTTTTAGTGCCGAGAATATTGCATGGAACTAGTGCTAGTGCTAGGATTCACAAGCTGTGAGGAAAACTATATTTTAAATTACACATACACAGATTAACTTAAATGTAGTAAAACACAAGCAGCGTCGTCACTGCCTGGAACAATCCATTTTCCCTAACCTGAAGATACAATATATGTATTGGTAATTTCGAGGACCATAAACCAATATTTCAAATGTAAGTATATTGACATTAAAGTTTCTCCATGGACAAACTGCGATCTCCATAAGCCAATACCATGGTTAGAATGGAGAAGTCATAAAAACATCATTACTCACACAATGCTCTCTAGACGTAATGGTTCTTTAAATATGAACTCTGTAAATATGATCTAAAATACTGAGAATTTGTGCGCTTTGCATTGCCAATATATTTAATTAATAGATAAACTTTGTCAGGCAAGATGGTTCAGTATTTAAACTAAAATATTACTATCAAAATATGAAGCTACTTTTCAATAGTGATTAGATTTTTTCAACAAAAAATTTGCTACAAATTTTCATACTGTGTCGATAGTTTCATACATGTACATGCATCTAACTTCTCCTACTTGGTTGAACAACTATACTAGTACATAATGGATAGCTGCAATTACTCCTAGTAATATCCATATAGCTTCTAGCAGCTGCATCTTACATTGCACTGTAGGAATATGGCCAAGTTGCTATCAAGAAGTATAAGTTAATCGACATACGAGAAGCAAAAACAACAGAGCACCGCAAAAAAACTATAATGAATGCCAACCACTATCATAGACGAATCAATGCGGCATTAGAAATATGAGCGGACAAATCATCCTAGGTGACTGAGTTATGGTACTGGTATTTGTACGGGATGAGGCAGATGACTAACTGATGGTGTTGCACTACGAACCATCACTATAGAGCGGATGTGCCACATCTGTACATCTCATAGTCATCGCGCCACCCTTGTGGATATCGGAGTCGCCGCACTGCTACTGTGCATCAGGGAACCACAACCGAACCTCCGCTCTTTTGGCCCATAGAGTAGGCCTCTGTCCCTGCACTGTTAGACATAAATTGGAGCTCAAAATCATTTAATAATCTACATTAGACAAAATTTCTAGTTACCTAAGAATTACAATGCCACACACTAGAATTTTTGAATCCATGGATAATTAAGGAACCAGTAGAACCAACAACATGTAAAAGAAAGACATCATCACATGAGCTTCTCTAGGAGTATAAGGGAAATTTTGTTTCTAGAGAAGGTGTGATTCAAGATGTTTACAGAGAAATAAAACGAAATTAATGTGGCACTATTTAATATTACAAGACCAACCTAGTACAAAAGCTGAATAAATATTTAAGAAAATGCATCAAAGGTGACCTATGTAATGACTGAAACAGTCTGAATAAAAGCAAACCTAAGTAATTGTTGAACATTTTTTGTCAGTACTTGCCAAGTTTAAAGAAACACTACCCATGTGCCTTTGCTGCAAATGTGGCATATCATATAATCAAGAGAATTTGATCCTTGTCACCACTCAGCTCCCTAATCATTTACCATTTGTCCTGTCATTGGATCGCGGATCATTAATACCTATATGAATGTACAAAATATGGTACTGGACAAAAGTTAATACTGTATAACAGACATATGATGGCACAATTGACTCGCTGGACCAGTTAGTGTAAAAATTAAGGATGTCTACTAAATAAGAATTCTACGATAAGGAAACTGACATGTGTTAGTGGCCTTCTGAACCAGGGGAGGGTCAAGGGTGTATCAAGGAAGCAAATGGGTTGCTCTAATTTCTCGAGTTCTGTCGTAAGCCGTACATATCCATTTTCCCATGAAGCTGTATGCAATTAAAGCAAGTGAATCCTCGCATAATCAGCCAAGGCAAGCTATTTTTTTACATAATCTTGTCTATCTGTGCATATATTGTCAACACTTTGAAACCTCACATGTAGGATAGTTTCATAACAAACCAAAATCATGGTTACTGGAAGTATTCAGAGACTGACAAACTGTTAACTGGCATCTCGCAGGCACAAAAACTGCAAGGGGAAAATCACATAATGAGATACACAAGGACAAATAATTAGATACAACCAACACAAATTTCCCCGTCATGGAGTAGTACAACTTCAGTGTGGAAGTCGTTTGCAGAGTTCGGAAATTTCATTCTGAAGCCAATGTCGATGCAGCCTGGAGCTCCTCCAGCCTCCAGAACAGAGATGTTTTAGCTTGAAAACAAAAGGGGAAAACATCAGCAGCGAAAATCGTACCATTGTGTTGCATTATGACTTACGGGCCTATAAAGCATTGTGTTTCTGATCCAAACTGTAGTACAGATTGACCGTCAACACAGCCGAGGCGGAGCAGCACCGTCATCCCTGAGCCGGCAGCAGCGCGATGTAGTGGGAATACAAACCAGAGGGTAGGGAGCCGCGCTGGCGACCTGTGGTGACTAGGGTTGCTGCGGGGCGCATGCAGATGCGTCGTGAACGTCACCGCGGTGGAAAATCAGAGAGAGGGCCGAAGGGAATCCAGGCCCATGAGCGACGGGCGTGGGAGAGCGCCGGATCTAGCTGGTGAGGTGGCGGTAGCGACCGGAGGAGAGGACCGCCGGATCTGCCCGGTGAGGTGGTGGGGCAGTATCGTTGTTGACAGAGAGAAATCAATGGACATGAGAGAGGGAGAGGGAGAGGGCGCATAGACATTTTGGCTGTGTAATTTATTTCTTTTTTGACATTGGTTGGGTAATACTTGGGCGGGGACAAGGGTGGGAGGTGGGCGCGAGGAGGCTATTTCTCAGGGAACGAGGAGGTTAGCTATAAGCGTGGCGCGTGGGAAGTGGGAGGTTGAACGAACAACACTTACGATCATAACGTTGGTAGACATGTGTTGGTATAGGGGGTTCTTGGTGTAGTGCGGGATGTGCAATGAAACAGGAGTGACATGTATGAAAAATTATGCATGGTGGCCTTGCCACAAATACGATGTCAACTACATGATCATGCAATGGCAATATGACAATATGATGCATGTCATATGAACGGAATGGTGGAAAGTTGCATGGCAATATATCTCGGAATGACTATGGAAATGCCATGATAGGTAGGTATGGTGGCTGTTTTGACGAAAAATATGGTGGCTGCTTTGAGGAAGGATATATAGTGGGTGTATGGTACCGGCGAAAGTTGCGCGGTACAAGAGAGGCTAGCAATGGTGGAAGGGTGAGAGTGTGTATAATCCATGGACTCAACATTAGTCATAAGAACTCATATACTTGTTGCAAAAATCTACGAGTCATCAAAAGAAAGCAATCAACGCATGCTCCTAGGGGGGAGGTTGGTAGGAGTTAACCATCGCGCGCGCCCGACCTCCACACAAAGGTTGGCACTTTAGAAATACTTCATGCTCTAACTTCGTCACATAGCGGTTCACCATATGTGCATGCTACAGGAATCACTAACCTTAACACAAGTATTTCTCAATTTCATAATAACTCCACTAGCATGACTCTAATATCACTATCCTCATATCTCAAAACAATTATCAAGCATCCAACATCTCACCATATTCAATGCACTTAGTGTGAAAGTTTTTACTACATTGATATCGGATGTCTATCATGTGAAGACTAGTTTTATAGCCTAAACACATTACCATGCTGTTTTAATAGACTCTCAAAAGGATATAAGTGAAGCATGAGAGTTCAACAATTTCTTCAAAATATTATCACCGCCATGCTCTAAAAGATATAAGTGAAGCACTAGAGCAAAACTATTCAACTCAAAAGATATAAGTGAAGTACATAGAGTGTTCTAAAAATTCCTAGGCCATATTTAACTCTCTCAAATACGTGTGTCAAGCAAGGATAATTGTGGCAAACTAACATGCAAAGACTCAAATTATACAAGACGCTCCAAGCAAAACACATATCATGTGGTGAATAAAATTATAGCTCCAAGTATAGTTACCGATGGATGAAGACGAAAGAGGGGATGCCTTCCCGTGGCATCCCCAAGCTTAGGCTTTTTATTGTCCTTGAATTTTACTTGGGGTGCCATGGGCATCCCAAAGCTTAGGCCCTTGCTACTCTTTGTTCCATAGTCCATAAAAGCAATACTCAAAACTTGAAAACAACACAACACAAAACTTAGACAAAAATTCTCGTGAGCTCCGTTAGTATAAGAAAAGAAATCACTACTCAAAGGTACTGCAATGAATTCATTCTTTGTTTATATTGGTGTTGAACCTACTATATTCCAACTTATCTATGGTTCATACCTCCCAATATTACTCATAGATGCATTGAAATAAGCAAACAACACACGAAAAACAGAATCTGTCAAAAACAGAATAGTCTGTAGTAATCTGCGGGTTTCACATACTTCTGTAACTCCAAAAAATTCAAACTAAATTGGTAAACGTGAGGAATTTGTCTATTAATCATATGCAAAAATAATCAACTAAATAGCACGCTCTAGTAAAATCTGATGACCATTCTAGTGAGCGCTAATGATTCTGTTTTTCACAGCAAGATCACATAAACTTCACACAAGTCTTCCCAAAGGTTATACTTGGCACAAACACTAAACAAAACATGAAACCACATCTAAACAGAAGCTAGATGCAATATTTATTCCCTAACAGCAGCAAAAACAAAAAAAATATAAAATTGGGTTGCCTCCCAACAAGCGCTATCATTTTACGCCCCTAGCTAGGCACGATACAAGATAGATCTAGGTATTGCCATAATGATACGATATGTCGTGAAAGCTAATCTCATATTCCCTATGTTCAGCAGCAAGCTTCCATTGTGGCAAGCAAAAGTAATCAAAAGGGCTAAATTTAATGGGACAAAAGTCCCCTACATCAATCTCAGGAGGAATAGGTTCCTCTTTTAGCCCTTTGTAGTGGACAACCAATTCATCATTATAGGCATTCTTTTGGCAGAAGGTCATAAGCCTTCGCTCAAGGGAGAAGCCTAACCCATTGTTTTGAACAGCAAAATCACTGTTCATCTCAGAAATCCTATCATTCAAGACCTCAGTAGGAACCTTTTTTCTAAGGTTTTCATTAAAAGCAACATGATCAGGAGATCGCAACCGCATTATGTCTTCTTGATTGAACAAGATAGCCTCTATGGTAAGTCGACCGACATCTATTCCGTAATGAGCAAAGATTTCTTTGGCCTATTTCATGATAAATCTGAATTCATGAGCCAAAAAGATAGTAGCTGCACGCTTAACAGAATAATGCTCAATATTGGAAAACTCCAAAAAGATTCTCTGAATACAGGGATGCATATGGATAAATTGCCTTTCAATTTCTAATATGAGCATAGATGCAACATCCACAAGGCTACTAGTTCTTTGAATAATAGAGCCACCCATAGTGGGCAAAGCACCGGGAAGAACTCCTTTTCCAATAATATTACCACTACCAACCCGAAACTTCTTAATGTGTAGAGTGGTAGCTTCATCCGGGGGTCAACATAGACGTTGCCCTCGACATTGCTACCCTTCTCGATAAAATCGTCCCCCATCTCAGACATGAGGGCAATCAGGTAAGCAACACACAAGCAACCAAGAAGCAAGCGAACGATAAACACATGGCAGAAGAAGGGCAAATAAAACGACAAGGGTGAAGTGGGGGAGAGGAAAACGAGAGGCAAAAAATGTAATGCAAAGGATAAGGGTTTGTGATAGGTACTTGGTATATGACTCTTGCGTAAGCCTCCCCGGCAACGGTGCCAGAAATTCTTCTTGCTACTTCTCGAGCTTGCGTTGTATTCCCTCGAAGAGGAAAGGGAGATGCAGCACAGTAGCGTAAGTATTTCCCTTAGTTTTTTAGAACCAAGGTATTAATCCAGTAGGAGACCACGCGCGAGTCCCTCGCACCTGCACAAACAAATAAGAACTTCGTAGCCAACGCGATAAGGGGTTGTCAATCCCTTTACGGTCACTTACAAAAGTGATATCTGATAGAGATGATAGTTTATATTTTTGGTATTTTTTTATAAGAATAGAAAGTAAAAGCGGAAAAAGTAAAGTAAGTGTAAATTGATATGTTGAGAATAGACCCGGTGGCCATAGTGTTCTCTAGTGGCTTCTCTCATGATAGCGATATTCTACGGCTGGTAAACAAATTACTGTCGAGCAATTGATAGAAAAGCGAATAATTATGAGACTATATAGGCATGATCATTGTATATAGGCATCACGTCCGAGACAAGTAGACCGACTCCTGCCTGCATCTACTACTATTACTCCACACATCGACCGCTATCCAGCGTGCATCTAGTGTATTGAGTTCATAAGAACAGAGTAACGCCTTAAGCAAGATGACATGATGTAGAGGGATAAACTCAAGCAATATGATGTAAGCCCCATCTTTTTATCCTCGATGGCAACAATACAATACGTGCCTTGCTTCCCCTACTGTCACTTGGAAAGGACACCGCAAGATTGAACCCAAAGCCAAGCACTTCTCCCATTGCAAGAACTATAGATCTAGTAGGCCAAACCAAACCAATAATTCGAAGAGACTTGCAAGGATATTATGAGCACACATAAAGAGTTCAGAAAAGAACCAAATATTTCTCATAGATAATCTTGATCATAAACTCACAATTCATCAGATGTCGACAAACACACCGCAAAAAGAGATTACATTGAATAGATCTCCTCGAAGACCGAGGAGAACTTTGTATTGAGATGCAGAGAGAGAGAAGAAGCCATCTAGATACTAGCTATAGACCCGAAGGTCTGTGGTAAACTACTCACAACTCATGGTTAGGGCAATGATGATGATGTAGAAGCACTCCGTGAAGGATCCCCCCTCCGGCGGAGCTCTGAAACAGGTTCCAAGATGGGATCTCACGGGAACAGAAGGTTATGGCAGTGGAATTAGGGTTTTCTCTCTGTTGCTGATAGTTTCGGGGTACGTAGGCTTATATAGGAGGAAGGAGGACACCGGGGGACTCTCGAGGGGCCCACGAGGCAGGGGGCGCGCCCTGGGAAGGGGGGCGCGTCCCCCACCCTCGTGGGCACCTCATGGCCCCTACTCCGTGGTTCTCAAGTGTCCCGTGCGTGATTTTCTCCAAAAATATATCTCCCAAAGGTTTCATTCCGTTTGGACTCCGTTTGATATTCCTTTTGTGCAAAACCGTGAAACAGGCAAAAAACAGCAATCTGGACTAGGCCTTTGGGTTAGTAGGTTAGTCCCAAAAATGATATAAAAGTGTATGACAAAGCCCATTAAACACCCAAGACATTATAAATAATAGCATGGAACAATAAAAAATTATTGATACGTTGGAGACGTATCACGAGCCCACTGGCGGTGATCGCCCCAGGATCAGGAGTACCATTCCCATGGCATTGCCAGACGCGCACCCTGCCTTGACATGGTGTTCGCTCCTCGCGAGGCTTCCTCGGGCGAATCAACCGACCCCTCACGAGGTCTAAGAATCCACGGGCCACCAAGAGCCCCGCCCCTCGGGAGGAAGGTGCACCGGCTACCTCAGGACGCACCCGAGCCTGTTGGGATCAAGTTGAGTCTTGGCCGCAACCCAGCTTGGGAACTCACGAGCCCGGAAGGCAAGTTTCCAGATCTAGCTTAAGGGAAGAATATTAATTTACATACGCAAGGGGGGAGGATTTGGCACCCCCTTCCAAAATACTCTGACACCCTGTGGGGCCATGTCCAGGTCCATGTATACAGGTTCTAGCAGACGAACGCATGCTCAACTGAACGTGCCTCTCATACGCGCTACTAGCGCTATCACTAGCGTCGCCTTCACCGTCGTCAACCACACCGTCTTCATCCACCGCGACCACCTCCTCGTCGTCTTCAGTGGCGCACGCTCTCACCAAGGAATCCACATGGTCATCCACTCAGTGCGCCAGATTCTCCCGGACAACCACGGGCATGGGGGCTATGACGTCATCAAAATCAAAGTGAGAGTCAAGGTTGTGAAGATGGCTGAAGACGCGCGAGAACGCGCGCCCGAGGAGGCCCCGACTCTTCTCCTTGATGATCTCGCGAGCCCTCATGGCCCGGCTCTCCAGGCGCGTCACGACTTCGGTGAAAAAGCCGAGGTGGCCAGCGTAATCCTCCACGTGGGGGTGAGGGGCGCTCTCCTCACAGATGCCCCCCAGTGCCCGGTTAGCCTTCACCCGGAGAGCCTGGAGCATGGGGGCATCCTCGTGCTGCAACAATTGTCTACGGCAAGCCTCGTCCTTGTTCTGCTACGCAAGAACCACGGCTTCATCAACTTGCCACTGGAGCAAGGCCAGGTCGGCCTGCGCAGAGTCCAGCTTGGCCTGAGCAGAAGACTAGGCTGCCGTGGTGGCCCTCTCGTGCTGCTCTACCTCATCCAGCCTCGCCTTGAGGGCATCGGTTCTCCCATCAGCTTCTGTCTGATTGAGTTCCAAGTTCAGGCCATACTCCTTGGCAAGGTCTGCACTGGCCTTCACCACCCTCCGGTCGATCTCCTCCTGAACCTTGGCCCCGTGCTCCCTCGTCTCCAGCCGCTCCAGCTCGAGGCCGCGCTCCAAGGCTTCCAGCATCAGCGTCTCCTCGCGCTTCTGGATTTCCCTCTCGTTGGTAGCCGCCCCCCTCATCGACGCCAGGGCTGCCCTCCGCGCTTCGACCAGTTGCTCGAGGGAATCGTTCAGGGCCTGAAGCTTCCACTCGTGCTCCTCGACAACCTCGCGGCGGCGATCCGCCTGCCTGGCTTCTTCTAGAGCGTGGGCACTGGCTTCACATGAGGCCGCAAGGGACACTTCGGCCTTTGCACCAGCGCGCTCGTGCTCGAGACGGCCGAAGTTGATGGCCACCTTCAATCGACGCCATTCGCCCGCCAGCCGGAGCTCCTCCGTCTCTAGGTGGGCGTCTACATCAACGAGCTCCTCCCCGTGCTGGCTCAGCGCGCCCATCGCATTCCGAAAAAAGCTCGTGGCGGACGGTGCCGCGCCTGCGCGCGAATTCAAACGCGCGTCCGGGCTCGTCCTCCGCTTCGCCAATCGTCGGGGAATCCTGGGATGGCCCTTCCTCCCCCGGCAGGGGGCTGGAGGCCGGCGCCTTACCTGCTGCCGCCCGGGCCTTGGTGGGGACGTTGCAAGACTAGGCCCAGCTGCTGGGGACTATCATTGGAGGGGCTCTCAAGACGCCTCCAATGCTCCGGGCGAGGCCGCAAAGGAGGGACGACAAGAACACGAAGTCCAGGCCTCGGGGCGGCATGTTCACCTCTTCCGCGAACCTCGCGCCCTGGACGGTGCCCCGGAGGGGCGCGCTCAAGGCCAACGAGGAGCCCAGAGAAGGCGGGGTTCGCTTATCAGGGGATTCCGCCGCACCAGTTGATGGAGACCTGAAGGGTCAGGGTAAGAAAGGAGCACAACACCTAGGAAACACGCAGATAAGGTACTTACCCCTCCTTGGCTATGTATCTCCTCTATTTCAGCGGTCGGTGGGCGGCACCATCGCAGCTCAGGAGCGCCTTCCACTTGCAGAGAGACCCGAAGTCCGCTGAGCTGGCCAAAGCCCTGGGCGCGACCACCGTCGTCTGGGGTAGTATCTGGAGCTCCTGAAAAGGTGACCTCGAGAGCCTTGGGCTGCAGCGGCTCACCAGGCGCGACCTCAGGGCAACTCATCCAAGCCCCAGGAGTTGGCGCCTCGGGGGCTGCGGCACGCACCGCTTCTTCATCAGTCGTCCCGCCGGCGTCCGACGACGCCCGCCTCCCTGCATCCTCTTCTGGGGTGGGCACTGAGGAGACCGCATGCGAGAAGACCAAGGGGAGAGGATCCTCGCGGGTTCCCCGAGTCCAGCCAGACGCAGCCCACATGCATCAAAAAAGGCATTTGCCGCACGAACTCGGCCGTGTTGGAGCAGCAGTCCGATAGACAACCCTCCTCAGGCAGGTTGGCCGGCGCCGAGTCGCCCGTCAGGAGCTCGAACACCGTTCACCACGCCTCAGGGGGAAGCACAAACACATGGAGCCTGATGGGGTCAGCGCAGCCGTGGAAGGCCCACAATGGGCGGGAGTGACGCTGGAGCGGAGCGATGCGACACTTGATGAACTCCTTCACCACCATGGGCGCCGTCACCCTGAGGTCCCTTAGCCTGGCCAGCCGGTGCCAGACATGGGCGAGCCACAGGTAGTCAAGCCTCACGTTCCCCCAACCAGGGCTTGGAGCGGCCGGAGCCAGAGGAAGCAGAAGCAGAGGATTGCACACACCAACATCGATGAACACGCACCGCTTCTGAAATCCATCCGCGGCTGGCAAAAGATCAAAGTCGATCCCCGAGCCGGATGTCGCGGCTATGGCATGGAAGGTCACACACCCCGAGCACTGGCGGGCGTCGGTCAGATGCAACGAGAAGAAATGGCGAAACAAGGCCACAGAAGGAGCAATGCCAACCATGGCCTCGCACACGAAGGCAAAGACGGCGAGGAGGACGATGGATTGGGGATCCAAGTGTAGCACATTGACTTGGTAATGCGAGAGCACGGCATTGAAGAATTCAGAGAAGGGAGGAATCAGGCCATCCCAAAGGGCATGAAGATGGATAGGAATCTCGGCAGCCGCCCTATTGACCGTGAAGCGAGAAGCTGGCCAAGCCACGGTCGCCCCCCATTCGTTGAAATCGGAGGCGAGAGCGGGGCGGACCTTGCCCAGCCCCTCCTGGTTGACCACCACCGACCTCTCAAGGGCGAGCTCGGAGACCCGAGGCGCAGGTTTTCCCCTTCCCCTTCTCCTTCTGGCGTGGTGCCATGGCGGCGGCGAGGATTGGCGTTGGGTCAGGCTAGGGGACGAGGCTGTTGTACTTTGGAAGACGGAGAAGTGGTGGGAGCACGCTGCCAGCAGGGAAGGCGGAGCTATGCGAGCGGCGGCGGCCACCAGGTCGGGCGGATTTGAAGAAAGCGTGGGGAAGTGGAGACGCCCACGTCCAATCAAGTCGCCACGTATCGACCGAGGCCGCATGCGTTTTGGGCCCGGAGCGCTTCACCCTCGTCCCTTTGGCTTCGCCTCGAAGCCAAGTCCGTGCGCGCCTTGGTCCTGGGGGCTACTATCGGAGTCCTGGGAACAGGGGTACCCAGAATTGCCTTCCTGCGGCCCGTAGCGTGGCTCCATCAGCGGCCTTGTGCGGCCCAACTTCAACAGCTGTAACTCAAGACCCTCGCGAGGGGCCAAGCCTCACGAGGCGGGCGACAGCAAGACCTCCCTGGGGATAGTCTCTCTATGCTGGCTCCCAAGGAGCGTAGATATCTATGCAAGGGGCACCTCGCGAGGTTCAGGTGACGTGAGATATGATGACCAAGGCCAGGCGGGCGCCAGCAGGCGCAGTGCACCAGTTTCCTCTTTGGTGCTAAGGGGGCAAGCGCAGGCGCGGAGTCTCGAGGGATCAGGCAAATGTTTCCATATTGGTGCAACAAGACCAAGGACCCTCAGGGCTGCAGAACGGAGGTCATCATGGAGCCCGGCATGGCGCCGCCACCACAGCCTTTGGCAGGCGAAAACTACTTTTGTCAGGATAACTTGTACTAGCTGTTCCCCTTCAAATTTGGCCGTGGTGGGATCCCTTCCCGCCGATATGTGGGAGGGAGACCAAGGCCACTACAAATCGGACCTAGCCACCACCATAGATGGGATCGGATCCATTCCACCCTACAAATACCACAAGCTCACCCGAGCCCAAGAACACCTCTCCTCCGGAGGCTGTTCATCCCTTGTACTAGTTCTTTATCAGCCATACATGGCAATCCGCCACACACACTGGAGTAGGGTATTACACCACAGGGTGGCCCAAACCAGTATAGTTCTCTGTTTCCCTTGTTCTTCGAGTTCGTCGATCTTGGTCGTGGAATCGTAGGGTGGGCGTGTGTAATGCCCCGGATGTAATACTTTCCCCTTTTGGCAATATATAACTTTGGCTTCATCAGTTCCATTCCGGGTTCTTCGTCTTTTCGAGTTTTCGTCGTTTTGTCGCGTGCGTGTGTGCATTCATCCATGTCATGTTGTCATGTGCATTGCATTGCATTTGTGTTGTTGTTTGCATCCGGTCCCACTCGTTTCTTCCCGTTGTCCGTTTCGAGTTCCGACGCTCTCGCACGTGCCCGTGGCTTCCCGGAGTCCTTCTTTTGTGTTTGGTCGTGTAACGTTTCTGGTTTGGCGTGAGACTTGTCGTGCGATGTTGTTTCGTTATGTGTAAACCGCCTGTCAAGTTGCGTCGCATTTGGAGTTCGTTTGTTACTCAAACAGTTATCCTCGTTGGCTAAAAGTACCTCCTCTTTGAGGCCCAAGACCCCCCACCAACAGCCCACCAACCCAGCTCAAACCCTTCCCTTCATCTAGGCCGTTCAATTGTGATCTCGTGGCCGAAAACCTCTCCTCATTTGGACTACCCTAGCTCCTTGTGCCTATATAAATGTTCACCCCCCCTGCAATTTTGCGTCCAAAATCCTAGTGTTTCCACCTCTGCCGCGCCGTGCTTCCACCGTTGCCGCGCCGTGCTTCCACCGTTGCCGAGCCGTGCTTCCGACCCCGCCGCGTCGTGCTTCCGACCTCGCCGCGTCGTGCTTCCGACCTCGCCGCGCCGTGCTTCCGAGCCCTCCGCCGCGCCGCCTTCGTCTTCTACCTCCAGCCCGTGCGCCGCCGCCGGAGCGCCGCCGGCTGGACCTCTCTCGCTGTCGCGCCAGACTCCTCTCGCCGGAGCTCCTCCGCCGCCCGGCCCGCAGCCCGTCGGACCTCGCCAGGTCGCCCGCCGCCGCCTCTTCCCGTCCTCGCCGTCGGGCCGCGCACCTCCCACCGATGGGCTCGAAGGAGCAGCCAGCCGCCGCCTCGGGCACTCGAGGCGCCAGCCTCGACCAGGATCGATCGATCCGATCTGGGTCGCTGGGGCCGAACCCTAGCGGATCCGCATCGGGCGTCCCGGGTCGAACCCGGTTAACCGCGACCCGTTGACCCGCTGCTGCCCGATCCGCGACCCGTTGACCGATCCGTTGACCGGCCGACCCGACCCGCTTCACATGTTGACTTCGTTTTCATCTAAGTCCCTAGTTTTTCAGTGTCTGATGCAGTTATGTGATGTGGATAACTTTTACTGTGCATGTCCGTTTTGTGTGTATGATATGTCAAAATGATCTTGGTGACATGTACTATGTTTTGTTCCATTGTGCCATGCATGTTTGAAGTCATCTAGATGTCTTAATCTTCATGAGAAGAGTGCTACTTGTTATAAACTGCTGCTATTAGTTGTTTTCATGCCATGTTTGATATGTGATAACTTGTTGCATGTTTATCCAAATGAAGCAAATGATATGTCCACATGTTCATCATGAGATGCTTTACATGTTGGTTGCTTTAGCTTGCATGATAGATTTCATATTGCCATGTTTATCTCCTTTGCAAAAATACTTGTGGCTGTTTTGTTGTTAAACTTGTTACGAGATGCCTAGTTGAGGAGCTCGTTGCTATTGATGTGGTTGTCCCCTTGTTGCATGCTTATATGTTTTGGACTCCCCATCATGTGTACTTTGCTGTGGTGCAAACCACTTGCCATGTTATGCTTTGAGGTGACTTAAACTTTCTCACAAACATGCCATGATAATACTGCTGTTTTAACACTTAGTGGAATTTCACTAAGTTTGGAATCTGTAATTTCCAGATGCAATGTTTGCTTGTTGCTCTAGGCAAATCCATGCTAGTTTTGGGGTGACTATTGATGATTCCTTGTTGTATATGTTGTTGGCTATCCATTCATGCTCTCACATGCTCATTTGGGTGGCTGTAGCATATTTAATTCTTGCTCCCAAGTTGCTACAAAATACTGCTGTCAGGTTCTTGTTGTCATGTTCAAAATGTTTTAGCTTGTTGCTATTGATCCATGCCTCCTTTGGAGATGCTCCAATGGAATTGTTTGCTGTAGGATATGTCTACTTTATGCCCATGCTTCCTGTCATGATGTTTGAATGTTGTAGGATATATATTCCTTGCTCCAAAGTTGCTATGTGGCTGTTAATTTCAACTTGACATTGTTTTTTTGTTTCGGGTTTAACTTCTAGCCCGTTGCTCCGTTTTGAGCAAGTCCTATATGAAACTTGTGTGGTTTTGCATGTAGATTCATAATATCCTATTGTTAACTTGTTTTGAAGTATTTTGCTTGATGCACATTGTCATGTTCCTTGTGCCGTATCTCTGTGTTTCCTATGTTGACTTTCTGTACATCCTTAGTGCATCTTCAGTGCTTCCTTAGTGCATCAGTCATGCATCCAGTGGTTTGCGCATTGCATCTCGTTGATTTCGTGCCCCGTGTGTTTTGTGTTGAGTAGAGCCGGAAGCCGAGACCGAGTACGAGAACGAGGTTACTATCGAGGTTGAGAACGAGGAGCCCCCTTACGATCCCATCGACGACTCTACATGCAAGATGACCTGACCCGGATATCATTACTATCTTTGCCTATTGCTAGAAGTCTTGCTCTATAGCTTTTGCCTCAATGCCCATGTTTTCCTGTCAGCCTCCTATTGTAACCATGAATCTGTCTAACCACCCTACCTATGCAAACCTTTGATTGGCTAAGTAAGCTTCGCTCAGCCCCTCTTATAGCATTGCTAGTTGCAGGAGAAGATTTGAAGATTCTTGCTTCATGTTGAAGCTTGTTGGGATATCACACTATATTAACTCTTTAATGAAATCATCTATATATTGGTAATGGGTGGAAGGCTAAGCCTTTTGCTTGGTGATTTGTTCCACTCATGCTGCCCTAGGAACCGTATAAACCGGTGTTATGTTCCTTGATTATGTGTTCCTCACACGGTTAGGGTTATGGGACCCCCTCGATAAACCGCTAAGTGCTAAGTCTTTTCCAGCAAGTCCCAACATTGGTACTATTTGCCTAATAACTAAGAACTTGCATAGGGAGTAATTAACCCTCTTCTTAATCAACAACCCCGGGCCAGTGCTCCACATGAGTGTTGGTCCGAACTGGGGGTCCTGCAGGGCCACCTCGAGGAAACTCAAGGTCTGGTAAAAACCTGTAGCATCGCCCATCCGGTCGTGGCCTGAGACTAGATACGCGCGGCTATTGTCAGGGTGTCGGCACGCCGGGAGGTTTTGCTGGATTAGCCTTACCTTAGTCGGAGTATCTTGAGCACGGGATTCCGAGGATACTCGGGCCTTCCCACCTTGGAGTTGCGACTCCGCGGATCGTGGGCTTGTCATGGGCCAAGTTGGAACACCCCTGCAGGGTTATGAACTTTCGAAAGCCGTGCCCGCGGTTATGTGGCAGATGGGAATTTGTTAATATCCGGTTGTAGAAAACTTGACACCATGTTCAGAATACACTACCAGCGTGAGTACCGTGACGGTCATTTTCCGAAAGGGGTTCGGAAAGTGAACACGGTGGGGTTATGTTTGACTTGCTTAGTTAGGATCACTTTGTGATCACCTTTTCGTCCGAGGCACTTCTCTTCTCGCTCTCTTTTGCGTAAGTTAGTGCTAGTGCTGCTGCAACCTCTTATTCTTTCTTCAGCCTTGTTCCACACCCAAGGCTGGGATATTTGTGTTACCCGGGAACGGGATTGCTGAGTCCTCTGTGGCTCACAGATTCTACACCACACCAGATGCAGGTACTCAGGCGATCTATTCAGGTGACGGCACCGAGCTGTACTGGGAGTACGACGAGGACCGTAGCCGTTACTATGTGCACTATCCCGACGATCAGTAGAGGTTTCTAGTAGGGGCGATTCAGACCTGTGGTTTTATGTATGTTTGGTATCTTTCGTTTGGATCTTCACCCGTAGAAGGGTTGTGATGTTTTGGATGATGTTTGGATATGTAATGAATTGTGTGACGTGGCGAGTGTAAGCCAACTATCTTTTCGCTTTCATCCCTATTTTTTTACATGAGATGTGCAAAGATACCAAACTTGAGATCATTCCAGAATGGGCTTATACCTTTAAGTCGTGCCTCGACACGTAGGAGGTATAGTCCCATCCTGGGCATTACAAGTTGGTATCAGAGCCTTCTCCGACCTAGAAGCCCCCACTGTTTGATCGAATCGTTGACGGTTGAGTCTAGGCACACACTTAAAATGTTTTGAGTCCTATATTTATATCGGAGAGTAGGATTTCTTTTGCTCCTCATCTCTTTTCACTCTGGTGAGGACTCCTGACGATTACTCTTGCCTCTTCTACTCTCAAAAAATTGCACCAATTTTTTTTTAGGAATCTCGCGAGTATTGTTTGGATTGTTTCGCTGTCTTTGTGACGAGAATATTGTTCTTGATGCCTCCTGTCATTAGGGGTTGTGGCAGTGTCCCGGGGAGTTGAGCTCCGAGGTATTATCGTCACAAACATATCGCGGCAATTCTAGAATACTTAAGACGGCCGACATCGAAAACTCTCCTATACGGTTAGTGGCAAGATAACCCCGACATCACCCAGTACTGGGGAGGTAGTTCGGGAGTATTGCCATAGCTTGTATAGTGGATGCGTTTCGAAGGTCCGAGGTAGACGGTTTCCGAAAACAACTGGTTATGTGTTGAAGGATGGAGACAGCTGGATGTAGGATTAGAGTTGAGTGCGCGATGCTTCCCCTGTATCCCCAACACCTGATTGCATAACTGGAAACTTTCGGAAATTAATAGGTGGGTTCATCTAGTAGATCGTAGGCATTCTTCCAATGAATGCACGATATGGAGTTCGGGGTTCTACATTGAGTGAAGTGGTTTTATGGCCGCTGTTCCGATCGGGAGTTGCATCTTAAAGGGTCCTTGGCTATGCTGATCCGGGGATTGCAAAACCCTTTCGTAACACGTTCCATAAGCTTTCAGCACAAAGATGTCGAACGAAGCTCCTATCTTGTATTTGTTCTATCTGTACCTTGTTGTTTTTCTTATTTACCTTTTGTCTCCCAAGTGGCTTCTCGTGAAGATTGTTGTTATCATTAAACTGAGAATTTCATTCGTTCCTCTTGTTCGAATGATTCATGTGAAGACTATGTTGCATTTCTAGCCGTCGTTTCAGCTTATATCTTCTTTCAATCAAATGGCTAATGGTGGTCATCTCTTTCAGGATGGCTCCTAAAAAGGTTCCCAATGCTAACCCAGAGGGTGAAGAGGTTCCTGATCGTCCTCCTTCCCCTCCTCCTCCGTCTGAGGCCTGGAGAGCAATTATGCAGACTACGAATCAGAACACCTAGATGCTTATGCAGATGATGCAGCAAATGCAAGCAAATCAAGCAAATCAGGGTGCTCATGGGAACCAAGGCAATTTCTTCAACCAGCAGCACTTTGCTACGCTCAATCAGTTCTTGGCAAATCAACCAAAGGCTTTCAGTTAATGCGTGGACCCTCTCGATGCTGAAGACTGGATAACAGATATCAAGAAGTATTTTGAGTGCAGTAACGTCAGGCCCGAGGACTATGTGAAGTTTGCAGCCTTCCAACTCAAGGACCAAGCAGCTGATTGGTGGCAGCAGTACAAAGACTCCAGAGCATGGCGTGAAGTCTCTTGGGATGATTTCTGCAAGGACTTTTGTTATCACCACATTCCAACAACTGTCATCGAGGGTATGCGTGAGCAATTCCGCAACCTGAAGCAAGGCTCTATGACTGTCTACCAATATAATGTCAAGTTCCTGAACCTTGCCCGCTATGCCAAGCAAGACATCCCAGATGCCAAGAGCAAGATCTATCAGTTCCGTGGTGGTCTGAAGGATGAACTCCAACTTGCTCTCACCTTATTCGAGCCTGATGAGTTTGACAAATTCTATAATATGGCACTTAAGCAAGAGGCAGCCCAGCTCAAGATGGAAGCTTCCAAAAAGAGGATCAGAGACGCTGTTCACTCCTCCTCTTCTTCTCAAGTGGTCGCGAAGCAACAGAAGTTTTGGCTTCCACCTCCTCCAGTGATCCGAGCTCCCTACAACAACAACAAGAACTCTGGTGGCCGTGGTTTCTCCCACCCACCCAACCCAAGCAACCAGTCAAAGAATCAGTCTCAAGGTTCCAAGTCAAGTGCTCCTCATTACCGTCCTCTCTCAGAAGTGGTCTGCAACAAGTGCACTCAGAAGGGTCATTATGCTAACAAGTGCCCCAACCCAAGGCGCCTTCCGCCTCCTCCACCTGTCAGCACTGCTATTGTCAAGCACAATCC
>LR738714.1:550661939-550698942 GCA_902687465.1 Secale cereale
GTGGTTTCTCCCACCCACCCAACCCAAGCAACCAGTCAAAGAATCAGTCTCAAGGTTCCAAGTCAAGTGCTCCTCATTACCGTCCTCTCTCAGAAGTGGTCTGCAACAAGTGCACTCAGAAGGGTCATTATGCTAACAAGTGCCCCAACCCAAGGCGCCTTCCGCCTCCTCCACCTGTCAGCACTGCTATTTTCAAGCATAATCCAAAGGCAGCAAGAGTGAATCTGATGAATGCAGCTCAGGCAGAGAATTCTTCAGATGTGATACTTGGTAACCTTCCAGTTAACTCTTTTCCTGCAAAAGTGTTGTTTGACTCAGGTGCTTCATGTTCTTTCATGTCATATCCATTTGCATCCAAGCACGATGTTGTCACTAAAAATATGCCAAGGGAGTTATCAGTTATTTCTCCGGGGAGACGAATGCATTCCAGTGTGTATGCTCCGGATGTTTCTATTCGCATGGGTGATTATCGCTTTCTGGCTTCTCCGGTGGTTCTCGGCAACTCCGACATTGACCTCATCCTCGAGATGGATTGGCTTTCTCAGCATGATGCTCACATTGATTGTGCAAATAAGGAAGTCAAGATTAATCATTCCGATGAAGATGTGATTATCTTTGCCTCTCGGGATAACACAATCAGGCTATTCTCTCTCAATGACAAGGGCGAGATTAATGCCATCTCTCAAATTCCGGTGGTTAACGAATACGAAGACGTTTTTCCTGAAGAACTTCCAGGCATGCCTCCACATCGTCAAGTTGAATTTGTCATTGAACTCGAGCCTGGTACTGAGCCAGCATGCCGGCGTCCGTACAAGCTCTCACCTCAAGAGTTGAAGGAGTTGAAGAAACAACTTGATGAACAAGAGCGTATGGGCCTGATCAGGCCTAGTACGTCTCCTTGGGGCTGTGGTATCTTATTTGTCAAGAAGAAGGATGGCACGGAGCGCCTTTGCGTTGATTACCGGCCATTGAACAAGAAGACAATAAAGAACAAGTATCTGCTCCCCAACATCAATGAATTGTTCGAGCAGCTCAAAGGAGCTAAAGTGTTCTCAAAGCTCGATCTCCGAATGGGTTATCACCAAATTCACATTCGTGAAGAAGATATCCACAAGACTGCCTTCAGAACGAGCTACGGCTCATATGAGTATACAGTCATGTCTTTTGGCCTCGCTAATGCTCCACCTACCTTCTCGAGAATGATGCACTACATTTTCAACCCCTACACCAACGAGTTGGTGCTTGTGTATCTGGATGACATCTTGGTATTCTGCAAGAATGAAGAGGATCACGAAAAGCACCTCCGTCTGGTTCTCGACAGACTCCGTGAACATAAGTTCTATGCCAAGTTCTCCAAGTGCGAATTCTGGCTCGATAAGGTCTTGTATCTGGGCCATATCAGCTCCGCTGACGGTATTGCTGTGAACCCCAAGAAAGTTGAAGCCATTGTCAACTAGGAACCTCCTCAGAACGTCAAGCAACTCCGAAGCTTCCTTGGTCTTGCTAGCTATTGCAGAAGGTTTGGTGAGAACTTCTCCAAGATTTCCAAGTCTCTCTCCAACTTGCTGCCGAAGAATATCAAGTACAACTGGTCTCCAGATTGTGATGTGGCTTTCAAAACTCTCAAAGAAAAGCTCATCTCTGCTCCAGTTCTTACTCCTCCAGATGAGTCCAAGCCCTACGAAGTATTCTGTGATGCTTCTCTTCAAGGACTTGGTGGTGTGCTAATGCAGGACAAGATGATTGTGGCATACACTTCTCGTCAACTGAAGCCAAGTGAGAAGAACTACCCCACACATGATCTCGAGCTAGCAGCTGTGGTACACGCTTTGATTACGTGGAGACACCTTCTGTTGGGCAGAAAAGTCGACATCTTTACTGATCACAAGAGCTTGAAGTACATCTTCACACAGACGAACCTGAACCTCCGCCAGACTCGTTGGGTCAAAATGATCCAAGAGTATGATCCAAGCATCGAAAACACACCTGGCAAGGCAAATGTCATTGCAGATGCTTTGAGCAGAAAGGCATATTGCAACAGTCTCCTTATCAAGCCGTTCCAGCCTGAGCTTTGTGAAGCATTCAGGAAGCTCAACCTCCAAGTTGTTCCGCAAGGCTTTCTTGCAAATCTTCAAGTTGCTCCTACCTTGGAAGATCAGATCCGTGAGGCCCAACTCAGTGATGCTATGGTGCAGAAAGTGAAACATGGTATTACAAAGGGTACTCCTAAATACAAGTGCTATCGCGTTGATGAGAGAGATACCTTGTTCTTTGAGGACAGACTTGTGGTTCCCAAAGGTGATCTCAGGAAGCTCATAATGGACGAAGGACATGATTCCCTCCTTTCGATTCATCCTGGTAGTTCCAAGATGTACCAAGACCTCAAGCAATCTTACTGGTGGACTCGCATGAAAAGGGAGATTGCCCAATTCGTGAATGAATGTGATGTCTGCAGAAGAGTGAAGGCAGAGCATCAACGTCCAGCCGGTCTTCTCCAACCTCTTCCTATTCCCGAGTGGAAATTCGACCACATTGAAATGGATTTCATCACTGGCTTTCCTAAGTCCAAAAAAGGGAATGATTCTATCCTTGTGGTGATTGACAAGCTTACCAAAGTCGCTCACTTTCTTCAAGTCAAAGAATCCATCAATGCAGCTCAACTGGCAGAGTTGTACACTTCCAGAATTGTGTCCTTACATGGCATTCCTCAAGTTATCTCCTCAGACCGTGGAAGTTTGTTCACTTCCAAGCTCTGGGACTCCTTTCAGTCTGCCATGGGCACTAAGATCCGTTTCAGCACTGCATTTCACCCTCAGACTAGTGGTCAAGTCGAGAGAGTGAATCAGATTCTAGAAGACATGCTCAGAGCCTGTGTCTTATCTTTTGGCATGAAATGGGAAGATTGCCTTCTGTTTGCCGAGTTCTCTTACAACAACAGCTTCCAAGTAAGTGCCGGCAAAGCTTCGTTTGAAATCCTCTATGGCAGAAAGTGCCATACCCCCCTCAGCTGGTCTGAGACTGGTGAACGTCAACTTCTTGGCAATGACTTGATCTCAGAAGCCGAAGAAATGTGCAAAGTCATACGTGAGAATCTCAAGGCCGCTCAGTCGCGTCAGAAGAGCTACTATGACGGCAAGCATCGTGATTTGGCCTTCAACATTGGGGATCATGTCTATCTCCGTGTTTCTCCTATGAAAGGCACCCAAAGATTCGGTATCAAAAAAAAGCTTGCTCCTAGATACGTGGGCCCTTTCAAGATACTTGGCAAAATAGGCGATCTAGCCTATCAACTTGAGCTCCCTTCCAACTTCGCTAATGTTCATGATGTGTTTCATGTGTCTCAACTCCGCAAGTGCTTCAAGACACCTGAACGCACCATTCCGTTTGAGGAGATTGATCTTCAACAAGACTTGTCTTACCGAGAGCACCCCGTTGCTATTCTCGAAGAAACCGAGCGCCAGACCTGCAACAAGTCAATCAAGTTCTTGAAAGTCAAGTGGTCACACCATACCGACCGAGAAGCTACGTGGGAACGAGAAGATCACCTTCGTTCCGAGTACCCTTCCTGATTCCAGTCCTAGATCTCGGGACGAGATCTTTTCGTAGTAGAGGAGAGTTTGTAATGCCCCGGATGTAATACTTTCCCCTTTAGGCAATATATAACTTTGGCTTCATCAGTTCCATTCCGGGTTCTTCGTCTTTTCGGGTTTTCGTCGTTTTGTCGCGTGCGTGTGTGCATTCATCCATGTCATGTTGTCATGTGCATTGCATTGCATTTGTGTTGTCGTTTGCATCCAGTCCCACTCGTTTCTTCCCGTTGTCCGTTTCGAGTTCCGACGCTCTCGCACGTGCCCGTGGCTTCCCGGAGTCCTTCTTTTGTGTTTGGCCGTGTAACGTTTCTGGTTTGGCGTGAGACTTGTCGTGCGATGTTGTTTTGTTATGTGTAACCCGCCTGTCAAGTTCCGTCGCGTTTGGAGTTCGTTTGTTACTCCAACAGTTATCCTCGTGGGCTAAAAGTACCTCCTCTTTGAGGCCCAAGACCCTCCTCCAACAGCCCACCAACCCAGCTCAAACCCTTCCCTTCATCTAGGACGTTCAATTGTGATCTCGTGGCCGAAAACCTCTCCTCATTTGGACTACCCTAGCTCCTTGTGCCTATATAAACGTCCACCCCCCTCCAATTTTGCGTCCAAAACCCTAGTGTTTCCACATCTGCCGCGCCGTGCTTCCACCGTTGCCGCGCCGTGCTTCCACCGTTACCGAGCCGTGCTTCCGACCCCGCAGCGCCGTGCTTCCGACCTCGCCGCGCCGTGCTTCCGAGCCCTCCGCCGCGCCGCCTTCGTCTTCTACCTCCAGCCCGTGCGCCGCCGCCGGAGCGCCGCCGGCCGGACCTCTCTCGCCGCCGCGCCAGACTCCTCTCGCCGGAGCTCCTCCGCCGCCCGGCCCGGAGCCCGCCGGACCTCGCCAGGTCGCCCGCCACCGGCTCCTCCCGTCCTCGCCTCCGGCCAGGCCGGTCGCCGCCAGGCCGCGCCCCTCCCACCGGCGGGCTCGAAGGAGAAGCCAGCCGCCACCTCGGGCGCTCGAGGCGCCAGCCCCGAGCATGATCGATCGATCCGATCTGGGTCGCTCGGGCCGAACCCTAGCGGATCCGCATCGGGCGCCCCGGGTCGAACCCGGTTGACCGTGACCCGTTGACCCGCCGCTGCCCGATCCGCGACCCGTTGACTGATCCGTTGACCGGCCGACCCGACCCGCTTTGCAGGTTGACTTCGTTTTCCTCTAAGTCCCTAGTTTTTCAGTGTCTGATGCAGTTTTTTGATGTGGATAACTTTTACTGTGCATGTCCGTTTTGTGTGTATGATATGTCAAAATGATCGTGGTGACATGTACTATGTTTTGTTCCATTGTGCCATGCATGTTTGAAGTCATCTAGATGTCTTAATCTTCATGAGAAGAGTGCTACTTGTTATAAACTGCTGCTATTAGTTGTTTTCATGCCATGTTTGATATGTGATAACTTGTTGCATGTTTATCCAAATGAAGCAAATGATATGTCCACATGTTCATCATGAGATGTCATCATGAGATGCTCTACATGTTGGTTGCTTTAGCTTGCATGATAGATTTAATATTGCCATGTTTATCTCCTTTGCAAAAATGCTTGTGGCTGTTATGTTGTTAAACTTGTTACGAGATGCCTAGTTGAGGAGCTCGTTGCTATTGATGTGGTTGTCCCCTTGTTGCATGCTTATATGTTTTGGACTCCCCATCATGTGTACTTTGCTGTGGTGCAAACCACTTGCCATGTTATGCTTTGAAGTGACTTAAACTTGCTCACAAACATGCCATGATAATATGCTGTTTTAACACTTGGTGAAATTTCACTAAGTCTGGAATCTGTAATTTCCAGATGCAATGTTTGCTTGTTGCTCTAGGCAAATCCATGCTAGTTTTGGGGTGACTATTGATGATTCCTTGTTGTATATGTTGTTGGCTATCCATTCATGCTCTCACATGCTCATTTGGGTGGCTGTAGCATATTTAATTCTTGCTCCCAAGTTGCTACAAAATACTGCTGTCAGGTTCTTGTTGTCATGTTCAAAATGTTTTAGCTTGTTGCTATTGATCCATGCCTCCTTTGGAGATGCTCCAATGGAATTGTTTGTTGTAGGTTATGTCTACTTTATGCCCATGCTTCTTGTCATGATGTTTGAATGCTGTAGGATATATATTCCTTGCTCCAAAGTTGCTATGTGGCTGTTAATTTCAGCTTGACATTGTTTTTTTGTTTGTTTCGGGTTTAACTTTTAGCCCGTTGCTCCGTTTTGAGCAACTCCTATATTAAACTTGTGTGGTTTTGCATGTAGATTCATAATATCCTCTTGTTAACTTGTTTTGAAGTATTTTGCTTGATGCACATTGTCATGTTCCTTGTGATGTATCTCTGTGTTTCCTATGTTGACTTTCTGTGCATCCTTAGTGAATCTTCAGTGCTTCCTTAGTGCATCAGTCATGCATCCAGTGGTTTGCGCATTGCATCTTGTTGATTTCGTGCCCCGTGTGTTTTGTGTTTAGTAGAGCCGGAAGCCGAGACCGAGTACGAGAACGAGGTTACTACCGAGGTTGAGAACGAGGAGCCCCCTTACGATCCCATCGATGACTCTACAGGCAAGATGACCTGACCCGGATATCATTACTATCTTTGCCTATTGCTAGAAGTCTCGCTCTATAGCTTTTGCCTCGATGCCCATGTTTTCCTGTCAGCCTCCTATTGTAACCATGAATCTGTCTAACCACCCTACCTATGCAAACCTTTGATTGGCTAAGTAAGCTTCGCTCAGCCCCTCTTATAGCATTGCTAGTTGCAGGAGAAGATTTGAAGATTCTTGCTTCATGTTGAAGATTGTTGGGATATCACACTATATTAACTCTTTAATGAAATCATCTATATATTGGTAATGGGTGGAAGGCTTAGCCTTTTGCTTGGTAATTTGTTCCACTCATGCCGCCCTAGGAACTGTATAAACCGGTGTTATGTTCCTTGATTATGCATTCCTCACACGGTTGGGTTTATGGGACCCCCTCGATAAACCGCTAAGTGCTAAGTCTTTTCCAGCAAGTCCCAACATTGGTACTATTTGCCTAATAACTAAAAACTTGCATAGGGAGTAATTAACCCTCTTCTTAATCAACAACCCCGGGCCAGTGCTCCACATGAGTGTTGGTCCGAACTGGGGGTCCTGCAGGGCCACCTCGAGAAAACTCAAGGTCTGGTAAAAACCTGTAGCATCGCCCATCCGGTCGTGGCCTGAGACTAGATACGCGCGGCTATTGTCAGGGTGTCGGCACGCCAGGAGGATTTGCTGGATTAGCCTTACCTTAGTCGGAGTATCTTGAGCACGGGATTCCGAGGATACTCGGGCCTTCCCACCTTGGAGTTGCGACTCCGCGGATCGTGGGCTTGTCATGGGCCAAGTTGGAACACCCCTACAGGGTTATGAACTTTCGAAAGCCGTGCCCGCGGTTATGTGGCAGATGGGAATGTGTTAATATCCGGTTGTAGAAAACTTGACACCATGTTCAGAATACACTACCAGCGTGAGTACCGTGACGGTCATTTCCCGAAAGGGGTTCGGAAAGTGAACACGGTGGGGTTATGTTTGACTTGCTTAGTTAGGATCACTTCGTGATCACCTTTTCGTCCGAGGCACTTCTCTTCTCTCTCTCTTTTGCGTAAGTTAGTGCTAGTGCTGCTGCAACCTCTTATTCTTTCTTCAGCCTTGTTCCACACCCAAGGCTGTGATAGTTGTGTTACCCGGGAACGGGATTGCTGAGTCCTCTGTGGCTCACAGATTCTACACCACACCAAATGCAGGTACTCAGGCGATCTATTCAAGTGACGGCACCGAGCTGTACTGGGAGTACGACGAGGACCGTAGCCGTTACTATGTGCACTATCCCGACGATCAGTAGAGGTTTCTACTAGGGGCGATTCAGACCTGTGGTTTTATGTATGTTTGGTATCTTTCGTTTGGATCTTCACCCCTAGACGAGTTGTGATGTTTTGGATGATGTTTGGATATGTAATGAATTGTGTGACATGGCGAGTGTAAGCCAACTATCTTTTCGCTTTCATCCCTATTTTTTTACATGAGATGTGCAAAGATACCAAACTTGAGATCATTCCAAAATGGGCTTATACCTTTAAGTCGTGCCTCGACACGTAGGAGGTATAGTCCCATCCTGGGCATTACAAGTTGGTATCAGAGCCTTCTCCGACCTAGAAGCCCCCACTGTTTGATCGAATCGTTGACGGTTGAGTCTAGGCACACACTTAAAATGTTTTGAGTCCTATATTTATATCGGAGAGTAGGATTTCTTTAGCTCCTCATCTCTTTTCACTCTGGTGAGGACTCCCGACGATTACTCTTGCCTCTTCTACTCACAAAAAATTGCACCAAATTCTTTTTAAGAATCTCGCGAGTATTGTTTGGATTGTTTCGATGTCTTTGTGACGCGAATATTGTTCTCGATGCCTCCTGTCATTAGGGGTTGTGGCAGTGTCCCGGGGAGTTGAGCTCCGAGGTATTGTCATCACAAACATATCGCGGCAATTCTAGAATACTTAAGACGGCCGACATCGAAAACTTGAGATCATTCCAGAATGGGCTTATACCTTTAAGTCGTGCCTCGACACGTAGGAGGTATAGTCCCATCCTGGGCATTACAACATGCTGGGGAGAGAGTGTTCTTCGTGTGCACCCCAGAGTTTGAACCTCTTCAAGGGTTTGCGGAACCCGAAATCTGACACAGGGCGCCCTGGATCACCTCGGTCACGCGGGCTGTCATGGCCTCGAAGTAAAAATTGGGGTCAAAGCAAAGGAGGTGACTGAAGACACGTGAGGATGCTTGCGCGAGGCGATCACGACTTTTCTCTATGACGAGCTGGAGTATCTTCTCGGCCCCCCTTCAAGATGCTCCACGATCCTGGTGAAGAAACTGAGGCAGCCGACATCATCGGGAACAAGCGGGAATGGAGACGCTCTCATTGCAGATGCTGCTCAGGGCCTGGCGTGCCCTTCCCTCAAGACCCTGGAACATCAGGGAGCGCATGTGCTACAACCCCGGAGCTCGGTTCGCCTCATCTAACGCTCTCTCGACGAGGGAAATGACATCCTCCACCTATTTGTAGAGGAAGGATAGCTCAGCTTAGGTTGCAGCCTGGGCGTCCAGCGCGGTTTTCTCGCACCCCTCCGCCTCAGCTAACTTCTTCTTGAGGCTGTGGGCCTCACATTTCGACTTGTTTCGACATTTGTAGAAATGAGACTCCTAGAGCTTCAACTTCTGGTGATAGTCCCTGGAAAGGGCCCGACGGACCCCCACGATTTTCTCATCAACCTCTTCCTGGACCCTCGCCTCCCGGGAGGCTAGGGCGGCCTCGGCGGTCGTCGCTTGGTGCTCCATCATCTCTAGCCGATCACCCCTTCGTGGAGACGGGGGTGGTATCTCCGCGCCCCCGGGCCTGACGCTCCAGGGTCGCAATGGAGGCCACGAGCTCATGCTCACGCCTCTCGGCGGCCTTGCGCCGCAGGTCCACGGCCTCAGCCTTTTCGAAGGCGCGGCCGCGGGCTTCTTTAGCCGCGGCAGAGGACGCGCCATCTTTTGAGCGGATGGCTTCATGCTAGAGGTGGCTGAAGTTGACAGCTGTTACGAGCCGGCGCCACTCACGTGCCAGGCGCTGGCGCTCGGTCTCAAGGTGGGCATCGAAGTAGCAAAGCTCAGCCTCGAGCGGATCCAACGCACTCCTCGCATCCCGAAGAAGGCCGTGCTAGACAGCACCGAGACCACGCGCGAGCTCTAATGCTGGCTAAGAACCTGCTCTGCGCCCCCGGCCACAACAGAGGCTCCGCATGATCCGATAGCATCAGACGGGAACCCAGGGCCAGCCGGCCAGGCACGCGCTTCCGTGGATCGAGGCGGGCCCTACGCGAGCCCGATATCTGGCTGCTAACTGGCCCATGGAGACCCCTAGGGTATGAGTGGAGTGGTGATGTCTACACACGCTTCTATTCTTGTAGACTATGTTGGGCCTCCAAGCGCAGAGGTTTGTAGGACAACATCAATTTCCCTCAAGTGGATGACCTAAGGTTTATCGAACTCAGGGAAGTAGAGGTTGAAGATAGTCTCTCTCAAGCAACCCTGCAACTAAGATACAAGAAGTCTCTTGTGTCCCCAACACACCTAATACAACTAGGAGTTGTATAGGTGCACTAGTTTGGCGAAGAGATGGTAAAATATGGATGATAGGAGTGGCAAAGCAAAGTAATATAAATCTATAATAAAAAGTGCAGCAAGCAAACAAGTGGTAAACGTGAGCACAAATGGTATTGCAATGGTGGAAACAAGGCCTAGGCTTCATAATTTCACTAGTGGCAACTCCCAACAACATTAACATAGTCTAATCACATGATATTTCCCATAAAACATGCAATGGAGACGCACCCGGAGGTCATTCCTTTGTGGTCAAGAGAGGACGAGAATTATGTAGGGCTACAAAAGCACACCTCAAAGTTCGTAGTTCCCAATCTATGGATTTCCCAATGTCACCGCGACCATCCAAAGAGAGTACCACAATCACCACTACATATCTCAAGGATAGTCAAAGACAAGCACCAAGAGACTCTAAATCTTCAATCAACACACAAAAGAGGAAATCACCCATGAAAATATTCTTCTAATCCATGTCCAATAGACCGCTGTCACCTTGGTCTCGGGGATTATACTAGATAAAGACAAGTGAGTACATCAATCCAATACATAGAGGAAGGGGAAATATCATGGGATCACCCTAGATTAACATAGCCTATGATCACAATGAAGATCACATCATGGGAGAGAGAATTGACCACATAGCTACTGGTAGAAACCTCAGCCCCGAGGAGGAACTACTCCCGCATCATGGAGGGAGGAAGCAACGTCGATGGAGATGAATCCGGGGGCACTTCCCCTTCCCGGCAGGATGCCGGCACAGGAATTCTGGTCCCCCGAAACTTGGTGGCGATGGCGGCGGAGATCGGAATTGCTTCTGGAGAAAAGGGTTCTGCCATCAGGGTTTCCTCGACGGGAGAATAAATAGGAGGCCAAGTAGGGCACCAGAGGAGGTGGGAGCCCCCCAAGCGGCCCCCCGGCGCGGCCAGGGATGGGGCCGCGCCATCAGGGCGCCTGGGGCCCCTCTGGCCCCCCTCTGGCCCCACTTCTGGCACATGGAAGCTTCTGGAGCGCTGATTTTTTATATATTTTTCCCGGAATTTTTCTGGCAATTTAAGTAATGGGAAAACCTGAAATACAAAAACAGCAGAAAACAGAAACTGGCACTGGGGTGCACTGAGTTAATAGGTTAGTCCAAATATGATCAAAAGTGTATGAAAGTGTATCAAAAGCATAGCAATATCACCCAAAACATGCATGGAGCAAGCAGAAATTATAGATACGTTTGGGACGTATCAACATCCCCAAGCTTAATTCCTGCTCGTCCTCGAGTAGGTAAATGATAACAAGCACAATTTCTGTGGTGACATGCTACCAAAGAGTCTTTCACAATCACAGGACAAATGCTTATTGAGATAATGAATCTTTAGTAATTAAGTTACCTCATGAGAATATCACAAAGAACTGAAAGTTTACAATATGATACTGAAACACCCAATAGATTTGTAGTGAGCATGGTGTGCAAACATGACAAAGTGATACCTCGCTTGCCCCCTTTAGTGAAGCAAAACATAAATGCAGGAGCACCTCCGAAGTTTAAGTGACGACTAGATACAATGATTTCAGAATAAGCGATATCACAATCATGTAGAAGACAATGGTACTTTGGAACAATGCACATTACACTCAGAATGACAATCATGCTCTCAATAGTTGGTGCTTGGAAGAAAGAAGGTGGAGACTCTCGAACCGTGGATTTTGATGGCAAGGTTGAAAACCCGTGGCTGGAAGCAAAGACTAAACAAGTACCAGAGCTCGTGGTTTTAAAAACAGAGATAAAAAACTTTTGGGAGGTGCATAATTCGTCAACGAATGCTAGTAGATAACCCAATTACTTATTATGCTGGACAAGTTTCGAGGAACGGCTCCCACGCGGGGACGATCACATCCCCTTAATCTCCTTTGTTTATCACTGCCAGAGTTTCCTGATTTCTGATGAACAAATCATGAAGGAGGGTTTGTTTGTTGCTATTATCTTTTGTGAGCTGGGCGCACTCATGCCAGTCCCTCCTTGTATTAGGGGTTTTCAGATTAGACATGCAATCCCGGGGTAAAATTTGTCCAACATAAGAAGATCATGAATTACCTACTACTTCCTCATGAGCTAAAACAGAGGCACAAAAGAGAAATGCTTTTGAATAATTTTGAGATGGTACAAGAAAGTCTTCGTTAGGAATGGCAAGTAAATACCATATATAGGAAGGTATGGTGGACTCATATGGCATAAACTGGTTTCAAGGATTTTGGATGCACAAGCAGTCAGACCGCTTAGTACAGGTGAAGGCTAGCAAAAGACTGGGAGCGACCAACTAAGAGAGCAATGACGGCCATAATCATGCAGAGTGACAAAGCAACATTGAATCGGGCATGGAAGTTATATCACTACTCAGAAATTAAAGATCATCAAGGCTTGATAGACTTTCTTTACAGTCTTAAATATGTGTGAGCATATGCCAAGTCAATCAAAATAAATTCTTGGAGGAAGATATCACTAAACCATACCACATCATAGGCAAACAAATCATGCTGGTACTTCAATAACACATTAAGAACCCCCAGCTATTTGAGACTAACCATAAGAAAACATGATCTACTAAGCACCATTATGCACATATCATTTTTATCATAGACATATCAACCAGTGCCACAGAAGCCAACTCTCTTAACAAGATAAGCATGATAACTCAAGAGAGTTCCAGAAGCAACAACCTAAACAAAAACCTCTTAAAAAGATAAGCATGAAAACTAAGAGCTAAGCATGACAGCAGCTATGAAAAGATAGAGAACACACACAAGAAGATACGCATGCAAGCCTATGTTGTGTTCTACAGTGGAGTGGAGCGTGTTTCTCTCCCAAACAATGAAGGCTAGGATCCAACTTGTTAAGAACAGCAAGTAAAACTCAATAAACTAAAAAGAAAAGAGCAAGACGCTCCAAGCATAGCACATAACGCATAAAGTGATAAAAATATAGTGGAACGAAGGACGAACTGATAATTGTTGATGGAGAAGGGGATGCACGGGGGCATCCCCAAGCTTAGATGCTTGAGTCTCCTTGGATATTTCTTGGGGGTGCATGAGGGCATCCCCAAGCTTGAGCGTTTGACACTTCTGAATCTTCTTTTATCATCTTCCCTCGCACACTTGAAAACTCCCTTCATACATAACTCATCATAATCTGATTAGAGAGGTTAGTACCCACAATAAAATAAATTTTCTCTACTGGAAACAAATATATTCTTGAAGGTCTACTGTTTCTCAAGATCGCCAAAAAGTTTTTGCAAAGAAAAAGCAAGCTTAAGGTCTGCAAAACGAAGAAAAGGCAAAACAGGGCAGAATCTGTGAAAAACAAACCAGCAGGTAGTAAATAATTTTTTTGGGTTACTTCTACAACTCAAATAAAAAAACTCAGAACGGACGCTCGAAAGCCAATTGTATAGAGCATGCTGTCAAAAAAATTCAGATCAAAAAGATGATCTGGTGATTTTATTCGAATTTTTCTTTCCAAGGACAGAATCTGTTTTCTGGACAGCATGTCACAACTTTTGAACTTTCTTGCAATCAGAGGCTAAAATTGGCACAAAGCTGAAAAATAAAGATACAATGATGTTGCTACAGTAGTAACAAACATCAAGACCACTAAAAACTGAAAGAACAAACTGAAAGCAAAGATAACAAGGGTTGTCTCCCTATAGCTCTTTCTTTATAGCCATAAAGATAGGCTTAAGACTTTAATGATGCTCTCGTAGCAATAAGAGTTGAAGAAAAAAAGAGAGCATCAAGAAGCAAATACCAAACACATTTAAGCCTAACATGCTTCCTATGCATAGGAATATTGCAATAGAATAATTAATTGAAGCACAAAGCAATAAGCATAGGAAGACAAAACAAGTGTAGCTTCAAAACCTTCAACATAAAGAGAGGAAACTTGATATTATTGAAATATCTATAAGCATATGTTCCCTTCTCATAATAATTTTCAGTGGGATCACGAATAAACTCAACAATATAAGCATCACATAAAGCATTGTTACCATGATCCACATGCAAAAAGGTACTCTTACTCTCTACATAAGCATAATCTTTCTCATTGGTAATAGTGGGAGTAGGACTATCATAAACAACTTGAACACTATAGATTAATTGTGTATTAGGAAGATGGTGTTCAACAAGGGAGTAATTCCCTCCATGATTATGACAAGTTTCATAAGGATAATTTCTCCTTATGTCATACGTACCCTTATAATCACTATAGATTGGAGTTATAACATCATCAGAGTAGAGAAGAGCATTATCATTGCTAGCAACTATATTCGTAAACATGTTGTCTTTATTCTTACTAGCAAAAGAATTATCAATTATCACATCACTAGTGGGTAAAGGATTTGCAATCCTATCATCCCCAAGCTTAGAGCTTTCCATATCATCACTTTCAGAGTTGGTACCAAAAAGATTTTCAAGATCATAAGTAGCATTATCATCATTTTCCCAATCACAATAAGTAACATGCATATCATAATCAAAATCATCTTCAATAGTACCTACGGACGTATCATCAAGATGATAATTAAGGCAATAAACTTCACCTTCTTCTTTAAACTTACAACCGTTAGGATAAAAGTTGATGGGAGGAATATGCTCAGGCCAGGTTGATACCCATTCTTCTTCCTTCTTGCTCCTCTTCCTTCTCCTCTTCTTTTTCTTCTTCTTCACCTTAGGAGGGAGTGGTTGGAGATGAAGCTTCTCCACATATCCTGGTTTATCACTAGAAACAATAGGGGAAACTTGGGAGAAACTCTCCTTTTTATTAGCAAAAATATAAGAGACATTCTTATACTTTGGTAAAGTTCCCTCCTTTCTAATCTTACTTATGTAATCATTTTTATGGAAATTAACAACACAATAGAGCTGGCAATTTTGCAAAGTGTTTTTTATTCCTATGGCATTAACATCTAGCCAAGAAGTCTTTTCTGATAACTCTTCACACATCAAAAATAACATAAGCTCATCATAAGGATCAGGGGTGATCATGTTATCACACAACTGGTTAACAGTTATGTTTTGAAAGTGCATGCATTGAAAATTAAAGTGACCCTCTATACAACAAAGTTCACAAGTAAAAGGATAAAGGTCACACAATTCTCTAGCAATTTCATTTAAATCTTTGACCCAAGTGATTGTTCTTTCATGCTTATGTTGCTTACAATACTTCTCTTCTTCAATCATAGGCCTTTCACAAGGTCTATTCACTCCACAAAAACTAACATGCTTATATAAAACTTCATTTTTAGGAATTGGATCATGCATGTTGCAATCATCATGAACAATTTCATTTTCTTTGCAAATCTCTTTAAAAGGTTCATGATGCTTGATCTAATCCTCCTTAGGCATATTAAGATGTGAAGCAAAAGATTTGAGGAAATCAACAAGGAGTTGAGAATCAAGCCCAAACTTAGCACTAAACTTATTAAAACTTGTAGTTTCAACAAAGGACTTAATGCAATCATACTCATAAATTATACCTGACTCTTTACCTTTGTCAATCTCCCAATCTTCAGTGTTGCGTTGAATTCTTTCAAGGAGTTCCCATTTAGCATCAATCTCTTCGTTTGTGAAAGAACCCATACAGGAAGCATCGAGCAAATCTTTATCCTGTCGAGAGAGCCTCGTATAGAAATTAGTAATAATCATATCTTTGGGGAGCCCATGGTTAGGACATTTTAGCATTAACGTTTTCTGTCTCCCCCAAGCTTGATCTATGCTCTCTCCGTCATGAGGATAGAAATTATAAACATAATTCCTATTCTCATGGACTTCATGAAGAGGATAAAACTTGGAGTAAAAGAGAGATTGGATCTCTTCCCAATCCAGCAGGTGAGAGTCATCTAGTAGCCTATACCATTCCAATGCTTTTCCTTCTAGTGACAAGGCAAATAATTTCTTCATGACTCCATCTCTTGTCAAACCTGAAATCTTAAACAACTCACAAAGTTCTGTAAGTTTCAACAAATGAATACTAGGATTGACTGTCCCATCATAACAATCATTCCTAATTATTTCAATTATCCCAAGTGGTATTTGGAACGGGATACATTCAGTAGGTGGAGGAGACTTCTCTACCACGAGTGTGGTAAAGCGTCCTTCCCCAAGCAGCGAACTAAGAGTGCGGTTTTCCATAAACATAACTAGTGAAACTAAAAACAAGAAACGAAAAGATTTAATTGCAAGATCTAAAGATATACCTTCAAACACTTACTTCCCCGGCAACGGCGCCAGAAATAGCTTGATGTCCACACACGCTTCTATTCTTGTAGACTATGTTGGGCCTCCAAGCGCAGAGGTTTGTAGGACAGCAGCAATTTCCCTCAAGTGGATGACCTAAGGTTTATCGAACTCAGGGAAGTAGAGGTTGAAGATGGTCTCTCTCAAGCAACCCTGCAACTAAGATACAAGAAGTCTCTTGTGTCCCCAACACACCTAATACAACTAGGAGTTGTATAGGTGCACTAGTTCGGCGAAGAGATGGTAAAATATGGATGATAGGAGTGGCAAAGCAAAGTAATATAAATCTGTAATAAAAAGTGCAGCAAGCAAACAAGTGGTAAACGTGAGCACAAATGGTATTGCAATGGTGGAAACAAGGCCTAGGCTTCATAATTTCACTAGTGGCAACTCCCAACAACATTAACATAGTCTAATCACATGATATTTCCCATAAAACATGCAATGGAGACGCACCCGGAGGTCATTCCTTTGTGGTCAAGAGAGGACGAGAATTATGTAGGGCTACAAAAGCACACCTCAAAGTTCGTAGTTCTCAATCTATGGATTTCCCAATGCCACCGCGGCCATCCAAAGAGAGTACCACAATCACCACTACATATCTCAAGGATAGTCAAAGACAAGCACCAAGAGACTCTAAATCTTCAATCAACACACAAAAGAGGAAATCACCCATGAAAATATTCTTCTAATCCATGTCCAATAGACCGCTGTCACCTTGGTCTCGGGGATTATACTAGATAAAGACAAGTGAGTACATCAATCCAATACATAGAGGAAGGGGAAATATCATGGGATCACCCAAGATTAACATAGCCTATGATCACAATGAAGATCAGATCATGGGAGAGAGAATTGACCACATAGCTACTGGTAGAAACCTTAGCCCCGAGGAGGAACTACTCCCGCATCATGGAGGGAGGAAGCAATGTCGATGGAGATGAATCCGGGGGCACTTCCCCGTCCCGGCAGGATGCCGGCACAGGAATTCTGGTCCCCCGAAACTTGGTGGCGATGGCGGCGGAGATCGGAATTGCTTCTGGAGAAAAGGGTTCTGCCATCAGGGTTTCCGCGCCGGGAGAATAAATAGGAGGCCAAGTAGGGCACCAGAGGAGGTGGAGCCCCCCAGGCGCCCCCCCGGCGCGGCCAGGGATGGGGCCGCGCCATCAGGGCGCCTGGGGCCTGATGGCTTCCCGCCCCTCGTTGGTTACCCCAAGTGGAAGGTTTGAGATGTAGCGTAGCGGTAGTTTTCCCTTGGCAAAGATACCAAGGATCGAATCCCGTGAGACTCCGAGGGTCGGCAAGAAGGGGTCAATAGCGCCAGAGACTTTTGCTTGACAGGACCTGCACACAGATACAAATAACTTTGCTCCCAACGAGTACTGAGAGGTTGTCTGTCCCTCCGGCCTTGTCGTTTACAAAGGATCAAACGCAAGAGATAATAGTGATAGGTATGACTGCAACTAGTAAATAAGAACAGGAAGTAAATAGCGGGTGTGATCAGTGATGGTAATATGGACCGGGGTCCCATGATGTTCACTAGTGATGTCTCTCTCCCAAAAGACGATAAAACAGCTAAGCGAGGTAAACGAATTACAGCTGGGCAATTGACAGGATTTTGTGCGCAAACCAATGCTAACTATGCTGCAAAGAAAGGTAGAGGCTCAAAGTATGGGCGGTACGCCAAGGCAAGTAGACCGAAATCCATCCGCATCTACTACTAATCATCCACCTTGAGATATCTATCCAGAACATCTCGCTGGTATTAAGTTGCGAGTCCCACTCATAGTGTAAACTCAAAGCAACAGACAACTGCATTAAAAGAACTTAGCGTAAAGTAAACAATCCTTGCACCCGCAAGTACAAGCACTGTTGTTTTCTCCCTTGTGGCAACAGCACATCCCCTAGACTCATGTTTCTGTCACTCAAGCTAGTCATCGAGGGGCATGAACCCACAATCAAGCATAACGTTCCCTCTTGGAGTTACTACCTACTACTCGGCCAAAGCAATAAATAGCAACGGAGAACATGCAAGAATTACTCAAGAACATAAATATAAAAGAGGTGAATCAAATATATTACTCACACACAATCTGAACATAATCTCATAATCCATCGGATCCCACAAACTCAGCATAGCAACAACATAAAGATTACATATGTGCCTCGATCATGTAGGGCAGCTCACGAGGTCTAATCGATGAAGAACAAAGAGGGGAGGAGAACATCACATAGCTACTGGTCATGGACCCATGGTCCAAGGGAGACTACTCACAACTCATCCGGGAAGCGTCCATGGTGGTGGAGAATCTCCCGGTGGTGGTTCTCCCCTCCTGCAGGGTGCCGGGAAGAGTTCTCCTGGTGCTCCCGATCTTGGAAGCGCGGCGGCGGCGGAACAGAGATGAGATTGCAAAAAAGGGATCCGTCCTCGAGGGTTTCGGGACGCGATGTAAATATATGCCAAAGGGGGTCACCACAGGAGGTAAGGGGGGCCCAGGCGCCCCCCCCCGGCGCGGCCAGGAGGGGGGCCGCGTGGGCAGGCCGCCTGGGCTGCCCCTGGCTCCCCTCTGGCCCCACTTCTGGCGCGTGGAAGCTTCTGGAGCGCTGATTTTTTATATATTTTCCCAGATTTTTTTTGGCAATTTAAGTAATGGGAAAACCTGAAATACAAAAACAGCAGAAAACAGAAACTGGCACTGGGGTGCACTGAGTTAATAGGTTAGTCCAAATATGATCAAAAGTGTATGGAAGTGCATAAATATCATAGCAATATCACACAAAAGAGGCATGGAGCAAGCAGAAATTATAGATACGTTTTGGACGTATCAACATCCCCAAGCTTAATTCCTGCTTGTCCTCGAGTAGGTAAATGATAACAAGCATAATTTCTGTGGTGACATGCTATCAACCATATAAGAACTTTTAAGTAAAGCAATCAAGGCATGTAATCCAATTCAATTCATAACAAGCAATAGTCTATATTAGCATTGTAACAAGTAACATAAGAACATAAAGGTGCAAGAGCTCTCGCTGTCCGTGACTCGAATGTCTCCAAATGGTGTTTGCGTGCAAGAAAGGGGATAGGGATATATGAGAGAGTAAAACATAGTTTTTGTATTGTTGAGAACTTAATCTACTAAAGTTTCCCACTTGGTCTTCTTTGGAATCTTATCTTGACTCATCCCCAGACCGTCAGCCAGGTACAAGTCAAAATGATCCACTCCATTTCGATATTTTGAGCACTCATGCAATGGATGAGCGTAAGCAAGAAAGTCGACACTTAGGATGGCAAAGCGAGAAATGATAGAGGGGGAAGACAAAAAAGGTGTGAAAGGCTCACATCAATGAGGACAATCATCGGCGAGAGAAAGCCAAATGATAGATATGATGCGAGGAGTAGGGATTGCCATGCAACGGATGCACATATGAGCTAAGGTAAGCTCTCCAATGGAACTAGTGGGGGTGCATCCAACTTGCTTGCTCAAGAAGACCTAGAGCTCTTTTGAGGAGGCTCATCATTGGAATATACAAGCCAAGTTCTATAGTGTAAAGGTCCCCACATAGCTATATGCATAAATGATAATCTCTATGGAGTACAAAGTATAAGATGGAGTACGAGTGTGGATCTCTCAAAAGAAATAGTAGTGTGCCCCCTTCTCTCTTTTTATTTCTTTTTCTCTTTTTTTATTTTTTTATTTTTTGTGGCCTCAATGGCTCTTTATATTTATCTCTCATTTGTCCTCTTTGGGATCTTTTGATTTTGTCCTCTTTGGGATCTTTTGATTTGTCCTCTTTGGGATCTTTTCCTCACTTAGGGGCAACACTCTATGTATTACAAGAAGTATAGAAGATCTTTCACACTTTACAAAAGTACTCAACATAAAGAAAATGAAACTATCATGATGTATGCAAATGTATGCCTCTACCAGTGTAGCAGGATATGCAATGATACTAGCGCGTCATGTAGCAATGATTAGGGCAAGGCCCAACTAGCATGCGGCTCATCGATCAAGCAAAAAGCATGTATGACATGAAGATCAAGTCATGAGAGGATGGATGTTGCATGGCAATGTATCTCGGAAAGGCTATGGAAATGCCTTAATAGGTAGGTATGGTGGCTGTTTTGAGGAAGGATATTGTCGGTGTACTAAGATAGGGGTACCTTAGTACCCCAACTTGTGCACGGGCAGTAGCAGCTTCCCGCGGCAGGGCTTACCACGTGCTCGCCGGAAACCTTTCTGGTCCTTATAAAACCATTCAAGAACAAAGTATACAAGTCAGAAGATCAAGGCCCCGGCAAGAGGAGCTTGCCGGGAAGGCCGTACCAGGCTCAAGACCGTCACTTTAGCACAAGGCCCTGGCAAGAGGAGCTTGCCAGGAAGACCAAGGAATGCATACCTCAAGAGACGCCTCGGCGCGTCGTGCGCCCCGACAGGGCCCGGGAAGCGACAAGCTTCCGGGCCCGGCAAGATCATAGCCCCGGCAAGGTGCTTGCCGGGGGAAACTCACGCTGTGTGCCCGCGCTCCAGCTCATATGCCCACGCGTCGCCCTGGGGCCCTTCCAGGGACGCGTGGCGGATGGTTGTGCAGCCTGGGGCACACGGTGGCAAGCCACGGTGACGAGGCTACCGCCGTGTCGAATGGAGAAGCATGGACGAACACTTTTGGGGTCGACGGTGACGGGCATTTAATGCCCTTGTCCCCCACTGTCAAAGTTAGGTGATGACCACTGTTCATCCACTGTTCACGCACTATTCCCGCACTGTTACAACTACCACCACAGTTACATTTTTGCCCTCCTCTACGTTGACACCTGTCGGTGACCCCTTGAGCTATAAAAGGAGGCCCATGCACAACGTAGAGAGGGTTCGAATCCTAAGCAACTCTCTCGCTCGGTGTAGCTAGTACTGTAGCTCTTCAAGCTCCCGAGCTCAATACAACCAAGGAAGGAGTAGGGTTTTACGCGTCCGCGCGGCCCGAACCTGGGTAAACTGCCCGCGTGCGCTCCTCGATCTGCTCTCCGTGCTCCCTCCGCTCCCTTACCGCAACGTAGAAGGGGCTCCGGTCCCATAGGTGCTCGTGGGAGGACAGTTTCCCCCGACATCTTTGGCGCGCCAGGTAGGGGGCGTCGAGGTTGTGCGAACCTGATCCGGCGCTCACGCGGGTGCATTCTTCATCAACCTCTCCAGCTTCATCAACTTCATCAGCAGCACCAACATGGATCCGAAGAAGAAGGCTTCGGAGGTCGGAGGCCCGTCTGCGTCTGTTCCACCGCCACCAGAACCAACGGTTGGTGGAGGAGACGCCGTCGGAAGGGTGGTCGCCGGCGAGGAAACTCACGGCGCCACCAAATCCAAGGACAAGACGGACGACCGGGCGAACTCCAAAGCCTCGGTGTCCGTAGACGCACCACGTCCCTCTCAGCAGACGACAGGCCAGCAGCATCGTGGTATAGGAGGTACCATACGCTTTCTGGGCCAAGGACAAACCGGAGGATCGCGGGACGCTCAAGGCCATCGTCCTGGCACGAGCAAGGCGCGGTCGCCGGGGCGAGAGACTGCTCCTTCTAACCCTGTTAGAAGTCCGAGCATATCTCGCTCCTCGCACCGCTCGCCGCCGCTCCCCTCCTCTCCAGCAGAAGCTCTAGCGAGAGCGCAGCTACTCCTCGATTTCCCTCCAGCGGCAGACAAGGCCGAAGACTGGAGGGCGACGATCCAAAGCCTCATCGCCTTCGCCAACAACGACACGCCGCAACAGCCTGCGACGTCGCGGCCACGGCAAGTCGACCAGACGAAGGCCGATGGAGACAAGACCACCGGGGGTGCTACTACCGTGCACTCCCCGCCGCGGAAGTAGAAGACGCCACCCCGCCGGATTAATGTCGACGACGACTCCACGGCGTCGTCGGATCCGCGGGCTCGTCGGGACCAGCGCCAAGTCCTCGACGACCGGCGGCAAGAAGACGCTCGGACGCGCATCGAGCGCTGACGAGAAGCCCGGCGGCAATCGGACCAGCGCGCTGGGACCGCTGTCGACGCGTACGCGCCCGGTGAGCCAGGCGACTTGCCGTACGCGGCAGGTTGCCCTGCGTTCACCCGCGAGCTGCGGCGAGTCCAGTGGCCCAGCATGAAAAACTTCAAGCCCGACGTACCCGAGAAGTACGACGGCAAGACGCACCCCTCGGAGTTCCTCAGCATCTACACCATCGCGGTGCAGGCTGCCGGAGGACGCGACGAGAAGATACTAGCTAACTACTTCCCGCTAGTGCTTAAGCCGAACGTCCGTTCTTGGCTTATGCACTTGCCGGAGAACTCCATTTCTTCGTGGGCAGACCTGTGCCACCAATTTGTTGGCGCCTTCACGGGCGGCCACAAACCCCACGGCCAGGAGAGCGATCTCCACATCTTGGCCCAGAAGGAAGGAGAATCCCTGCGCAAGTACATCCAGAGATTCAGCCGCGTGCAACACAACATTCCCGACGTCCACCCCGCTGCGGTTATCAGCGCGTTCCACCAGAACGTGTGTAACCGCCGCATGAGGGAAGAGATGGCCATGACCAAGATTCGGGATGTCAGCGAGCTCTACGCTCTGGCTGACAAGTGCGCGCGTGCCGAAGAGGGGAGGAGACTCCCCGGAGAGGATGCTGGCGCAGGGGGAAGCGACAGTGAGGACGCCGCCCCGGCAAAGAAGAGCCGGCGGCGGAACAACAGAAGAAAGAAGAGCAAGGAAGTGCTGGTCATCGAGCAGTCCGGCAAGGAGGCTCCCGCCAAGAAGGCACAGGCTGGCGGTTCCGGCAAGGAGCCTGCCCCTGTAGCGGCAGCCGACAAGCAGGACGGCTCCGACAAGCAATATTGTAAGATCCACCGCACCAAGGGCCACGACCTTTTGAACTGCAAACGAGTCGAGTACCTCGTAGAACAGCAGAAGGCTGAGTACGAGCGTCGCGACAAGGAGAAGGCCCAAGGTGGCGGAGGAGAGCCCAGCAAGAAGCGGCCGTTCAATGGCCGGGGAGGACGCCGCGGCAAGGCTAAGCAGCGGCAAGGTGATCGACCTCCCCGGGGCCGCGACAAGGATGAGGAAGAAGACGACGACGACGACATGGAGGAAGGAGATAACAGCGAGCAGGAGTTCCAGAAGGCCACAGAAGTTCTGTGTGTCGATGGAGGCGCCTCTCTGCATACTTCCCACCGCCAACTCAAGCAGTGGGTGCGGGAAGTAAACACAGCTGAGCCGCCCGTTGAGTCACGCAGGCTGCTGAAGTGGTCCAGCACGCCCATCATTTTTGACCTTGAGGATCACCCTGACCGCACAACTGCGGTCGGGTGCTTGCCGATGTTGGTCTCACCAACTATCCGCAACCTCAAGGTCACCAAAATGTTGGTTGACGGCGGGGCCGGCCTAAACTTGATCTCCTCAGCTGTGATCAAGAAACTCCAGATCCCAGACGGCGAGCTCGAAGAAACCGGGTCGTTCCAAGGAATAAACCCGGGAAGGAGCAAGCCCAAGGGGAAGATCACTCTGCCAGTGACCTTTGGCGGGGAACTCAACTTCAGGACGGAGAGGATAACCTTCGATGTGGCCGATATCCCATTACCGTACAATGGGATACTTGGACGTCCTGCCCTCGCCAAGTTCATGGCAGCTTCCCACTATGCCTACAATGTACTCAAGATGCCGGGGCCGATAAGCGTCATCTCTGTCCCTGGCGACAAGAAGGACGCGCTTATCTGCACCGACAAGATATATCGGGATGTAGCTGCCGCAGCGGAGAGCAACACACTTGCCGCTGAAGCTCCCGGGGGGAAGAAGACCAAGACCAAGTCCGGCAAGTGCTCTGGGGCCCACTCCGGCAAACGCACCTCTTCGGAGTGCTGCGCTGCCGTCGAGGACGCACCATCGAGCTCCACCGGCAAGTGCAAGAAGGGGATGGCCGCTCCACCGGCAACCAAGAAAGTGTCCGCCAAGGAGGATGGCACTGGTGGTACCTTCACCATCAGTGCTACGCTCGACAACAAATAGGAAAGCGCGCTCGTTGCCTTCCTGCGGGCGAATGTCGATGTGTTTGTGTGGCAACCATCTGACATCCCCGGCGTTCCCAGGAAGGTAATTGAGCACAAGCTTGCTGTTTGTCCTCATGCGCGGCCCGTCAAGCAGAAGGTCAGGAAGCAAGCCGTGGAGCGCCAAGAATTCATCGCCGAAGAGATAAAGAAGCTAGAAGCAGCAGGCCTGGTTAGAGGCGTGATCCATCCTACGTGGTTGGCCAATCCAGTTGTCGTACGCAAGGCCAATGGGAAGTGGATACTTTGTATAGACTTCACTGATGTGAATAAAGCATGTCCCAAGGATCCATTTCCCTTGCCGCGTATTGACCAGATTGTTGACTCCACCGCCGGATGTGAGCTGCTTTCCTTCCTTGATGCATACTCAGGATACCACCAGATTTTCATGGCCAAGGAAGATGAAGAGAAGACTGCATTCATTACTCCATGCGGCACATATTGCTTCATACGCATGCCCTTTGGATTGAAGAATGCAGGCTCGACATTTGCAAGGGTGGTGCACACTGCTTTTGAGCCACAGATACACAGAAATGTGGAAGCCTACATGGATGACATAGTGGTTAAGAGCAAGAGCAAAGATACCCTGATACAAGATCTGGAAGAGACCTTTGAGAATCTGCGCAAGATCCAGCTCAAGTTGAATCCCGAGAAGTGCGTCTTCGGAGTCCCCTCCGGCAAGCTTCTCGGGTTCTTTGGGTCCCAGAGGGGGATTGAAGCCAATCCCGACAAGATCAAAGCCATCGAGCAGATTGAAGCCCCGAAGAGCGTCAAGGACGTAAGGAGACTTGCTGGTTGTGTGGCTGCCCTCAGTAGGTTCATTTCAAAGTCTGCAGAACGCGCCCTGCCTTTCTTCAAGATTTTGAAGAAGGCAGGTCCCATGAAATGGACTCCGGAAGCGGAGGCAGCGCTGCAAGACTTGAAAGGATACCTATCCTCCACTCCCATACTTGTCGCACCTAGGCCACAAGAGAAGTTGCTGCTGTACTTAGCAGCAACCAATCAAGTGGTTAGTGCTGCGTTAGTAGCGGAGAGGGAGGCGGATGAGGAATCTACACCACCGGCAAGCGAATCCAGCGACAAGCAGGGGGCTTCCCCGACAAGCTCTGGCCCCAATAAGGACAAGTCTATGCAGGAACAAGGAGAAGTGCGAAAGAAGATGGTGCAGCGCCCAGTGTATTTTGTAAGTTCCCTCTTGCAGGGGGCTAGATCAAGATACTCTGGGGTGCAGAAGTTGCTTTTCGGCCTCCTCATGGCCTCGAGAAAGCTGCGCCATTACTTCCAAGCACACGAGATAACAGTGGTCACTCGCTTTCCGTTGAAGAGGATATTGCAGAATCCAGAGGCAACAGGCAGGATCGTCGAGTGGGCACTGGAGCTGTCAAGCTTTGGTCTCAAGTTTGAGAGTACTTCAACCATACAGAGCAGAGCTTTGGCAGAATTCATAGCTGAATGGACCCCAACGCCAGATGAAGAAGTTCCAGAGACAAGCGCCCCCGTACAAGAAGCAAGCAGTGAATGGGTAATGTACTTTGATGGTGCCTTCTCGCTACAAGGCGCCGGTGCCGGCGTGGTACTCATAGCGCCCACCGGAGAGCACCTCAAGTATGTTGTCCAGATGCACTTTCCCAAGGAGCAAGCAACAAACAATACTGCTGAGTATGAAGGTTTGCTTGCCGGCCTCAGGATTGCGGCCGAACTTGAGATCAAGAAGTTGATTGTGCGGGGGGATTCTCAGTTGGTGGTCCGACAAGTGAACAAGAGTTACCAGAGCCCTTTGATGGAAGCCTATGTTGATGAAGTGAGGAAGCTTGAAGAACACTTTGAAGGCCTGCAAATGGAGCACGTTCCAAGAGCTCAGAATGATATTGCAGATGGCCTTTCAAAGTGTGCTGCGATGAAGTTACCTGTGGAACCAGGGACCTTCCTGCTCAAGCTAACTCAACCGTCCGTTACACCATCAGTTGGGCAAAGTAAGAAGAGAAAGTTGGTCTCCGGCGACTACTTGCCGGCGGATCTTCCCGAAGCCGCCGCTAAGGTCCCCAGGATCAACAGCCAAGATGCTGAGGAACAGTTTGCTCTTGCAGATCCAAAGGTCTGTACAGTTGAAGCAAACGTTCCCGACAAGCCTTGCCCCGGCAGGCTTGCCGGGGGACCATCAGCTCCGACAGAACCACAGGTTCTTGCCGTAGAAGCTGAGGTTCCCGCAGCAGCCCTCATGCCTTTAGTCCTTGTTGTTGAGCCTCAGGCTCCAGCATGGGCACAAGAAATCATTCGTTTTCTTCAAACTGGAGAACTTCCCGACGACCCAGAAGAGATAGAGAAAATAACCAGGCAGTCAAGTATGTACCAGTTCGTTGGCAATGAACTATACAGAAGAAGGCTCAATGGTGTCAGGTTGAAGTGCATTTCCAGAGAAGATGGACAGAAGCTGTTGGCAGAGATACACGGAGGCATATGTGGCCACCACATTGGCGCAAGGGCACTTGCCGGGAAGGCGTTCCGGCAAGGGTTCTTCTGGCCAGAAGCCCTCCAAGATGCAACTGCACAAGTAACCAAGTGTGAAGCGTGCCACTTCCATGCCAAGCAAATTCACCAGCCAGCTCAAGCTCTCCAGACGATCCCTTTGTCCTGGCCCTTCTCGGTCTGGGGGCTTGATATCCTCGGCCCCTTTCCCCGCGCAGTCGGGGGCTTTGAGTACTTGTACATTGCGATCGACAAGTTCACAAAGTGGCCAGAAGTGGAACCAGTGAGAAAGGTGACAGCACAGTCAGCAGTCAGGTTCTTCAGGTCAATTGTTTGCCGTTTCGGAATCCCTAACAGGATCATCACCGACAACGGTACACAATTTACAAGTCGCACCTTCATGCAGTACGTCCAAGACCTTGGCGCCAAGGTCTGTTTCGCTTCTGTTGCTCACCCGAGGAGCAATGGTCAAGCGGAGAGGGCCAATGCTGAAGTGTTGCGCGGACTCAAGACAAGAACCTTCGACAGGCTGTGCAAGTGCGGAAGAAACTGGATAGAGGAGCTACCGGCGGCTCTTTGGTCAATCAGGACGACACCAAGTCGAGCCACCGGACAGACACCCTTTGCTCTTGTCTATGGAGCAGAGGCAGTTCTCCCCACGGAACTCGTATATGGATCTCCTCGAGTACTCGCTTATGATGAGCTCGAGCAAGAGCAACTGCGTCAAGATGATGCATTGCTCCTTGAGGAGGAACGTCTCCAGGCTGCTGTACGAGCTGCTCGATACCAGCAAGCCTTGCGTCGCTATCATAGCCACAAGGTCAAGGCCAGGAGTCTCGAGGAAGGCGACCTTGTTCTTCGGCGTGTTCAGTCCGCCAAGAATTCCAACAAGTTGACGCCGAAGTGGGAAGGCCCTTATCGGGTGAGACAACTCACAAGGCCCGGCGCTGTCCGCCTTGAGACCGAAGAAGGCTTACCGGTGAGCAACTCCTAGAACATAGAGCATCTTCGCAAGTTTCACCCATAAGGTGCGGTTGCCGTGATCCGCTCCGGCAACCACCTTTTGTACAAGTTTTGCCGCTGTTGCATGTAAACCTTTGTACAAAGCCGGGCGCAGATCCCGTGCATCAGTAAAGCTTTTGTGCTTCGCACTACTTGTCGTTTACATGCTTCTCTTACTTATTTGCATGCATTATCTGACACCTTGTGCAACGCACATCCCCGATAAGCACTAGCAAGCCGTAAGGCCACATACTTGTTTTCCTCCTCTTTTTCTTTCCCTCTTAAGCAGAAGGAGTATCCCTCGCGCACAAGTTCGCCGGGGGGAAGGAAGTGGAGGATGAACCAAGTGCTATTCAAGACAGAGAAGCCTTGTCGGGGAACAAGCAATATATGAAAGCTAAGTTACCAGAATTTGAGCAGTTCAAATTTTTAAATTTTAGTTGTCTTCCTTGAACAACCACACTTTGTATGGAAAACCTGTGCGCGGAGGAACCTACCCGTGGCTAGCCGCACCCTTACTTTGTTTTCGAGCACGCTCAACGACTTAAGTGAGCTGCGACAAATGTCGCGCCCTTACTTCGTTTTCGAGTTCGCTCAGCAAGCTAAGTGCGCTACGACTAGCTGCGGCAAGGTTACTTGCCGACGAGGTCCTTTGCCAGCAGGCTGCTAAGAGTCCAGTACTCAGCGCTCGCGGTGAGGGCGCCTTGCCGGCAAGTCCCCTAAAAGCGTAGGGTAGAAAGCATACAAAGTGGAGGACCAAAAGCAAGGGAGATAACACCGCATTGATTGATCAAAATAAGATTGTGTATCACAATGGATAACTTGCCGCAATAACTAATTGATTCATGTTCATAACACACTTTGCAGCGGCAAAGGAAACAGAAAGAAAGAAGCCTAGTCTACGCGGTCGCCTTCACGCCTTGAGATCTTGTTCACCTTGGCGACGATGTGGGCGACCTGCGCCTTCAACGCCTCCTGATCTGCGTCGTCCGGCAAGGAGCGGAGGACGTTGACAAGATTGATGCCAGGGTTGCGGTAGACGATCTTCGTCAAGACGCGCTCCAAGGTGCCCGCGCAGAGCTGACGCGACTCGTCGGCCAGCTGTGCGGGGAGCTTCTCCCGCAGCCGTGCAAGCGCCGGCGCGATTCCCCTGAAGAAGAGACTTAACTTGGCGCTGTGGGGGAGGTTCTCGTCGGGAGAGTACACGAGGTGCTCCGCCCTCAGCGCCATCATCTCCTTGTCAATGTTGGCAGCGGAGGTGACCAGATCGTCAGTCCATTGCTCTACCGCCCGGCTGAAGTTGTTCGCTGAGACGGCGGCGCTCTCCACCAGGCCTTGTTCCTTGCGGAGCTCGTCCTTCAGCTTTGTCTCGCGATCCCGGGCGGCGTCGAGCGAATCAGTCAAAGTGGAGACCTTCAACTCCAAGTCAGCAATTGAATCTTGGGCGGCAGTGAGCTCGTCGCCCTTCTTGGAGAGTCGTACCTGCAGGTCGGAGTTGGTGTGGGCATCTTTCTCCCACTCCATGTTGAGCGCGATGACTCTGTCCTCTCTTGCTTTCAAGTACCGCTCCAGCTGATCCACCTTGAGCTCCAGGTCCCTCTTGGCGGTTTCCGCGGCGGCTGCGGCTTCCTTTGCCTCCTTCAGGGCCCCGCCAAGGGCCTGCTCCCGGACGGTGAGTTCGTCATCATGGGCGTCGAGCTCAACCTTCCGCTGGTTGAGCGCCCCCTCCCGACGAGACAGTTCCTCGGCGGCCAGCCGCTGTCGCTCTTCTGCCTCCGCCTTCTCCAGGAGGAAGGCTTGCTGCTCCCCGGCAAGCTCTTCCCGCTCCTCCGCCAAGTTGCGGAGGGCGGCCTGGTTGGCGGCGCGAAGCTTCGCGGCCCGCTTCTCCAAGTCAACTCCAGCCTTGGCGGCAAGAGCTTCCCGGGAGTCCAGCTTCGCCTGCCTGGCCCGGTAAAGGGCCAGGAGCCGGCGAAGGAGCTTCTCCTCTTCGGGCTCGTCTCCACCGCCAAGTGCTTCAACAACCTTCAACCCCGCGGAGGCGAGGACCTCTCCATCGTAGGTCTCTCCCTCCACGGGGGATCGCGACGAAGACCCCCACGGGACTTGTATAAAGACACCGTTGGGGGCCTCAAGATAGACGCCTGGCTGCTCCGTGGCGGCGGACGGGTCGGCGGCCGGTGCAGCGCTTGACGCTCCTGCTGCCTCCGGGCCGGCAGTGTGGTCGCCGCCCCCCTCCCCAGCCGCGGCGTCTGCGGTCGGGGCGGTCTCCTCAGCGGCAGGCTCGTCGGCTCCAGCCATGCCCTCAGCGGCAGTGGCGTTGCCGCCGTCGCCTTGCGCGCCCTCCTCGCCGGCGGTCTCTGTCTCCATCCGCTCCGGTGCAGGAGGATCCAGCAGAAGAAAAAGGAAAAGAAGAAGTCAAGCAAATATCCAAAAAAAAGATAAGTCCGAGAAGAATAAGCTACAAGACTCACCTTCGCGGACTTCTTTGACGACAGGCTCCCTCGCCGGGGAGTCCTCCCTTGGCGGTGGAGCAGTGGCCCCTGCTGGCGGAGGGCCGCCCGCGCCCTCCCTTGGCGGGGTGGTCACCCTTGTCGGGCTGCTCATCCTTGGCGGGGTGCCCGCCCTTGGCGGGGTGCCCGTCCTTGGCGAAGCGTCCTCCCTCGCCGGGGAGTTCACCCTTGGCGGGGAGGGTGGAGCAAGTGGCTCATCGGGGGGCAGTCTCCGGGCGCTCCCGCGGCTGCGGCTCCACTTCTGCGCAAGACAAACAAGACAACAAAATATCAATACAGATAACAACCTCAAGCGCGCCTGTCAATCCGAAAAGAATAACTACCAAACTTACGCTGGGGGCTGCGCTGGGGGCTGCTCCTCGGAGCAGCGGGTTGATCCGGCAAGTTTGCCGCTGGCGCGTCTCCGGTCGCCGCGGTGGGCGAGTCGTCTTCAACCTCGACCACGGGGATCTTGGCCCTCTTCGCCGTCCGCTGGGCCAGGGTCCTGAAAGCAAGGCAAGAACAAGATCAGAATCATCAAGGAAGATCAAGACAAAATCGAAGAAGTTACAAGTTGCAAGTACTTACTCCTCCTCCTCGTCGTCGTCGGAGCTGAGGGCGGAGAAGTCGAACTCCACCTGAGGTGCTCCCGCATGAGGAGCAGGAGGAGAAGGCTTCCTCGGGCGCTTGGCGGTCTCCGGGGCTGGGGGCTGCGAAGACCCAGCCTCCGTTGACGCCGAGGCCCGAGGAGCAGGAGGAGCGGCCGTTTCGCTCCGGGACGATCCCCCTCGGCTTGGCGCGGGCGCGCGGGGCGCCTCCCCCATCGCGGCTTGGCTCGCCCTGGTGGCACGCGTCGCCCGGCGCGCAGGCTACTGTCTAGGCGCCTGCGCCCTCGTCGCCGTCACCACCTTGCGGAGGCGCTTCCTCGGTGGTTGCGTAGGACTTGCCGGAGGCGGGGAGTTCTCTGAGGACGAGGAGGCGTCGTCATCAAGTCCCAGAGATCCACCGGTGTCTTCATCGGCCTCGACGTCCTCCTACTCCTCCCCGGCAGGCTCGCTGGGCCCAGCGCCATGCCCAGCGGCCTCGCTCCCTCCGGCGGTCCCGCTCCCTCCGGCGGCCCCGCTCCCTCCGGCAACCTCGCTCCCTGCGGCGGCCTCGCTCACCCCGGTAACCCCGGGTATCTCGGCATGCCTCAGGGAGGGCACCCCGGCAAACTCGTCGGGCGGAAGCTTGAGCAGCCTGAGGATTTCCGCCTCTTCTGCTCGGTTCGCCTCGTCCGCGGCCTGCGCCTCGTCGACGGTGAATCCGAAATCTCCCGCCGCTGCAGCTGCGGCGGCCTCTTCCATCCTGGAAGCAATGTAAGCTATGTCCCGCGCCGTAGTGGCCCGGGTGAGGCCCCTATTCTCCTCGGAGTTCTTGGGCGTCTCAACTAAGTTGTCGAAGAAGCTCAGCATAGTATCCGGCGGAGGCTCGATCCAAGTGGGGACGATGCCATGGGAGTCGCACTCCGGCATCATCGCGCGCAAGGAATCGCAGGCGGTGCTGTTGCACAGTGGCACTACTCCCTTGGCCGGTCTGAACCACTCCGGATGGACCGGGTCGTGCTTGAAGAGCTCTCGGACCATTCCTTTCAGCTCCAAAGCAGTGAAATTGAAGTTCAATCCTGGGCGCAGCCTCATGATATCCGCCGCATTGCCAAATTCCCAGGCGGGCCTTTTCCTCTCTTGTAAAGGGGCAATGCGGCGGCGGAGGAAATCTGCCCCAACCTCTCCGATGGTCAGATTAGCTATCCGGAGACGGATAATCCTGACAAGGGCAATACTGAGCTTGTTGTCCTCCGGGGCTAATTCACTCCAATTCCTGCCGTGCACTATGGCTGTTGTGCGCGGCGCAGTGAAGGGCTCCGGCTTATCCTCTACTACCCAGCACCAATCTGCACGCCATTCTTCCCACTTGCCGCGGAGTTCTCCCTTCAGGTATGAATCTTTCTTGTTCAGCTGGAAGATCCAGGAGATGCCGCCGGAAAGGGGAGCGCCAGCCTCTACTCTAGGCATAAAGAAATGGCGAAAGAGTGCTACGTTTGGATGGATCCCAACATAGTTTTCGCACAGATGTGCGAAAACAACCATCGTAAGGATGGCGTTGGGGGTAAAGTCTAGGAGGTGGAGGCCATATGTGTTCATAATGTCGCAAAAGAACTCCGAGTACGGAGGGCACAATCCACAATGGAAGAAAGCAGCAAAGAAGAAATACCCGCCGGGAAACATATCTCTGGTGACGGCGGGGAAGGCTCTGGTGCGGGGGTGAGCTTTGGTCTCCCCGGACCAGAAGAGATAGTACTTGTTCCGCAGCTCCTTCGCGCCAAGCCTCGGCACGAAGACCACATTCCTTTTCCGCAGGGCGGCCAGCTTCGCCGCCTGCTCAGACTTCTCCTTCTTTGCCTTGTCCGCTTTCGCCTTGTCGCTCTTCGGAGCCATGGCGGAGGCGGCGAGGGAAGAGGCGAGGAGCTCGACGGCGCCGCGGATGCGGAAGATGGCGGAGGAGGGGTGGAGGCAAGGGGCAGGGGAGGATTTCTGGAGGATGAAGGCGCAATGAAGACGAAGGAGGAAACTGCCCCTGCTTCCTCTGCTTTTAAGGGGGAAGTGGGGGACGCTCCGCATTTCCCATGAAAACAACAGGCCACGATCTCTCCCACGACGCCGCAATCGACGCGTGCCGTTAGGGAGGGGCGCGGTGGATGCGGAAGGGGATACGGCTTGCCGTGGGCCGCGTGTGCCCGTGCACTGTTTTGGGCCTGGCCCAACAGCGCTCGGCACCGTGTGTGGCCCAGGCCCGGGGGCTCCTGTCGGTGTACTAAGATAGGGGTACCTTAGTACCCCAACTTGTGCACGGGCAGTAGCAGCTTCCCGCGGCAGGGCTTACCACGTGCTCGCCGGAAACCTTTCTGGTCCTTATAAAACCATTCAAGAACAAAGTATACAAGTCAGAAGATCAAGGCCCCGGCAAGAGGAGCTTGCCGGGAAGGCCGTACCAGGCTCAAGACCGTCACTTTAGCACAAGGCCCTGGCAAGAGGAGCTTGCCAAGAAGACCAAGGAATGCATACCTCAAGAGACGCCTCGGCGCGTCGTGCGCCCCGGCAGGGCCCGGGAAGCGACAAGCTTCCGGGCCCGGCAAGATCATAGCCCCGGCAAGGTGCTTGCCGGGGGAAACTCACGCTGTGTGCCCGCGCTCCAGCTCATATGCCCACGCGTCGCCCTGGGGCCCTTCCAGGGACGTGTGGCGGATGGTTGTGCAGCCTGGGGCACACGATGGCAAGCCACGGTGACGAGGCTACCGCCGTGTCGAATGGAGAAGCATGGACGGACACTTTTGGGGTCGACGGTGACGGGCATTTAATGCCCTTGTCCCCCACTGTCAAAGTTAGGTGATGACCACTGTTCATCCACTGTTCACGCACTATTCCCGCACTGTTACAACTACCACCACAGTTACATTTTTGCCCTCCTCTACGTTGACACCTGTCGGTGACCCCTTGAGCTATAAAAGGAGGCCCATGCACAACGTAGAGAGGGTTCGAATCCTAAGCAACTCTCTCGCTCGGTGTAGCTAGTACTGTAGCTCTTCAAGCTCCCGAGCTCAATACAACCAAGGCAGGAGTAGGGTTTTACGCGTCCGCGCGGCCCGAACCTGGGTAAACTGCCCGCGTGCGCTCCTCGATCTGCTCTCTGTGCTCCCTCCGCTCCCTTACCGCAACGTAGAAGGGGCTCCGGTCCCATAGGTGCTCGTGGGAGGACAGTTTCCCCCGACAGATATAATGAGGTTTATGATGACAGAGCGTATCGTGCCAAGGATTTGGATGCACCGGCGAAGTATGCGCCAACTCTCGAAGTGAGAAAGGGCAATGCACGGTACCGAAGAGGCAAGAAAAATATGGATATGTGGAAGTGTCAACCTTCGAATACTCACATTAGTCCGAAGAACTCATGCACTTATTATCGGTAACTCTCAATCTAATTAGGAGGTTCACAAAGAGACAAGTACCCCGAGGAGGTGTGTATGGGGATTTGGTTACCCTTGCTCATCCTCGACCCATGGTACGTGAGTGTACTCTAATATTCGATCCCTCCAAAGATTAGTGATCCATTTAGTAGCTAAAGTTCTCAACTATTTTGTAGATTTTTGAAAATAAACACGGATTGCCCAAATTACGACATCTATCACTAATAGGCTAAAGCTCTTGACACCAAAAGTTCAAACATTACTCATGGCAATACGTCAAAACTATTGCAAGTTACTACTAAAATTAAATAGCAACCTCAATTACCTACTTTAAGTTAAGACACACAACTCAGTGCAACAGACAAACTCTCTTAACAAGATAAACATGAAAACTCAAGAGAGTTCAGCAACCAACTAAACAAAAGCTCTTTAAAAATAAAAGCATGAAAACTAAGAGCTAAACATGACAGTAGCTATTGAAAGACAAAGAACACACACAACAAAGGTAAGCATGAAAATCCTATGTCGTGTTCTAGGTTGAAGTGGAGCGTGTTTCTCTCCCACACAAAGAAAGCTGGGTTCTAACTTGTTATGAACAGCAAGCAAATCTAAAGAAAACTAAAAAGGAAACTAAAAGCAAGACGCTCCAAGCATAGCACATAATGCATGAAGTGATTAAAATATAGTGGAACGAAAGACGAACTGATAATTGTTGATGGAGAAGGGGATGCACGGGGGCATCCCCAAGCTTAGACACTTGAGTCTTCTTGAATATTTCTTGAGGGTGCACGGGGGCATCCCGAAGCTTGAGCGTTTGACCCTCCTGAATCTTTTTATCATCTTCCCTCGCACACTTGAAAACTCCCTTCATACATAACTCATCATAATCTGATTAGCGAGGTTAGTACCCATAATAAAATAATTTTTCCTTGCTGGAAATAAGGATAATCTTGAAGATCTACTGTTTCTCAAGATTGCCAAAAGGTTTTTGCAAAGAAAAAGCAAGCTCAAGGTTTGCAAAACGAAGAAATGGCAAAACAGGACAGAATCTGTGAAAAACAGACGAGCAGGTAGTAAATAATTTTTTCGGGGAACTTCTGCAACTCAAATCAAAAAACTCAGAATAGACGCCCGAAAGCCAATTGTATAGAGCACGCTGTAGAAATAATTCAGACCAAAAAGATGATCTGGTGATTTTATACGAATTTTTCTGTCCAAGGACAGAATCTGTTTCCTGGACAACACGTCACAACTTTTGAACTTTCTTGCAATCAGAGGCTAAACTTGGCACAAAGCTGAAAAGAAAAGATACAATGATGATGCTACTGTAGTAACAAACATCAAGACCACTAAAACTGAAAGAACAAACTGAAAGCAAAGATAACAAGGGTTGTCTCCCTAGAGCTCTTTCTTTATAGCCATAAAGATAGGCTTAAGACTTTAATGATGCTCTCGTAGCAATAAGAGTTGAAGAACAAAAGAGAGCATCAAGAAGCAAATACCAAACACATTTAAGCCTAACATGCTTCCTATGCATAGGAATATTGCAATACAATAACTCATTGAAGCACAAAGCAATAAGCATAGGAAGACAAAACAAGTGCAGCTTCAAAACCTTCAACATAAAGAGAGGGAACTTGATATTATTGAAATATCTATAAGCATATGTTCCCTTCTCATAATAATTTTCAGTGGGATCACGAATAAACTCAACAATATAAGCATCACATAAAGCATTGTTACCATGATCCACATGCAAAAAGGTATCATTACTCTTCATATAAGCAAAAGCTTTCTTATTAGGAATAGTGAGAGTAAAGCAATCATAACCATCATGGTAATCATTGTATTTAGGAGGCATATCATAATCATAATAAATTTTATCCTCAATAGTAGGTGGACTGAAAACATCATATTCATCATTGTAATCATATATAGGAAGCAAAGTATCATCAAAGTAAATTTTCTCTTCAAAAGTTGGGGGACTAAAAATATCATGTTCATCAAACGTGTCATCCCCAAGCTTAGAGCTTTCCATGTCATTAGCAATATTGATATTCAAAGAAACCATACTAATAACATCACCACCATCATGATTGTTATGCAAATAATAAAGTTCCATAGGTTTTTTAATTTTCTCTTCAAACACATCATGTCCCAAAGCAAGGTAGAGCTTATAAAGCTCTCTCATATTTTTGTTGTTTTCCATTAAGCAAAACTAGTGAAAAGACATAAAGAAAACTGAAAGATAAACTAACAAGACTAAAAAGCAAAGATAAAAGATAGCGTACAACTCCCCTATCTTGAAGAGTGGAGTCCCCGGCAACGGCGCCAGAAAACTTTGCTTGATGGCTTCTCGCCCCTCGTTGGTTACCCCAAGTGGAAGGTTTGAGATGTAGCGTAGCGGTAGTTTTCCCTTGGCAAAGATACCAAGGATCGAATCCCGTGAGACTCCGAGGGTCGACAAGAAGGTGTCAATAGCGCTAGAGAATTTTGCTTGACAGGACCTGCACACAGATACAAATAACTTTGCTCCCAACGAGTACAGAGAGGTTGTCAATCCCTCCGGCCTTGTCGTTTACAAAGGATCAAACGCAAGAGATAATAGTGATAGGTATGACTGCAACTAGTAAATAAGAACAGGAAGTAAATAGCGGGTGTGATCAGTGATGGTAATATGGACTGGGGTCCCATGATGTTCACTAGTGATGTCTCTCTCCCAAAAGACGATAAAACAGCTAAGCGAGGTAAACGAATTACAGCTGGGCAATTGACAGGATTATGTGCGCAAACCAATGCTAACTATGCTGCAAAGAAAGGTAGAGGCTCAAAAGCATGGGCGGTACGCCAAGGCAAGTAGACCGAAATCCATCTGCATCTACTACTAATCATCCACCTTGAGATATCTATCCAGAACATCTCGCTGGTATTAAGTTGCG
>LR738714.1:550712333-550735568 GCA_902687465.1 Secale cereale
AGTATAGGAAATCCGTAAAATCTCACATATTAGTTATTAATCTTAGCTATTAACTAGTTCTAAATTTGAAGTTCTATTTATAAAAATAAACCAATACTAAAACTTCTTAAAGATAAAGTTAGCTTGATATGCTTAACTATAGGATATTAAAAATATATAATTATAGAAGTTATTGGTATTTCATTCGATCATTATAGACTTTATTATTTGTCAATAATTTGATGAGGTCAGTCCGGGTTAGTTCCATTCAAATCATAAAAATTAGAGTCCAAAACAAGATCAAAAGTATTTGGAAAAGTAGATACGTTTGAGACGTATCATCAGGCCGGGTGAGGCAAGCGAGTGGGCACTTGTGATTTCTCTCCTTGACACATCTCTTAGTGTGGTGGAGAAAATCCACTATATAAAGAGGTCAAACACCTCCTCCACTAGTGTCAGGCCCATTTCTGAGAACAAAATCACAGAATAGCCTTAAGTCACACTGGCTCCCAAGCACAACCAGTGGACAACCTTGATATAGATAACCAGTACAATAATATTACACAGGGTTGAGTCAGGGTGACTCAATAATTTATTACAACAACTCAGCGTACTAGGATGGCGGAATATGACAGTGGGTAGTGGAACTCAACACTGATATACTAGCATAGAGTCAAGCGTCAGTGTGAGGCTTGACTATTTTATTGGTGTGGCGGAAGCTTGACGGATGGTACACGTGATAGACTCCAAGGCACAGGTGTGCTGACTGGGAACCTTCTAAGCGTCGGCCTCGCTAGCGCAATTCTCCTCCAAAAGCTCGTCCTCCTCCAAGTCTGGCCAAGTAAATAGCCAGGGACAAGCCAGTGAGTACTTTGAATGTACTCGCAAACATTAAGAACATAAGATATACTGAAAGCATATGCCATGGAGGATAAACTACATGCATGCAACAATTATCAAGACTTGGCATGGTGAAACATGGTTAATACAAAAATAAATATTAGTCATAATAATATAAAAAGATAAAAAGAATGCCGGTCGGGTGCCAAGTGACATCACGGTAGGACTTGAAGAGAAATGCCAGTCGGGTGTCCACAAGAGTAGTGGCGTGATAAACCGCCTGACACTCGAGGGACGCCACAAAAAGGACTTTAAGAGAAATGCCAGTTGGGTATCCACAAGAGTAGTGGCGTGATAAACCGCCTGACACTCGAGGGACGCCACAAAAGGACTTTAAGAGAAATGCCAGTTGGGTATCCACAAGAGTAGTGGCGTGATAAACCGCCTGACACTCGAGGGACGCCACAAAAGGACTTTAAAATAAAAACGAGCGTCCGGGGTAGTCTAGCCAGCCCCTGAGACACTCTTGAAGGTAACAATAAAATCATAGGATTAGTCCATAAGCATAATATTCATCATAAATAAATTCATGATAAATACTGACTGTGACAAAAGCATCATGCAAACATAACATGCTCAAGTATATTATTTTCCTCCAGAGACTGACACCGGGACCGAATACTTGACCCACCCAACTAAGTCCTTGACCGTGGACGCGGCTATTCGAATAGATATAACTCTGCAGAGGGTGTACTCTTTACCCACGCGTATGGGCTTTCCTTAGACAGTACCGTGCACTGACTAATACCCAATACGGACTTTGGGTTGAAAACACGTCTGACGCATACGCACCGACCGGATGCCAGGACTCACCCAGAGCATCGCTCCAGAAACCTTAAGTCAGGGAGGCTACAACCTCCGAAAAGCATGGGATCACTATTAAACGCGCGGATTACAAGGGGTGCCCCCCTCTCGGCTACAACCGGAAACACCCATGCCCCTGACCCGATGACAGGCTACAACCTTCATCGTAGTATCTGTGTGGCGTGCACCCGTACAGGGGTTATCAACCTACTAGGCCGTGCCCTCCTTTCGGAAGGACCCGTGGCAGCACGGTGTACAGCTAGGTGTATAGAGCAAGACTCGATCTAGGCAGACTCAGGAGGTATTGTCAAAATAACACCAGTGTTCTTTATCAGTACCACACGACACCACTGTGTCAACAAAGGACCATGCCTACTAGCATGTCCCAACCAGCAGCAGCATCTCTGCCCTCGCGTAACCACTTGTATGCCAGACAAGCTAGTGTGACATGCAAGCCAATGTAAAACAAACATGACATGACCATGCGTGCACATGTGATATAACATGCAACGTATGTGATGCACTACCATACTATGTAACCATGCAAGGAAGCAACATCATATCTCAAGTTCAATCATGCTTGCCTTGTCCAAAGTAATCAGGAGAAAACCCTTCAGAAATCCCAGCAAAAGTTCCTTCTTCTTTTTCTGAAAAATTCAAATTTGAATTCGAATAAGAAAATCAACACAGAACAGAAAAAGTTCTCAAAATATTTTTAAATAAATCTTAAAATAAACTAGAGCAGAAAAGAAAATTTTAGCAAAAAGAATCAACTCATTTGGATTTATATTTTAAAAGTTATTAGCTTTTCAAAACCAGGGGTTTTTCTGTAAAACAGAAGTCCCTGAGTTGTTTTAAAAGAAAACGTTTCGGATACGAGTGCGTCTTCCAGTGCAGAAGACGTAAAGCGCAGAGTGCGCTTCCACTTAAAACGGAAACAGAGAGAGAGAGAGCTGACGGGTGGGGGCCACCCGTCAGGTTTAAAAATTTGAACGCGCTCGCGCGCGAGTACAGAGAAGCGGCGACGATCGCCGGGGTCTCAGGGCCCGGCGCTGGTCGCAACATGACCAGCGTGGCCTTCCGCATCCAGGGGTGGTGGAGGTGGCCACCGGCGGTCACCTGAACGGCGGTGAGCTCGTCGCCGGCGGACGGTGATTCGGGTGAAGTGGTGGCTCGTCGGAGAGGGCTCGGGAAGGGAAATTGACCTAGGGATTCGGCATGGTGGTGGAAAAGGGGAGGATCGACGGAGTTTGGGCTGCTCTGGTGGTGTAGGTGCTCGGTTCGGTTCGAGGACAGAGGCGGCGGAGCGGTGGCCGGAGAGGGAGAAGATGACCCCCTCGGGGCCTGGTGGGTGGTCAGGAGGGAGTGTGGGTGGTGGTGGAGGCGAGTGCTCGCGCTAGAGGGGCTCGGGGACCCTTTTTATAGGCGGTTCGAAGATAGCCGAAGCGGGTGAAGATCGCCGGAGTTAATATGGCCGCCGGGGTTGGTTCTGGCCGGTGGTCTGGGCGATGGGGCATTCAAGAGGCCCGTGGTGCTCGTCCGAAGCTTCCGCGTGGACGAGCTCGTGCCTGCTTGACACGTTTGCGATGTGCTGTCCGCACGGGCGCGGCGGAGCGGTCGGCTCCGGCGACTGCCAAACGGGCCCCGTGCGGCGTGGCCGGTGTGTCCTTTGCGCGGAGGTGTGAGGGAGAGTGACGCGTGGGCAGAGAGGTAGGTAGGGGCGCTGCTGGGCAGTGAATGGCAGCCTATGGCCGTGGCGTTCCGCTCGGCCCGGCCGTGGACGAGCTCGGGGAGGCTGCACCGGCCCGGTGCCATCTCACCGGAGTGGAGTGGCTGGGCGCTGGGCCAGGGGGAGCTACGGCATTGAACACAGGCGACATCGCCGTGCGGGGGAGGAAGATGATGGATGCACGGCATCGCTGTCCCTGTCGGCCGAAAGAAATTCAGTTAACTGAATTTCAATACAGTTATGAACAGTGCATGCCAACTGTTTGATGAATTGCTTTGGGGTTTTAAGCAACCTGTTTGATCATGGGGTTTTGTGTGGTGGTGTGTAGTTACTCAAAAATGAGTTTGCCAGGAGGCCAAGAATTTTGGTGAAGTTTGGAAATGGTTTGGGGCAGAAATATGATTTCTGGACCAAATTTGAATTGAATTTGATTTGAAATTTTTGAACTGTGGGACCAAATGTTTTTGGAGAAATGGGTTGAGGGTACCATATATATGTAGGGATAATGTTGGTGGAGGCAGAAGAGTCATAGAAAATATAGTTCCTTTGTAAATGTCAAGAAACTATGATTAATTCAAATTCCACTTTTGGAATTCAAAATATATAGAAAGAATATTTTTGTGGAGTGGGGAGGAGTTGAATAATATCACAGAAGGTGTGCATGACTTGAGAGGTAAATCTTGGAGTGGCAGAAAAATATTTGGAGAGGTTCTATGGTGCTAGAAGAGGTGGAAAGGACCTTTGCCTTTGAAAATAAATAGCTAAAAACCAAAGATTCTTTAGAGAGAAAAAATTTTGAAAACCTCCAAAACAATTAAATCAAATAAGTCCACCCTTCAAACAGAACCCTCCAAGAAAATTTTTAAATCTTAGCTAAAATTTTGAAAAGTTTTCAAAATTCCAAATAAATATTTTTGGGGTGTGACAGCACCTACCCCCTTAAGAAAAATCTCGTCCCCGAGATTCTAGCTGTCCCTCAAACAGGTACGGATACTCAGTCCTTAAATGATCCTCTCTTTCCCAGGTTGCCTCTTCCTCGGTGTGATTGCTCCATTGGTCTTTGCAAAATTTTATTACGTTCTGTCGGGTCCTCCGTTCAGACTCCTCCAAAATCTTTATGGGACGTTCCCGATAGGTAAGATCTGGTTGAAGATCCACTTCTTGGTGCTGCACTTGTTTTTCCGTGTTGCTAATACACTTCCTCAGTTGAGACACATGGAACACGTCGTGAACATCTGATAACTCTGCTGGTAATTCTAGTTGATAGGCGACCTTGCCCCTTCTTGCGGTTACTTTGAATGGTCCGATAAATCTGGGTGCTAACTTCCCCTTAACCTTAAACCTCTGTAGCCCCCTTGTCGGAGATACTCTAAGATAAACGTAGTCATTGGGCTCAAAGTGGACCTGGCGGTGTTTTTGATCGAAATAACTCTTCTGTCGGCTTTGAGCTGCCCTTAGTCGGTCCTGAATAAGCTTTACTTTGGTTTCTGCCTCTATTAGCATTTCTGGTCCAAAAATTCGGCTGTCTCCGGTTTCAGACCAATTTAATGGGGTCCGGCATCATCGTCCGTATAATGCTTCGAACGGTGCCATTTTTAGGCTAGCTTGATAACTGTTGTTATAGGAGAATTCTGCATAAGGCAAGCTATCCTCCCAACTGACTCCGTAGGTAAGCACACAGGCTCTCAACATGTCCTCTAATATTTGGTTTACCCGTTCTGTCTGTCCTCCGGTCTGCGGGTGATATGCTGTGCTGAAAGCCAGTTGCGTGCCTAAGGCTTGCTGTAGATGTTCCCAAAATCTAGAGACAAATTGGGTGCCTCTATCAGAGACAATTATTTTGGGTACCCCGTGTAGACAAACAATCCTGGACAAGTACAGCCTGGCTAGCCTCTGTGTTGAGTAGGTGGTTTTTACCGGAATGAAATGTGCTACCTTGGTTAGCGAATCTGTTATTACCCAGATAGCATCATTCCCATGGCGTGACCTTGGCAAACCAACAACAAAATCCATTCCAATTCTATCCCATTTCCATTCAGGCACCTTAATTGGTTGCAACAACCCTGCTGGCTTCTGGTGTTCCGCCTTCACACGTTGGCAGGTATCGCAACATGCCACATATATGGCTATATCCCTTTTCATTCCGTGCCACCAGAATCTTTCCTGTAGATCCTTATACATTTTGGTCCCTCCGGGATGAATGGAATATGGAGTGGTGTGCGCTTCTGCCATTATTTGTTGTTTTAAATCTTCAATGTTTGGTACGCATAATCTCTGTCCAAACCAAATAACTCTTTGGTCGTCTTCAATAAATTCGGGCGCCCGGCCCAGTTTCATCTTTCTTCTGATCCCTTCAATACTTGGGTGCCCCTTCTGGGCTTCTCTGATCTGGTCCTCTAATGTTGGTTTTATTTCCAACTGGGAGATGGTCCCCTCCGTGACTAGGGTCATGTTGAGCTTGGCAAATTCCTGGCTGAGCACATGTTGCGAGAGTTGTACACTGCCATTTCCGGCGTATGGATTCCTGCTGAGAGCATCTGCCACAACATTGGCTTTACCAGGGTGATAGTGAATTCCTATGTCATAATCCTTAATTAGTTCAAGCCAACGTCGTTGTCTCAAATTTAATTCTGGCTGAGTGAAAATATACTTAAGACTTTTGTGGTCCGTGTATATTTCACATCGGTTTCCCAGAAGATAGTGTCGCCACTCTTTGAGTGCGTGTATTACTGCAGCAAGTTCCAGATCATGTGTGGGGTAATTTTCTTCATGTCGCCGTAGCTGTCTTGAGGTGTAAGCCACCACTTTTCCTTCCTGCATTAACACACATCCAAGGCCTTTCCCGGAGGCGTCACAATATATATCAAAAATTTTGTGCACATCGGGCACAACCAGAACTGGTGATGTTGTTAACCTCTTTTTCAACTCCTGAAAACTCTTTTCACAAGCTTCAGTCCATTCAAACTTCTTGTCTTTCTTGAGTAACTGGGTCATGGGTCTGGCTATAGTGGAGAATCCTTCAATAAACCTTCGATAATAGCCCGCTAAACCGAGAAAACTTCTGACTTCCGTCACGTTTGTGGGCTGCTTCCATTCCAACACATCCTTTACTTTTCCTGGGTCCACAGCGATTCCATCTTGGGTCAATACGTGCCCAAGGAAACCAACTTCTCTCAACCAAAATTCACATTTGCTGAATTTGGCGTATAGTTGATGTTTCCTTAACTCTTCCAGTACTATCCGAAGATGCTGCTCATGTTCTTCGGGTGTCTTGGAGTAAATTAGTATATCATCGATAAATACCACCACAAATTTATCCAAATACTTCATAAAAACCTTGTTCATGAGATGCACAAAATATGCCGGGGCATTAGTTAAACCGAACGGCATCACGGTGAACTCATATAATCCATATCTGGTAGTAAATGCCGTCTTAGGTATGTCCGTCGTCCGAATTTTTAACTGATGATAACCTGATCTCAGGTCTATCTTCGAGAAGACTTTAGCTTCTGCTAGCTGCTCAAACAAATCGTTGATTCTGGGCGGTGGATATTTATTCTTGATAGTGACCATATTAAGTGCCCTGTAATCAATACATAGCCGTAGGGTACCATCCCTCTTTTTGGCGAATAGAACTGGCGACCCCCATGGTGACGAGCTGGGTCGTACGTAACCTTTCTCCATCAACTCCTTAATTTGCTTCTTTAATTCTGCCAATTCCGTTGGAGCCATACGGTACGGCTTCTTGTATATGGGTGTCGTTCCGGGTGCGAGTTCAATAACAAACTCAATTTCGCGGTCCGGAGGCATTCCTGGTAACTCTTTAGGAAATACGTCAGGATACTCACAGACTACAGGAACCTTACTTAATTCCACCGTATCCACTTGATTTAATTTCCCTTGGGATGTGGCAATCTTCCTTGTACCCACTTTTATTGTCTTTCCTTGGCAATTGGTAAGGGTTACCGTACGGTTATAGCAGTCTATGAAACCTTTGTTTGTGGTTAACCAATCCATTCCCAGAATAATGTCCAAATCAACTGCGTCCAGTATGATAAGGTTGGCTAGGAATCCCATTCCTTCAATTTCGATGTTCACATCCTTGCAGTACCATTGAGTATTTTGCTTTGATCCCGGGGACTGAATAACCATGGAATTTTGTAACGGCAAAAAGGGAAACTGATTCTTCGAGGCAAATCTTTTAGAAATGCAAGAGTGGGAAGCTCCGGAATCAAATAAAATTGTAGCATCTACTGAGTTGGCGGGGAACGTACCAAACACGATATCCGGTGCGTTCTGAGCTTCCTCAAAAGTCACGTGGTTGATATGCCCTTGCTTGTGGTTGTTATTGGGGTTGAAGTTGTTGCGTCGCGGAGCGTTGGTCGCACCACGGCCATTGTTGTTGTTGTTGGCTTTGGGAGGGTTGTTTACTTGTTTTGGGCACTGTTTAGCATAATGCCCCGCTTCTCCACAGGAGTAACAGGTTACTCCAGGATAAAAATTTTTATCCTTGGTCCTATTGTGGAATGCACTGCGGTTCTGTGGTGGAGCTGTATTTGTTGGTCGGGTGAATACTGGTTTTTGAACATCATTCCTGGGCCTGTTGTTGCGGGCCTGTCCTGACTGGTTCATGCGACGCTTGCGAGCCTCATCCATATTGCGATGTTCATTTTCCAGAATAATAGCCTTATCCACAAGTGTCTTAAAGTCTGGAAAGGTATGAACCATCAGCTGGCATTTTAGCGACGAAATAAGTCCGTCGAGAAATTTCTCCATCTTTTTATTCTCTGTCATATACTCGTCGTTGGCGTACCGGGCCAACTGAGTAAACTGATCCAGGTATTGGGATACTGTGGAGCCCCGCTGCTTGAGATCCTCAAATTCCCTCTTCTTTAATTTCATAATGCTATTTGGGATATGCGCTCCTCGGAAATTCTCCTTGAATTGTGCCCATGTCATATTTGCTCCGTCAGGGTGGGTGTGACATAAGTTTTCCCACCATGAAGCAGCTGTTCCAGAAAAATAGTGTGGTGTGTATAGCACCTTTTCCTGGTCAGTACACTGGGCAATGACCAGTTTTCTTTCCATGTCTCGAAGCCAGTCGTCTGCCTCTAGTGGCTTGTCAGTGTGCGTAAAGACCGTTGGGCGGGTCTTTTGTAACTCAGACAGTTTGGACCTGGGTTGCTGTTGTTCATGGTGATTTCCCATGTTAATCAAATGCTGCATCATTTCCTGATGCTGTTGCTGACTCTGCTCATACAGGCGACACATTTGCGAGAAGGCTGAATCACTGCTTTGCTGGCTAGTCTGCCCTTGAGTGAAATTATTTCCCATCTGTCCAGAGTTGTTCTCAGTTGGAGTTGGCATAGAACGGGTCCAGGGACGATGCATTTTCTTTCTGGGGTAATTGCATAACACCAAAGAAACTAATCAAATAGCAGAAATTAGATTTCCAAATAAGTTTTTCCCCCGGACAAGGTAAGACAAGGCAGCCAGTTATATTACATAAGTGATTTAATTATACAAGCAGGATTTAATTATACAGGATACATGCGGAAACTGTATCATACAAGATCATTTATTCTACTGGCGCACTCTCCGCGCTCTCATCGACCAGCGGTCCTAACATCGCTATTTTACAAAGGCGAGGCAGAACAGGAAATAAATATATTACACCCGTGTTCTCAAGCAGTCATCTGGCGAAGAAAACTGCGTTCGTCCACACAGCTCATCCTAGGTCCTGCTGAGAGTGAGACTCAGGCAAGGCACCCAGGATGTGACATCGCCCTCGTCTTCCTCTTCCTCGAGGATCGCCTCTAGTCGTGTGGTCGTTGATGCCGTGCCTGCTGGAGGTGGCACCGTGCTCGTCAGTGGAGAAGCTCTGGTTGGAGTGGGTGCAGCCAGACGGCTAGCATCGCCAGTTGATGTCGAGCGCTGAGCCGCGGGACTAGCCAGAGAAGTATTTGATGGGGTGGAAGTGCGGGGAGCACGAGGCGAAGGAGAGCGGTACTCGCTCCTGCGAATGATTCTCGCACGAGACAAGTCCATCCGCGCAGTGAGGTAGTCATCCACCAGGGAGGTGAAAGCTGACTCCAAGGCCATGATATACTGGACAAGTGGCTCAATAGCCAGATCCTTTTCCCCTATGGTGCAGGAAAAAGCATAGTGGCTGGTGTATGGAACGTGGCAAGGCAGGTAGTAGTAGGGACGGTCCTGCATAACGGTCAGGATGTCCCGGAGACGTGCGATAGCCTCACGTGCGGCCATCTGGATAGCATGCCTCTCAGTGGGCATGGCTCTCCCCATGAAGCGATAGTTGCGGAAAGACACAGACGCACCACCCCGAATATATACCGAAGCCTGGTACATAGTCAGGGTCTCTGAGATCTTGTCCGGGTAAACGACGTACTCCGGACGCCCGAGGGACCCCATCGCGTCCCTCGCGATGCTCGCGAGAAGGCGGGAAAATCCCGCAGGCTCGTTGGCGAAAACCTGCGATGGGCAGCTGCCACCAGCCATCTACAACAGTAGACACAAATCCAAGTAGCCATGTCATAAGTGTGTGATGACTAAGGAAAAGATTGCTACGATGCATGAGATGCATGCTGGGAAAATGTCAGTACTGACTCGGTAACTAGCGATCGTGCCTAGGGCTCCTACAGTCAGCCTGGCTCTGATACCAAGGTCTGTCAGGCCCATTTCTGAGAACTAAATCACAGAATAGCCTTAAGTCACACTGGCTCCCAAGCACAACCAGTGGACAACCTTGATATAGATAACCAGTACAATAGTATTACACAGGGTTGAGTCAGGGTGACTCAATAATTTATTACAACAACTCAGCGTACTAGGATGGCGGAATACGACAGTGGGTAGTGGAACTCAACACTGATATACTAGCATAGAGTCAAGCGTCAGTGTGAGGCTTGACTATTTTATTGGTGTGGCGGAAGCTTGACGGATGGTACACGCGATAGACTCCAAGGCACAGGTGTGCTGACTGGGAACCTTCTAAGCGTCGGCCTCGCTAGCGCAATTCTCCTCCAAAAGCTCGTCCTCCTCCAAGTCTGGCCAAGTAAATAGCCAGGGACAAGCCAGTGAGTACTTTGAATGTACTCGCAAACATTAAGAACATAAGATATACTGAAAGCATATGCCATGGAGGATAAACTACATGCATGCAACAATTATCAAGACTTGGCATGGTGAAACATGGTTAATACAAAAATAAATATTAGTCATAATAATATAAAAAGATAAAAAGAATGCCGGTCGGATGCCAAGTGACATCACGGTAGGACTTGAAGAGAAATGCCAGTCGGGTGTCCACAAGAGTAGTGGCGTGATAAACCGCCTGACACTCGAGGGACGCCACAAAAAGGACTTTAAGAGAAATGCCAGTTGGGTATCCACAAGAGTAGTGGCGTGATAAACCGCCTGACACTCGAGGGACGCCACAAAAGGACTTTAAGAGAAATGCCAGTTGGGTATCCACAAGAGTAGTGGCGTGATAAACCGCCTGACACTCGAGGGACGCCACAAAAGGACTTTAAAATAAAAACGAGCGTCCGGGGTAGTCTAGCCAGCCCCTGAGACACTCTTGAAGGTAACAATAAAATCATAGGATTAGTCCATAAGCATAATATTCATCATAAATAAATTCATGATAAATACTGACTGTGACAAAAGCATCATGCAAACATAACATGCTCAAGTATATTATTTTCCTCCAGAGACTGACACCGGGACCGAATACTTGACCCACCCAACTAAGTCCTTGACCGTGGACGCGGCTATTCGAATAGATATAACTCTGCAGAGGGTGTACTCTTTACCCACGCGTATGGGCTTTCCTTAGACAGTACCGTGCACTGACTAATACCCAATACGGACTTTGGGTTGAAAACACGTCTGACGCATACGCACCGACCGGATGCCAGGACTCACCCAGAGCATCGCTCCAGAAACCTTAAGTCAGGGAGGCTACAACCTCCGAAAAGCATGGGATCACTATTAAACGCGCGGATTACAAGGGGTGCCCCCCTCTCGGCTACAACCGGAAACACCCATGCCCCTGACCCGATGACAGGCTACAACCTTCATCGTAGTATCTGTGTGGCGTGCACCCGTACAGGGGTTATCAACCTACTAGGCCGTGCCCTCCTTTCGGAAGGACCCGTGGCAGCACGGTGTACAGCTAGGTGTATAGAGCAAGACTCGATCTAGGCAGACTCAGGAGGTATTGTCAAAATAACACCAGTGTTCTTTATCAGTACCACACGACACCACTGTGTCAACAAAGGACCATGCCTACTAGCATGTCCCAACCAGCAGCAGCATCTCTGCCCTCGCGTAACCACTTGTATGCCAGACAAGCTAGTGTGACATGCAAGCCAATGTAAAACAAACATGACATGACCATGCGTGCACATGTGATATAACATGCAACGTATGTGATGCACTACCATACTATGTAACCATGCAAGGAAGCAACATCATATCTCAAGTTCAATCATGCTTGCCTTGTCCAAAGTAATCAGGAGAAAACCCTTCAGAAATCCCAGCAAAAGTTCCTTCTTCTTTTTCTGAAAAATTCAAATTTGAATTCGAATAAGAAAATCAACACAGAACAGAAAAAGTTCTCAAAATATTTTTAAATAAATCTTAAAATAAACTAGAGCAGAAAAGAAAATTTTAGCAAAAAGAATCAACTCATTTGGATTTATATTTTAAAAGTTATTAGCTTTTCAAAACCAGGGGTTTTTCTGTAAAACAGAAGTCCCTGAGTTGTTTTAAAAGAAAACGTTTCGGATACGAGTGCGTCTTCCAGTGCAGAAGACGTAAAGCGCAGAGTGCGCTTCCACTTAAAACGGAAACAGAGAGAGAGAGCTGACGGGTGGGGGCCACCCGTCAGGTTTAAAATTTGAACGCGCTCGCGCGCGAGTACAGAGAAGCGGCGGCGATCGCCGGCGACGATCGCCGGGGTCTCAGGGCCCGGCGCTGGTCGCAACATGACCAGCGTGGCCTTCCGCATCCTGGGGTGGTGGAGGTGGCCACCGGCGGTCACCTGAACGGCGGTGAGCTCGTCGCCGGCGGACGGTGATTCGGGTGAAGTGGTGGCTCGTCGGAGAGGGCTCAGGAAGGGAAATTGACTTAGGGATTCGGCATGGTGGTGGAAAAGGGGAGGATCGACGGAGTTTGGGCTGCTCTGGTGGTGTAGGTGCTCGGTTCGGTTCGAGGACAGAGGCGGCGGAGCGGTGGCCGGAGAGGGAGAAGATGACCCCCTCGGGGCCTGGTGGGTGGTCAGGAGGGAGTGTGGGGCATTCAAGAGGCCCGTGGTGCTCGTCCGAAGCTTCCGCGTGGACGAGCTCGTGCCTGCTTGACACGTTTGCGATGTGCTGTCCGCACGGGCGCGGCGGAGCGGCCGGCTCCGGCGACTGTCAAACGGGCCCCGTGCGGCGTGGCCGGTGTGTCCTTTGCGCGGAGGTGTGAGGGAGAGTGACGCGTGGGCGGAGAGGTAGGTAGGGGCGCTGCTGGGCAGTGAATGGCGGCCTATGGCCGTGGCGTTCCGCTCGGCCCGGCCGTGGACGAGCTCGGGGAGGCTGCACCGGCCCGGTGCCATCTCACCGGAGTGGAGTGGCTGGGCGCTGGGCCAGGGGGAGCTACGGCATTGAACACAGGCGACATCGCCGTGCGGGGGAGGAAGATGATGGATGCACGGCATCGCTGCCCCTGTCGGCCGAAAGAAATTCAGTTAACTGAATTTCTTTACAGTTATGAACAGTGCATGCCAACTGTTTGATGAACTGCTTTGGGGGTTTAAGCAACTTGTTTGATCATGGGGTTTTGTGTGGTGGTGTGTAGTTACTAAAAAATGAGTTTGCCAGGAGGCCAAGAATTTTGGTGAAGTTTGGAAATGGTTTGGGGCAGAAATATGATTTCTGGACCAAATTTGAATTGAATTTGATTTGAAATTTTTGAACTGTGGGACCAAATGTTTTTGGATAAATGGGTTTAGGGTACCATATATATGTAGGGATAATGTTGGTGGAGGCAGAAGAGTCATAGAAAATATAGTTCCTTTGTAAATGTCAAGAAACTATGATTAATTCAAATTCCACTTTTGGAATTCAAAATATATAGAAAGAATATTTTTGTGGAGTGGGGAGGAGTTGAATAGTACCACAGAAGGTGTGCATGACTTGAGAGATAAATCTTGGAGTGGCATAAAAATATTTGGAGAGGTTTTATGGTGTTAGAAGAGGTGGAAAGGACTTTTGCCTTTGAAAATAAATAACCAAAAACCAAAGATTCCTTAGAGAGAAAAGTTTTGAAAACCTCCAAAACAATTAAATCAAATAAGTCCACCCTTCAAACAGAACCCTCCAAGAAAATTTTAAATCTTAGCTAAAATTTTGAAAAGTTTTCAAAATTCCAAATAAATATTTTTGGGGTGTGACAGCACCTACCCCCTTAAGAAAAATCTCGTCCCCGAGATTCCAGCTGTCCCTCAAACAGGTACGGATACTCAGTCCTTAAATGATCTTCTCTTTCCCAGGTTGCCTCTTCCTCGGTGTGATTGCTCCATTGGACTTTGCAAAATTTTATTACGTTCTGTCGGGTTCTCCGTTCAGACTCCTCCAAAATTCTTATAGGACGTTCCCGATATGTAAGATCGGGTTGAAGGTCTAATTCTTGGTGCTGCACTTGTTTTTCCGTGTTGCTAATACACTTCCTCAGTTGAGACACATGGAACACATCGTGAACATCAGATAATTCTGCTGGTAATTCCAGTTGATAGGCAACCTTGCCCCTTCTTGCGGTTACTTTGAATGGTCCAATAAATCTTGGTGCTAATTTCCCCTTAACCTTAAATCTCTGTAGCCCCCTTGTCGGAGATACTCTAAGATATACGTAGTCATTGGGCTCAAAGTGGACCTGGCGGTGTTTTTGATCATAATAACTCTTCTGTCGGCTTTGAGCTGCCCTTAGTCGGTCCTGAATAAGCTTTACTTTGGTTTCTGCCTCTATTAGTATTTCTGGTCCAAAAATTCGGCTGTCTCCGGTTTCAGACCAATTTAATGGGGTCCGACATCATCGTCCGTATAATGCTTCGAACGGTGCCATTTTTAGACTAGCTTGATAACTATTGTTGTAGGAGAATTCTGCATAAGGCAAACTATCCTCCCAACTGACTCCGTAGGTAAGCACACAAGCTCTCAACATGTCTTCTAATATTTGATTTACCCGCTCTGTCTGTCCTCCGGTCTGCGGGTGGTATGCTGTGCTGAAAGCCAGTTGCGTGCCTAAGGCTTGCTGTAGATGTTCCCAAAATCTAGAGACAAATTGGGTGCCTCTGTCAGAGACAATTATTTTGGGTACCCCGTGTAGACAAACAATCCTGGATAGGTACAGCCTGGCTAGCCTCTGTGTTGAGTAGGTGGTTTTTACCGGAATGAAATGTGCTACCTTGGTTAGCGAATCTGTTATTACCCAGATAGCATCATTCCCATGGCGTGACCTTGGCAAACCAACAACAAAATCCATTCCAATTCTATCCCATTTCCATTCAGGCACCTTAATTGGTTGCAACTACCCGGCTGGTCTCTGGTGTTCCGCTTTCACACGTTGGCAGGTATCACAACATGCCACATATATGGCTATATCCATTTTCATCCCGTGCCACCAGAATCTCTCCTGTAGATCCTTATACATTTTGGTCCCTCCGGGGTGAATGGAATATGGAGTGGTATGCGCCTCTGCCATTATTTGCTGTTTTAAATCTTCAATGTTTGGTACGCATAATCTCTGTCCAAACCAAATAACTCCTTGGCTGTCTTCCATAAATTCGGGCGCCCTGCCCAGTTTCATCTTTTTCCTAATCCCTTCAATACTTGGGTGCCCCTTCTGGGCTTCTCTGATCTGGTCCTCTAATGTTGGTTTTATTTCCAACTGGGAAATGGTCCCTTCCGTGACTAGGGCCATGTTGAGCTTGGCAAATTCCTGGCTGAGCACATGTTGCGAGAGTTGTACACTGCCATTTCCGGCGTATGGATTCCTGCTGAGGGCATCTGCCACAACATTGGCTTTACCAGGGTGATAGTGAATTCCTACGTCATAATCCTTAATTAGCTCAAGCCAACGTCGTTGTCTCAAATTTAATTCTGGCTGCGTGAAAATATATTTAAGACTTTTATGATCCGTGTATATTTCACATCGGTTCCCCAGAAGATAGTGTCGCCACTCTTTGAGTGCGTGTATTACTGCAGCGAGTTCCAGATCATGAACGGGGTAATTTTCTTCATGTCGCCGTAGCTGTCTTGAGGTGTAAGCCACTACTTTTCCTTCCTGCATTAACACACCTCCAAGGCCTTTCCCGGATGCGTCACAATATATATCAAAAATTTTGTGCACATCGGGCACAACCAGAACTGGTGATGTTGTTAACCTCTTTATCAACTCCTGAAAACTCTTTTCACAAGCTTCAGTCCATTCAAACTTCTTGTCTTTCTTGAGTAACTGGGTCATGGGTCTGGCTATAGTGGAGAACCCTTCAATAAACCTTCGATAATAGCCCGCTAGGCCAAGAAAACTTCTGACTTCCGTTACGTTTGTGGGTTGCTTCCATCCCAACACATCCTTTACTTTTCCCGGGTCTACAGCGATTCCGTCTTGGGTCAATACGTGCCCAAGGAAACCAACTTCTCTCAACCAAAATTCACATTTACTGAATTTGGCGTATAGCTGATGTTTTCTTAACTCTTCCAGTACTATCCGAAGATGCTGCTCATGTTCTTCAGGCGTCTTAGAGTAAATAAGTATGTCATCGATAAATACCACCACAAATTTATCCAAATATTTCATAAAAACCTTGTTCATGAGATGCACAAAATATGCCGGGGCATTGGTTAAACCAAACGGCATCACTGTGAATTCATATAATCCGTATCTGGTAGTAAACGCCGTCTTAGGTATGTCCGTCGTCCGAATTTTTAACTGATGATAACCTGATCTCAGGTCTATCTTCGAGAAGACTTTAGCTTCTGCTAGCTGCTCAAACAAATCGTTGATTCTGGGCGGTGGATATTTATTCTTGATAGTGACCATATTAAGTGCCCTGTAATCAATACATAGCCGTAGGGTACCATCCCTCTTTTTGGCGAATAAAACTGGCGACCCCCATGGTGACGAGCTGGGTCGCACGTAACCTTTCTCCATCAATTCCTTAATTTGCTTCTTTAATTCTGCCAATTCCGTTGGGGCCATACGGTACGGCTTCTTGTATATGGGTGTCGTTCCGGGTGCTAGTTCAATAACGAACTCAATTTCGCGGTCCGGAGGCATTCCTGGTAACTCTTCAGGGAATACATCAGGATATTCACAGACTACAGGAACCTTACCTAATTCCACCGTATCCACTTGATTTAATTTCCCTTGGGAGGTGGCAATTTTCCTTGTACCCACTCTTATTGTCTTTCCTTGGCAATTGGTAAGGGTTACCGTGCGGTTATAGCAGTCTATGAAACCTTTGTTTGTGGTTAACCAATCCATTCCCAGAATAATGTCCAAATCAACTGCGTCCAATACGATGAGATTGGCTAAGAATCCCATTCCTTCAATTTCGATGTTTACATCCTTGCAGTACCATTGAGTATTTTGCTTTGATCCCAGGGACTGAATAACCATGGAATTTTGTAACGGCAAAAAGGGAAACTGATTCTTCGAGGCAAATCTTTTAGAAATGCAAGAGTGGGAAGCTCCGGAATCAAATAAAATTGTAGCATCTACTGAGTTGGCGGGGAACGTACCAAACACGATATCCGGTGCGTTCTGAGCTTCCTCAAAAGTCACGTGGTTGATATGTCCTTGCTTGTGGTTGTTATTGGGGTTGAAGTTATTGCGTCGCGGAGCGTTGGTCGCGCCGCGGCCATTGTTGTTGTTGTTGGCTTTGGGAGGGTTGTTCCCTTGTTTTGGGCACTGTTTAGCATAATGCCCCTCTCCTCCACAGGAATAACAGGTAACTCCAGGATAAAAATTTGTATCCTTGGTCCTATTGTGGAATGCACTGCGGTTCTGTGGTGGAGCTGTAATTGTTGGTCGGGTTACTACTGGCTTTTGAACATCATTCCTGGGCCTGTTGTTGCGAACTTGTACTGACTGGTTCATGCGACGCTTGCGAGCCTCATCCATATTGCGGTGTTCATTTTCCAGGATAATAGCCTTATCCACAAGTGTCTTAAAGTCTGGAAAGGTATGAACCATCAGCTGGCATTTTAGCGACGAAATAAGTCCGTCGAGAAATTTTTCCATCTTTTTGTTCTCTGTCATATACTCGTCGTTGGCGTACCGGGCCAACTGAGTAAACTGATCCAGATATTGGGATACTGTGGAGCCCCGCTGTTTGAGATCCTCAAATTCCCTCTTCTTTAATTTCATAATGCTATTTGGGATATGCGCTCCTCGGAAATTCTCCTTGAATTGTGCCCATGTCATATTTGCTCCGTCAGGGTGGGTGTGACATAAGTTTTCCCACCACGAAGCAGCCGTTCCAGAAAAATAGTGTGGTGTGTACAGCACCTTTTCCTGGTCAGTACACTGGGCAATGACCAATTTTCTTTCCATGTCTCGAAGCCAGTCGTCTGCCTCTAGTGGCTTGTCAGTGTGCGTAAAGACCGTTGGGCGGGTCTTTTGTAACTCAGACAGTTTGGACCTAGGTTGCTGTTGTTCATGGTGATTTCCCATGTTAATCAAATGCTGCATCATCTCCTGATGCTGTTGCTGACTCTGCTCATATAGGCGACACACTTGCGAGAATGCTGAATCACTGCTTTGCTGACTTGTCTGTCCTTGAGTAAAATTATTTCCCATCTGTCCAGAGTTGTTCTCAGGTGGAGTTGGCATAGAACGGGTCCAGGGACGATGCATTTTCTTTCTGGGGTATTTGCATAACACCAAGGAAAATAATCAAATAGCAGAAAATAAATTCCCAAATAAATTTTTCCCCCCCAGGACAAGGTAAGACAAGGCAGCCAGTTATATTACACAAGTAATTTAATTATACAAGCAGGATTTAATTATACAGGATACATGCGGAAACTGTATCATACAAGATCATTTATTTCTACTAGCGCACTCTCCGCGCTCTCATCGACCAGCGGTCCTAACATCGCTATCTTACAAAGGCTAGGCAGAACAGGAAATAAATATATTACATCCATGTTCTCAAGCAGTCATCTGGCGAAGAAAACTGCGTTCGTCCACACAGCTCATCCTAGGTCCTGCTGAGAGTGAGACTCAGGCAAGGCACCCAGGATGTGATATCGCCCTCGACTTCCTCCTCCTCGAGGATCGCCTCTAGTCGTGTGGTCGTTGATGCCGTGCCTGCTGGAGGTGGCACCGTGCTCGTCAGTGGAGAAGTTCTGGTAGGAATGGGTGCAGCCGGACGGCTAGCATCGCCAGTCGAGGTCGAGCGCTGAGCCGCGGGACTAGCCAGAGAAGTATTTGGTGGAGTGGAAGTGCGTGGAACACGAGGCGAAGGAGAGCGGTACTCGCTCCTGCGAATAATTCTCGCACGAGACAAGTCCATCCGCGCAGTGAGGTAGTCATCCACCAGGGAGGTGAAAGCTGACTCCAAGGCCATGATATACTGGACAAGTGGCTCAATAGCCAGATCCTTTTCCCCTATGGTGCAGGAAAAAGCATAGTGGCTAGTATATGGAACGTGGCAAGGCAGGTAGTAATAGGGACGGTTTTGCATAACGGACAGGATGTCCCTGAGACGTGCGATAGCCTCACGTGCGGCCATCTGGATAGCATGCCTCTCAGTGGGCATGGCTCTCCCCATGAAGCGATAGTTGCGGAAAGACACGGACGCACCACCCCGAATATATACCGAAGCCTGGTACATAGTCAGGGTCTCTGAGATCTTGTCCGGGTAAACGACGTACTCCGGACGCCCGAGGGACCCCATCGCGTCCCTCGCGATGCTCGCGAGAAGGCGGGAAAATCCCGCAGGCTCGTTGGCGAAAACCTGCGATGGGCAGCTGCCACCAGCCATCTACAACAGTAGACACAAATCCAAGTAGCCATGTCATAAGTGTGTGATGACTAAGGAAAAAAATTTCTACGATGCATGAGATGCATGCTGGGAAAATGTCAGTACTGACTCGGTAACTAGCGATCGTGCCTAGGGCTCCTACAGTCAGCCTGGCTCTGATACCAAGGTCTGTCAGGCCCATTTCTGAGAACAAAATCACAGAATAGCCTTAAGTCACACTGGCTCCCAAGCACAACCAGTGGACAACCTTGATATAGATAACCAGTACAATAATATTACACAGGGTTGAGTCAGGGTGACTCAATAATTTATTACAACAACTCAGCGTACTAGGATGGCGGAATATGACAGTGGGTAGTGGAACTCAACACTGATATACTAGCATAGAGTCAAGCGTCAGTGTGTGGCTTGACTATTTTATTGGTGTGGCGGAAGCTTGACGGATGGTACACGTGATAGACTCCAAGGCACAGGTGTGCTGACTGGGAACCTTCTAAGCGTCGGCCTCGCTAGCGCAATTCTCCTCCAAAAGCTCGTCCTCCTCCAAGTCTGGCCAAGTAAATAGCCAGGGACAAGCCAGTGAGTACTTTGAATGTACTCGCAAACATTAAGAACATAAGATATACTGAAAGCATATGCCATGGAGGATAAACTACATGCATGCAACAATTATCAAGACTTGGCATGGTGAAACATGGTTAATACAAAAATAAATATTAGTCATAATAATATAAAAAGATAAAAAGAATGCCGGTCGGATGCCAAGTGACATCACGGTAGGACTTGAAGAGAAATGCCAGTCGGGTGTCCACAAGAGTAGTGGCGTGATAAACCGCCTGACACTCGAGGGACGCCACAAAAAGGACTTTAAGAGAAATGCCAGTTGGGTATCCACAAGAGTAGTGGCGTGATAAACCGCCTGACACTCGAGGGACGCCACAAAAGGACTTTAAAATAAAAACGAGCGTCCGGGGTAGTCTAGCCAGCCCCTGAGACACTCTTGAAGGTAACAATAAAATCATAGGGTTAGTCCATAAGCATAATATTCATCATAAATAAATTCATGATAAATACTGACTGTGACAAAAGCATCATGCAAACATAACATGCTCAAGTATATTATTTTCCTCCAGAGACTGACACCGGGACCGAATACTTGACCCACCCAACTAAGTCCTTGACCGTGGACGCGGCTATTCGAATCGATATAACTCTGCAGAGGGTGTACTCTTTACCCACGCGTATGGGCTTTCCTTAGACAGTACCGTGCACTGACTAATACCCAATACGGACTTTGGGTTGAAAACACGCCTGACGCATACGCACCGACCGGATGCCAGGACTCACCCAGAGCATCGCTCCAGAAACCTTAAGTCAGGGAGGCTACAACCTCCGAAAAGCATGGGATCACTATTAAACGCGCGGATTACAAGGGGTGCCCCCCTCTCGGCTACAACCGGAAACACCCATGCCCCTGACCCGATGACAGGCTACAACCTTCATCGTAGTATCTGTGTGGCGTGCACCCGTACAGGGGTTATCAACCTACTAGGCCGTGCCCTCCTTTCGGAAGGACCCGTGGCAGCACGGTGTACAGCTAGGTGTATAGAGCAAGACTCGATCTAGGCAGACTCAGGAGGTATTGTCAAAATAACACCAGTGTTCTTTATCAGTACCACACGACACCACTGTGTCAACAAAGGACCATGCCTACTAGCATGTCCCAACCAGCAGCAGCATCTCTGCCCTCGCGTAACCACTTGTATGCCAGACAAGCTAGTGTGACATGCAAGCCAATGTAAAACAAACATGACATGACCATGCGTGCACATGTGATATAACATGCAACGTATGTGATGCACTACCATACTATGTAACCATGCAAGGAAGCAACATCATATCTCAAGTTCAATCATGCTTGCCTTGTCCAAAGTAATCAGGAGAAAACCCTTCAGAAATCCCAGCAAAAGTTCCTTCTTCTTTTTCTGAAAAATTCAAATTTGAATTCGAATAAGAAAATCAACACAGAACAGAAAAAGTTCTCAAAATATTTTTAAATAAATCTTAAAATAAACTAGAGCAGAAAAGAAAATTTTAGCAAAAAGAATCAACTCATTTGGATTTATATTTTAAAAGTTATTAGCTTTTCAAAACCAGGGGTTTTTCTGTAAAACAGAAGTCCCTGAGTTGTTTTAAAAGAAAACGTTTCGGATACGAGTGCGTCTTCCAGTGCAGAAGACGTAAAGCGCAGAGTGCGCTTCCACTTAAAACGGAAACAGAGAGAGAGAGAGCTGACGGGTGGGGGCCACCCGTCAGGTTTAAAAATTTGAACGCGCTCGCGCGCGAGTACAGAGAAGCGGCGACGATCGCCGGGGTCTCAGGGCCCGGCGCTGGTCGCAACATGACCAGCGTGGCCTTCCGCATCCAGGGGTGGTGGAGGTGGCCACCGGCGGTCACCTGAACGGCGGTGAGCTCGTCGCCGGCGGACGGTGATTCGGGTGAAGTGGTGGCTCGTCGGAGAGGGCTCGGGAAGGGAAATTGACCTAGGGATTCGGCATGGTGGTGGAAAAGGGGAGGATCGACGGAGTTTGGGCTGCTCTGGTGGTGTAGGTGCTCGGTTCGGTTCGAGGACAGAGGCGGCGGAGCGGTGGCCGGAGAGGGAGAAGATGACCCCCTCGGGGCCTGGTGGGTGGTCAGGAGGGAGTGTGGGTGGTGGTGGAGGCGAGTGCTCGCGCTAGAGGGGCTCGGGGACCCTTTTTATAGGCGGTTCGAAGATAGCCGAAGCGGGTGAAGATCGCCGGAGTTAATATGGCCGCCGGGGTTGGTTCTGGCCGGTGGTCTGGGCGATGGGGCATTCAAGAGGCCCGTGGTGCTCGTCCGAAGCTTCCGCGTGGACGAGCTCGTGCCTGCTTGACACGTTTGCGATGTGCTGTCCGCACGGGCGCGGCGGAGCGGTCGGCTCCGGCGACTGCCAAATGGGCCCCGTGCGGCGTGGCCGGTGTGTCCTTTGCGCGGAGGTGTGAGGGAGAGTGACGCGTGGGCGGAGAGGTAGGTAGGGGCGCTGCTGGGCAGTGAATGGCGGCCTATGGCCGTGGCGTTCCGCTCGGCCCGGCCGTGGACGAGCTCGGGGAGGCTGCACCGGCCCGGTGCCATCTCACCGGAGTGGAGTGGCTGGGCGCTGGGCCAGGGGGAGCTACGGCATTGAACACAGGCGACATCGCCGTGCGGGGGAGGAAGATGATGGATGCACGGCATCGCTGTCCCTGTCGGCCGAAAGAAATTCAGTTAACTGAATTTCAATACAGTTATGAACAGTGCATGCCAACTGTTTGATGAATTGCTTTGGGGTTTTAAGCAACCTGTTTGATCATGGGGTTTTGTGTGGTGGTGTGTAGTTACTCAAAAATGAGTTTGCCAGGAGGCCAAGAATTTTGGTGAAGTTTGGAAATGGTTTGGGGCAGAAATATGATTTCTGGACCAAATTTGAATTGAATTTGATTTGAAATTTTTGAACTGTGGGACCAAATGTTTTTGGAGAAATGGGTTGAGGGTACCATATATATGTAGGGATAATGTTGGTGGAGGCAGAAGAGTCATAGAAAATATAGTTCCTTTGTAAATGTCAAGAAACTATGATTAATTCAAATTCCACTTTTGGAATTCAAAATATATAGAAAGAATATTTTTGTGGAGTGGGGAGGAGTTGAATAATATCACAGAAGGTGTGCATGACTTGAGAGGTAAATCTTGGAGTGGCAGAAAAATA
>LR738714.1:550735578-550790476 GCA_902687465.1 Secale cereale
CTTGCCTTGTCCAAAGTAATCAGGAGAAAACCCTTCAGAAATCCCAGCAAAAGTTCCTTCTTCTTTTTCTGAAAAATTCAAATTTGAATTCGAATAAGAAAATCAACACAGAACAGAAAAAGTTCTCAAAATATTTTTAAATAAATCTTAAAATAAACTAGAGCAGAAAAGAAAATTTTAGCAAAAAGAATCAACTCATTTGGATTTATATTTTAAAAGTTATTAGCTTTTCAAAACCAGGGGTTTTTCTGTAAAACAGAAGTCCCTGAGTTGTTTTAAAAGAAAACGTTTCGGATACGAGTGCGTCTTCCAGTGCAGAAGACGTAAAGCGCAGAGTGCGCTTCCACTTAAAACGGAAACAGAGAGAGAGAGCTGACGGGTGGGGGCCACCCGTCAGGTTTAAAAATTTGAACGCGCTCGCGCGCGAGTATAGAGAAGCGGCGGCGATCGCCGGTGACGATCGCCGGGGTCTCAGGGCCCGGCGCTGGTCGCAACATGACCAGCGTGGCCTTCCGCATCCAGGGGTGGTGGAGGTGGCCACCGGCGGTCACCTGAACGGCGGTGAGCTCGTCGCCGGCGGACGGTGATTCGGGTGAAGTGGTGGCTCGTCGGAGAGGGCTCGGGAAGGGAAATTGACCTAGGGATTCGGCATGGTGGTGGAAAAGGGAAGGATCGACGGAGTTTGGGCTGCTCTGGTGGTGTAGGTGCTCGGTTCGGTTCGAGGACAGAGGCGGCGGAGCGGTGGCCGGAGAGGGAGAAGATGACCCCCTCGGGGCCTGGTGGGTGGTCAGGAGGGAGTGTGGGTGGTGGTGGAGGCGAGTGCTCGCGCTAGAGGGGCTCGGGGACCCTTTTTATAGGCGGTTCGAAGATAGCCGAAGCGGGTGAAGATCGCCGGAGTTAATATGGCCGCCGGGGTTGGTTCTGGCCGGTGGTCTGGGCGATGGGGCATTCAAGAGGCCCGTGGTGCTCGTCCGAAGCTTCCGCGTGGACGAGTTCGTGCCTGCTTGACACGTTTGCGATGTGCTGTCCGCACGGGCGCGGCGGAGCGGTCGGCTCCGGCGACTGTCAAACGGGCCCCGTGCGGCGTGGCCGGTGTGTCCTTTGCGCGGAGGTGTGAGGGAGAGTGACGCGTGGGCGGAGAGGTAGGTAGGGGCGCTGCTGGGCAGTGAATGGCGGCCTATGGCCGTGGCGTTCCGCTCGGCCCGGCCGTGGACGAGCTCGGGGAGGCTGCACCGGCCCGGTGCCATCTCACCGGAGTGGAGTGGCTGGGCGCTGGGCCAGGGGGAGCTACGGCATTGAACACAGGCGACATCGCCGTGCGGGGGAGGAAGATGATGGATGCACGGCATCGCTGTCCCTGTCGGCCGAAAGAAATTCAGTTAACTGAATTTCAATTCAGTTATGAACAGTGCATGCCAACTGTTTGATGAATTGCTTTGGGGGTTTAAGCAACTTGTTTGATCATGGGGTTTTGTGTGGTGGTGTGTAGTTACTCAAAAATGAGTTTGCCAGGAGGCCAAGAATTTTGGTGAAGTTTGGAAATGGTTTGGGGCAGAAATATGATTTCTGGACCAAATTTGAATTGAATTTGATTTGAAATTTTTGAACTGTGGGACCAACTGTTTTTGGAGAAATGGGTTGAGGGTACCATATATATGTAGGGATAATGTTGGTGGAGGCCGAAGAGTCATAGAAAATATAGTTCCTTTGTAAATGTCAAGAAACTATGATTAATTCAAATTCCACTTTTGGAATTCAAAATATATAGAAAGAATATTTTTGTGGAGTGGGGAGGAGTTGAATAATATCACAGAAGGTGTGCATGACTTGAGAGGTAAATCTTGGAGTGGCAGAAAAATATTTGGAGAGGTTTTATGGTGCTAGAAGAGGTGGAAAGGACCTTTGCCTTTGAAAATAAATAGCTAAAAACCAAAGATTCTTTAGAGAGAAAAAGTTTTGAAAACCTCCAAAACAATTAAATCAAATAAGTCCACCCTTCAAACAGAACCCTCCAAGAAAATTTTTAAATCTTAGCTAAAATTTTGAAAAGTTTTCAAAATTCCAAATAAATATTTTTGGGGTGTGACAACTAGAGGTATAGTACTGAACTATGAGCGCCACCATACACCACCACTTGCCATTTATTCATGTGCCTCTAGTCAAGATTTCCGAAATTGTACATGGGCTAGGCCCATTATTTCTAACAATCACCCACCATATCTCAAATACTCATTTAGAGATTTGCCTCTTTTCACTACTTGTTTAATATGCCAATTTTTCAGCAGAGACTGTTAAGTTGAACTTCTACCGAGAACTTTAAGCTACATCCATCCATAAGTTGACAATGGACTATCCTTAACTTTCAAGTTTTTTCAACAGGTTTCACTCAAAAGTCTTAACCAGTACCTGACTATTAAGAGGCTACCCTGCGGTTTGGAGCATACACATCATACTCCCTAATCTTTTCGTGAGTTTACTAAAGATTACCCAAGTCTCATAGACTACGACGTTTAAAGTCGGGCCTCCTATAGGTGCATTCTTTCAAGAGTGCTCTATATTTGTTAACCATAGCCAATAGAACCACATTAAGGCATGTTAGCAACCTGGCTTAAAGTTACGAGCCTTACAACTCTGAGAGTTTTGCATCTTCACATAGAGTGGGTTACATGTCACTCTCCTTTATTAACCAATAGCTTGTTATTCCCAAGTGCTAATTCATGGGATCTCCAATCATAAAGGTTGGGTTACTACTATGGTGTAACATCTATGGGTCTCATACCCATATCCCTCGATGGATTTTCTACCACATTTCATGATAGTCCTTTTGTAAAGGGATCTGTCGGGGTTTTATTTGTTTGAATATAGGTAACACTTATTACTCTGGAGTTTCTGAACTTCCTGATAGACTCCAAACATCTATTCATGTGTCTTGATGACTTACGCATTATCTTTTTGTTCACTTTAGCGATAACCGTTTGGTTGTCACAATTCATAAGTATAGCACGTATAGGTTTTTCAACCACATGCAAGTCCATCAAGAACTCACGTAGCCATTCTGCCTTGATAGTAATTGTGTCTAAAGCAGTAAATTCCACTTTCATGGTTGACCTCGTCAATATGTTTTGTTTACAAGACCTCCATGGTAGTGAGACTGCGTTGGAGTAATCCCACTTGTCATCCTTAATCAGTTTGATATTTAGAGTCACATCATCTTCCCCTAGATCTTTCATGTCAAAGCTTTTGATAGAAAAGACTTAACCTCATTGATCGCATCAACATTTATCGTTGGTACCAAAGATGAGTATGTCATCCATAGACAAACATAATATAACACCATAGCCCCCACCATACCAATAGTAACCACATCTATTAGCCTTATTAATGACAAAACCTGCAGAAGTCGGAGTTCTATCGAACTTCTCATGCCATTGCTGTCACGCCCAAGATGCGATTCTACCCCGGTCACGTGACGAACTCGTGATTGGGGCACAACCGCATTTCGGGCGCTTAGCAAGATGGATATCATTACATCGTACCATTACATACATAGGTGGGGATACATGCAAGTCATACAATAGTCACTTGAATACATCACATCATATACAAGACATCCAACTACGGATGAAAACATGAAAATAACAACGACATCCATCCTGCTATCCTAGGCCGCCGACCAGGAACCTATCCCAAGATTGACGAAGATGAAGAAGAAGGAACTCCAACACAAATAAACATCGCTCTCACGTCAAGTCATCGGAAACATGCACCTGCAACTATTGGTGTAGTATCCGTGAGCCACGAGGACTCAGCAATCCCATAACCATGGGTATCAAGACTAGCAAAGCTTAATGGCCATGGAGAGGTTAAGTGGTGAGGTTGCAGCAGTGGCTAAGCATAATATGGTGGCTAACTTACGAGTACAAGAATAAGATGAGCATCTCCACAAACGGTCACCAGCTAGTAATGATCACTAAATGATCCTGAACTACCTACGAGTCAAACATAACCCCACTGTGTTCTCTTCTCAAAGTGAAAAGAGATGGTCACGGTTACTCACGCGGTTGGTGTATTTTATTTCGGATCATGTGTCAAGTTCTCTACAACTGGATATTAACAAATTCTAATCTGCCACATAACAGCGAGCATGACTTTCAAAAGATCATAACCCTGCAGGGTGTCCCAACTTAGCCCATAACAAGCTCTCACGATTAGCAGAGGTAAAAAAACCCTTATCTTAGGGAAGGCCCAGGCGTCCTTGAAATCCGGATGCACAAGTTCTTCGAAGAAAGGAAAACTAGCCCAAGGAGATCTCCTGGTGAGTCGATACCCGTGTCTAGAGCCGCGCGCTCTCTATCTACGGACTCATCCGTCTATGCATTGTGGGCGATAGCCAGAATACCCTGAGTTGCCCCGAGGCGGCACCGCCGACTGCTAGGTAGGTGGGCCAACACTCAAGTCGAGCACTGGCCCAGGGGGTTGAATTAATAAATCCTCAGGTTAATTACTCCCTCGGCAAGTTTTTAGTGGTTAGGCAAATAGTAAAACCAAAGTTGGATCTCCTCGGGAAAGCTTTACTTTAAGCGAAGAAGCAAGGGGTGCCCATAACACCCCAACCGTGTAAGGTACGCAAAATCAAGGAGCATAACACCGGTTTAACGGTTCTTAAGGCGGCATGAGTGGAACAAAACACCGAGCAAAAGGCCAAGCCTTCCACCCATTGCCAAGTATATATGTGCATTAAATATAGTAATAGATATTGTGATATATAGTGATATTCCAACAATCCAAGATCCGACACGGAGCAATCTTCATCTTCACCTGCAACTAACAATGCTATAAGAGGGGCTGAGCAAGCGGTTACATAGCCACACAATGGTTTGCTGGGATGGTGTCAAAGGTTAGAGGGTGTTTCATGGCAACAAGGAGAGGCTGACAACAAACAGATAGGTAGCGTGACATATAGTGATAGCATCGAGACAACTAGCATGGCAATGATAGTAAAGATATCAAAGGTGACGGCCATCTTGCGTGAGATCCCAAAAGGAATAAGAACGAGTCCATGAAGAAGAAGGAGCCACGAAGACGAACCAAGTGTAGTCGAACGAATCCTCATGACTGCAGCGAAATAAGCACTAACGAGAAGAAGCAAGCAACACGGTAAACACACAACACATAACAAGACAAGATGCTCAACCAAGTATGATGCAAGACAAGGCTACATGATCCAAATCATGGCAAGAGATGTAGCATACAAGAACACACAACAAAGCAAGTTTAAATGAGGCCGGAAACAACATATAACAATTCCGGTAAGTCCTCATACGCACATTTCGAAATTGGTCCAGATCTGAACAAACCTTAAGTTAAAGTTGTTAAACAACAAGTTAACATGCACCATGATGATCTACATGACATTCTAGTCAAGTTACATATGAGGTTCATTTAATTCGGAGCTATGGCCTAGAAGATATGAGCAAAACAAGATGAACATGGCATTGATGCAAAATGCATTCAAACATCAAGAACAACACTCCAAAACATGTATACAACAGGTCATGATGTATCTACGAAAAATAACAACCAAGTTTAATATAGAGAACGCTCAAAACCGAGCAACAGTTCAACACATGCACATGAAACAATTTTAAAGGACAAGCTGTCCAAAACAACGATTAGGCATATTGCAATCATCAGAACAACATGGTACATGAACATATCATGGCATCAAAGGGCATGGCAAGCATGTACATGTCAAGCACTACAAGCATGATCACTGAGCTACTACCAAACACCACTAGAACATACTCAAAACAACATGGCAACATTGCAAAAGATAATAGTTTCACAGACTTAGTGAAATAAACTGAACATGGCAGCAACAACGACAACTAGGCATGTTTGCAAGCTTGTGTAAATCATCTCAAAGCATATCATGGCAAGTGAATATAACCAACATCAAGAAGGCATGTTTATGAAGCTACTCGTGGCAAGAACAAGGTCATAGGATCCATAGAACACTAGTTATTCACATGGAAAAACTGAACTTACTATTAACAGGCTGACAAAAAACATTTTATAGCAATTTGAGAGCAAGAAATAAACAAGCTAAAGCAACCTATAATGGCAAACAAGGACATAGATGGATAGAGCATGACATGGACTTCAAGACATGGTCACTGGACATCCCAAAACATTCATGGATTCGAGTGGGCCATCAAGCAAACATGGCATCACATAACAGTTTCAGACTTAGCAGTTTTCAACAAGTCATAGAAATCAGCAACCGTGAGTAGGTCACTTTGCGATCTTGTTGCACTCACCACAAGGTATATCATGAAAAGTGGATTGCACCACAGAAAAGATGGCATGATTATGCTTCTAGAGCATGTTGACATAATGCTCAAACAAAAATCACACATAAAGATAAGAAAAGGACAAATTAGCAAGTTCTAACAAGTTTTGGCAGTTAACAACACTTAGCACTTTTGCAACAGAGATAAACATGGCATAATGCACTCTAACATGTATGCAAATGCAAACATCATGAAGAGCATCACTAGATGAACATTTTGACATATCATACACTCCATTTGGACCAACTTGCACAAAGTTACACCATGTTAAACATGCTAACATATTGTTGCAGAAAACAAGGACTTGACAATAACATCACATAGAAGATTTTCAACGAAGATTAAGACAACAAGATGAACAGTATCATGCATGCAAATGCAACTAACATGTAGAGCACTTCGAGATGAACATTTTTATATATAATACATCATCATGGGGTCATCCTGCACAAACTTATGACCATCTAAACATGCATACATGAAACTTTCAGAAAAAGGACTTAGAAGAAAAAAGGGGGCCTCACATGGTTCATGGGCAGACGTGTCCGGGCGGCTGGGCGCGTGCCCACGTGGCAGGCACGCGCGAGCGAGGGGGCTCATCCCGACCTCGTCGTGCCCGGGGCGAGGTGAGGACAAGCGGGCCGGTGGGGCGGCGACCGGAGGTGTCTTGCCGGTGACGGAGTTGTCCGCCGGGGTGCGGATGAGGGCAGGAGGCGGATCCGGCCGGCCCTTCGCCGGATCTGTCCGGAGACACGATCGGCGACGAAGGAGCTTCGCAGGGCGGCGAGCTCGGGGGAGCACTCATGGCGGCGGTAGCAAGCACTGGAGGCAGAAGGGGCGCGATGAGCTATCAGCGGCTCAGGGTTGGCGGTGGCGGAGGCGCACCGGGAAACGGCGGAGCACGCTGGCGGCAGGGACGATGTGCGGTGGCTCGGGGCAGAGCCTGGTGCGGGCGGGCGGCGTGCGCGGGGGCCGACCCAGCCCCCAGATGGGCTCGGGCGGGCTGCACCCGGGCCCGGCGGGCTGCAACGGTGGGAAAGGCGCGGTGGGAGCTGGTGAGGCCACGTGGCGCTCTGCCACTAGCTGGAGGGGCGGCTGGCTGGCGGCGCGCCCTGTGAGGAGGTGACAAGTGGCGGCGGGGCTGCGGTTGGGCATGGAAACTGAGGAGAGGGGGAGGCTAGAGGTAGGGGAATGCCAAAATTGGCAGGGAACGTTGTTTATATAGGGATAGGGGGGCTAGGGTTAGCGGTTTAGGGCATTTCGGAGCCCTCCGATCGGGATCGGATGGCACCAAACGCGGGGAGGAGTAGGATGGGCCTAGGAGGTGTAGGTGGGCTATGTGGAGAGGCCTCGGGCTGAGAAGAGAAGGAAGAAGAGTGGCCCAGTGATACATCTCCAATGTATCTATAATTTTGGATTGTTCCATGCTATTATATTATCCTTCTAGGATGTCTTATGGGCTTTTATATACACATTATATGATTTTTGGGACAAACCTATTAACCCAGAGCCCAATGCCAGTTTCTGTTTTTCTCCTATTTTAGAGTTTTACAGAAAAGGAATATCAAACGGAGTCCAATTGACGTGCCAATTTTTGATGATTTTTTCTGGACCAAAAGAAGCCCCCGAAGTTAAATAGTTGGGCTAGGAGAGCCACGGGCTGCCCACGAGGGTGGGGGCGCGCCCTAGGTAGGGGGCGCGCCCTCCTATCTCGTGGATAGCCCAGAAGCCCCCCTGACGTGGAACCTACGCCAAATATTCCTATAAATACTGAAACCTTCGAAAATTAACCTAGATCGGGAGTTCCGCCGCCGAAATCCTCTGTAGCCACCGAAAACCAATCGAGACCCCATTCCGGCACCCTGCCGGAGGGGGGAACCCTCATCGGTGGTCATCTTCATCATCCCGGCGCTCTCCATGACGAGGAGGGAGTAGTCCACCTTCGGGGCTGAGTGTATGTATCAGTAGCTATGTGTTTGATCTCTCCCTCTCTCGTGTTCTTGAGATGGAACGATCTTGATGTATCGCGAGCTTTGCTATTCTAGTTGGATCTTATCGGATTGAGTCTTTAAGGATTGAGTCTTTAAGGATTTGAGAACACTTGATGTATGTCTTGCACGTGTTTATGTGTGGTGACAATGGGATATCATGTGATCTACTTGATGTATGTTTTGGTGATCAACTTGCGGGTTCTGTGACAATGGGAATCTATGCATAGGGGTTGGCACACGTTTTCGTCTTGACTTTCTGGTAGAAACTTTGGGGCACTCTTTGAAGTTCTATGTGTTGGTTGAATAGATGTTTCTGAGATTGTGTGATGCATATCGTCTAATCATACCCACGGATACTTAAGGTGACAATGGAGTATCTAGGTGACATTAGGGTTTTGATTGATTTGTGTCTTAAGGTGTTATTCTAGTATGAACTCTATGGTAGATTGAACGTTACTACAGACTCTTGAATAGATCGATCAGAAAGAATAGCTTTGAGGTGGTTTCGTACCCTACCATAATCTCTTCGTTTGTTCTCCACTATTAGTGACTTTGGAGTGACTGTTCGTTGCATGTTGAGGGCTAGTAATATGATCCAATTATGTTATCCTTGTTGAGAGAACTTGCATTAGTGAAAGTATGAACCCTAGGCCTTGTTTCCTATCATTGCAACACTGTTTTTGCTCGCGTTTACCACTTGCTACCTTGCTGTTATTATATTTTCTTATTACAAAAACCTATATCTACCATCCATATTGCACTTGTATCACCATCTCTTCGCCGAACTAGTGCACCTATACAATTTACCATTGTATTGGGTGTGTTGGGGACACAAGAGACTCTTTGTTATTTGGTTGCAGGGTTGCTTGAGAGAGACCATCTTCATCCTACGCCTCCCACGGATTGATAAACCTTAGGTCATCCACTTGAGGGAAATTTGCTACTGTCCTACAAACCTCTGCACTTGGAGGCCCAACAACGTCTACAAGAAGAAGGTTGTGTAGTAGACATCAAGCTCTTTTCTGGCGACGTTGCCGGGGAGGTTAGTGCTTGAAGGTATATCTTTAGATCTTGCAATCGAATCTTTTAGTTTCTTGTTTTATCACTAGTTTCGTTTATAAAAGAAAACTACAAAAAAATGGAATTAAGGTTACCTCATATGCTTCATCTTTTTAATATCTTTCGTGAAAATGATGGGAAGGAAAATTGTGCTCAAGTACTAGAAGAAAAATTACATAGAATGCTTGGCATAAAATATGAGCATGATGAGCATGATTGCAATGTTGTTAGTATGAATTCTTTGAATACCCATGATGCTAATGATATGCAAAGCCATAAGCTTGGGGATGCTATGTTTGATGAAGATGATATGTTTAGTCCCCCCAAGTCTTGATGAGCAAATTTATTATGATGAAAGCATGCCTCCTATTTATGATGATTATATTGATGAAAGTGGATTTGCAGAGGTCATGAATTTATTTAGTGACGAATCCACAATTTCGGAAGAGGTTCCAATTGATTATGAGAACAAAGTTGCTATCTATGATGATTATTGTGATGACTTGTATCCTATTAAGAATAATGATAACCATGAGACTTGTCATCATGATTTTAGTTTTCAATTGGATTATGCCTCGCATGATAATTATTTTGTTGAGTTCGCTCCCACTATTATTCATGAGAAGAATTTTGCTTCTGTGGAGAGTAATAAAATTTATATGCTTGGGGATCAGGAAAAGAATGCTTTATGTGCTGGTTATATTGTTGAATTCATTCATGATGCCTCTGAAAATTATTACGAGAGAGGAACATATGCTTCTACATATTCCAATAATATCAAGTTTCCTCTCTATGTGCTTAAAGTTTTGAAGTTATGTTTGTTTTGCTTTCCTATGCTGGTTGATTCTCGTTCCCATAAGTTGTTTGCTCACAAAATCCCTATGCATAGGAAGTGGGTTAGACTTAAATGTGCTAATCATATGCTTCATGATGCTCCCGTTATGTTTCAATTCTTATCTTTTATGTGAGCATCATTATGCCTAGCTAGGGGCGTAAAACGATAGCGCTTGTTGGGAGGCAACCCAACTTTTTTTTCTTTTGCCTATGTTTAGGAATAAATATTGCATCTAGCTTCTGTTTAGATGTGTTTGTGTTTTAATTAGTGTTTGTGCCAAGTAGAACCTTTGGGAGGACTTGTGTGAAGTTTATATGAACTTGCTGTGAAAAATAGAATCGTTAGCGCTCGCTAGAATGGTCATCAGATTTTACTGAAGCGTGCTATTTAGTTGATTCTTTTTGCAGATGATTAATAGTCAAATTCCTCACATTTACCAATTTAGTTTGAATTTTTTGGAGTTATATAAGTATGCGAAACATGTAGATTACTAAAGACCGTTCTACTTTTGACAGATTCTGTTTTTCGTGTGTTGTTTGCTTATTTCAATGCATCTATGAGTAATATTTGGAGGTATGAACCATAGAGAAGTTGGAATACAGTAGGTTTAACACCAATATGAACAAAGAATTAATTCATTGCAGTACCTTTGAGTAGTGGTTTGCTTTCTTATACTAATGGAGCTCACGAAATGTTTTGTCTAAGTTTTGTGTTGTGAAGTTTTCAAGTTTTGAGTATTGCTTTGATGGAGTATGGAACAAGAGTAGAAAGGGCCTAAGCTTGGGGATGCCCATGGCACCCCAAGTAAAATTCAAGGATAATCAAAAGCCTAAGCTTGGGGATGCCCCGGGAAGGCATCCCCTCTTTCGTCTTCATCCATCGGTAACTATACTTGGAGCTATATTTTTATTCACCACATGATATGTGTTTTGCTTGGAGCGCTTTGTATAATTTGGTTCTTTGCTTGTTAGTTTGTCACAATCATCCTTCCTGGACACACCTATTAGAGAGAGTTAAATATGGCCTAGGAATTGTTAGAACACTCTATGTGCTTCACTTATATCTTTTGAATTGAATAGTTTTTGCTCTAGTGCTTCACTTATATATTTTAGAGCACGGTGGTGGTAATATTTTGTAGAAATTGTTGAACTCTCATGCTTCACTTATATCTATTTGAGATTCTATTAAAACATCATAATAATGTGTTTAGGCTAAAAAACTAGTCTTCACATGATAGACATCCAATGTCAATGTAGTAAAACATTTCACACTAAGTGCATTGCATAGAATGAGATGTCGGATGCTTGATAATTGTTTTGAGATATGAGAATAGTGATATTAGAGTCATACTAGTGGAGTTATTATGAAATTGAGAAATACTTGTGTTAAGGTTAGTGATTCCCGTAGCATGCACATATGGTGAACCGCTATGTGATGAAGTTAGAGCATGAGGTATTTGTAAAGTGTCAACCTTTGTGTGGAGGTCGGGGGCGCGCGATGGTTAACTCCTACCAACCTCCCCCCTAGGAGCATGCGTTGATTGCTTTGTTTTGATGACTCGTAATTTTTTGCAATAAGTATATGAGTTCTTTATGACTAATGTTGAGTCCATGGATTATACGCACTCTCACCCTTCCACCATTGCTAGCCTCTATTGCACCACGCAACTTTCGCCGGTACCATACACCCACTATATATCCTTCCTCAAAACATCCACCATATATATTCCTCAAAACAGCCACCATACCTACCTATCATGGCATTTCCATAGCCATTCCGAGATATATTGCCATGCAACTTTCCACCATTCCGTTCATATGACATGCATCATATTGTCATATTGCCATGCATGATCATGTAGTTGACATCGTATTTGTGGCAAAGCCACCATGCATAATTTTTCATACATGTCATTCTTGATTCATTGCATATCCCGGTACAGCACCGGAGGCATTCATATAGAGCCATACTTTGTTGTGGTATCGAGTTGTAATGAAAGTGTGATGATCATCATTATTAGAGCATTGTCCCATGGGAGGAAAGGCTAAATCTATAAAGCCCCTCCGCAAAAAAAAGAATAAAAAAAGAAAGGCCCAAAAAAAAGAAAAAAGAAAAAGAAAAGAAAATAAAAAGGGACAATTGCTACTATCTTTTTTCCACACTTGTGCTTCAAAGTTGCATCGTGTTATTCATTATAGAGAGTCTCATGTTTAGTCACTTTCATATACTAGTGGGAATTTTTGTTATAGAACTTGGCTTGTATATTCCAACAATGGGCTTACTCAAATGCCCTAGGTCTTCGTGAGCAAGCAAGTTGGATGCACACCCACTAGTTTCTCTTGTTGAGCTTTCATTCATATTTAGCTCTAGTGCATCCGTTGCATGTCAATCCCTACTCACTCACATTGATATCTATTGATGGGCATCTCCATAGCCCGTTGATACGCCTAGTCGATGTGAGACTATCTCCCTCCTTTTGTCTTCTCCACAACCACCTCTATTCCACCCATAGTGCTATGTCCATGGCTCACGCTCATGTATTGCGTGAAAGTTGAAAGGTTTGAAAGAATAGAGTATGAAAACAAGTGCTTGGCTGAAATTGGGGTTGTGCATGATATGAATATTTTGTGCGATGAAGAGGGAGCATAGCCAGACTATATGATTTTGTAGGGATAACTTTCTTTAGCCATAGTATTTTGAGTAGACATGATTGCTTTGTTAGTATGCTTGAAGTATTGTTATTTCTTATGTCAATATAGACTTTTATCTTGAATCTTTCAGATCTGAACATTCATGGCACAATTAAGAGAATTACATTGAAAAAACTATGTTGGTTAGCATTCCACATCAAAAATTCTGTTTTTATCATTTACCTACTCGAGGACGAGCAGGAATTAAGCTTGGGGATGCTGATACGTCTACAACGTATCTATAATTTTTTATTGTTCCATGCTATTATATTATCCTTCTAGGATATCTTATGGGCTTTTATATACACTTTTATTTGATTTTTGGGACTAACCTATTAACCCAGAGCCCAGTGCCAGTTTCTGTTTTTCTCTTGTTTTAGGGTTTTACAGAAAAGGAATATCAAACGGAGTCCAATTGAAGTGCCAATTTTTGATGATTTTTTCTGGACCGAAAGAAGCCCCCGAAGTAAAGGAGTTAAGCCAGGAGAGCCACGAGCTGCCCACGCGGGTGGGGGGCGCGCCCTGGGCAGGGGGCGTGCCCTCCTATCTCGTGGACAGCCCAGAAGCCCCCCTGACGTGGGACCTACGCCAAAAATTCCTATAAATACTGAAACCTTCGGAAATTAACCTAGATCAGGAGTTCCGCCGCCGAAAGCCTCTGTAGCCACCAAAAACCAATCTAGACCCCGTTCCGGCACCCTGCCGGAGGGGGGAACCCTCACCGATGGTCATCTTCATCATCTCGGCACTCTCCATGACGAGGAGGGAGTAGTCCACCTTCAGGGCTGAGGGTATGTATTAGTAGCTATGTGTTTGATCTTTCTCTCTCTCCTGTTCTTAAGATGGGACGACCTTGATGTATCATGAGCCTTGCTATTCTAGTTGGATCTTATGATGCTTCTCCCCCTCTACTCTCATGTAATGGATTGAGTTTTCCCTTTGAAGTTATCTTTTCAGATTGAGTCTTTAATGATTTGAGAACACTTGATGTATGTCTTGCACGTGTTCATCTGTGGTGACAATGGGATATCATGTGATCTACTTGATGTATGTTTTGGTGATCAACTTGCGGGTTCCGTGACATTGGGAATCTATGCATAGGGGTTGGCACACGTTTTCGTCTTGACTTTCCGGTAGAAACTTTGGGGAACTCTTTGAAGTTCTATGTGTTGGTTGAATAGATGTTTCTTAGATTGTGTGATGCATATCGTATAATCATACCCACGGATACTTGAGGTGACAATGGAGAATCTAGGTGACATTAGGGTTTTGATTGATTTGTGTCTTGAGGTGTTATTCTAGTACGAACTCTATGATAGATTGAACGTTACTACAGACTCTTGAATAGATCGATCAGAAAGAATAGCTTTGAGATGGTTTCCTACCCTACCATAATCTCTTCGTTTGTTCTCCGCTATTAGTGACTTTGGAGTGACTCTTCGTTGCATGTTGAGGGCTAGTAATATGATTCAATTATGTTATCCTTGTTGAGAGAACTTGCATTAGTGAAAGTATGAACCCTAGGCCTTGTTTCCTATCATTGCAACACTGTTTATGCTCGCGTTTACCACTTGCTACCTTGCTGTTTTTACATTTTTCTTATTACAAAAAGCTATATCTACCATCCATATTGCACTTGTATCACCATCTCTTCGCTGAACTAGTGCACCTATACAATTTACCATTGTATTTGGTGTGTTGGGGACACAAGAGACTCTTTGTTATTTGGTTGCAGGGTTGCTTGAGAGAGACCATCTTCATCCTTCGCCTCCCGCGGATTGATAAACCTTAGGTCACCCACTTAAGGGAAATTTGCTACTGTCCTACAAACCTCTACACTTGGAGGCCCAACAACGTCTACAGGAAGAAGGTTGTGTAGTAGACATCACCCGGCGGCAGGTTCCGGAGACCGAAACCTCCGAGGAATAAACCAGTGACTATGCCACTCTATGTTTACGGTTGGGCTATCAAACGAGCTCCGAATGCGACGAAATTTGGCAGTCGGTCTACCTACACTATAATAAGACAGCACGCCAGGTTTCATTCCGTTCCGAGAACATTTGCTGGCCACTTATAAAATATATATTCAGAGGTGCCGCGGGCGCGTGCAAGTGTGTCTGGGCTGAGAACAGACAACGGAGAGAAATGGGAGAGGACAACTACAAACGGATGCAAGTTTTGAAAACTATGTAGATGCAATGCACATGATGACATGGCAAAGTGCAACATGCAAGCAGATGACATCACAACGACGACAAATAACTGGCTGACACCTGGCGCATTGGTCTTGGTGTGTCACAATTGCTTGCGTGCATGTTTAGGACCATAGAAAGATTTTAACAATTTGCACACCTTTCTCTCTTCACCTATTACTATCAACCCATCAAGCCTACTCATATAGATTTCCTCTTCCAACTCTCCATTTCAACACAAAAAAATGAACACATCTGTGATGATATGCCTTTGTCACGGTAGGTCGCATTTTCTGTCATGTATATTCATATGTGATGATTTTATGACAAAATCAAGATAGTCATACATGTGCTATTGCGGAAGTGTTCCATGAAAATAACTCATTTATCATCATGGAAGTTTCCACTTCCATGGTGATGAATGGCGCGTCATGAAAGTGTTTTCGTCAAGGGTAACCGACACATGGCAGCAACCGTAACTGGTTGTTGTTAAGCTGTGCGGGTTTTGGATCTGATACCCTTTAACAGCCCCGACCAATGACGCTTTTCCATGTATCAAATTCTTATTCGTCAACGGAACCATGCGTCAGCTCTGCGTTGTGACATGTGTCACTCATCCAATGGATGAAATGCACATATGACACATCAACATTTGGCACGACCCAATAGTGGCCCATTTAGGTCAAAAAGGCCAGCCTAGTATAAAGCTTGTTTAAGGCCCACTTGACTTGGTCCAAAGTAAGCGGGTCGGCCCATCAAAAGTCTGTTAACGATCTATTTGCATATAGCCTATTTACAGCCTGGGTATGCACGACCCGTTATGGACTGTGTGAATTCATCTCATTATGGTCATCTAGGTCATCCAATATGGTTTGAGACCATTGATATTTTGCCCATGTGTGGCCGGTGATGTATTTTGTCTCATATGAGGACTTTTGTATCTCTTGGCCCTTCAATGACCCGTGGTGATTCTGGACCATCAAGAATAGTAAATGGCTTTGGACCCATTAACTTCCCATGCTCTGCTTGGGCCATTTCCAGCTCGTGTTATCTTTCATCCTATTGAGGGCCCATAACTTCTTGGGCTCATTTCCGACCCTTGATTTCTTTCGTCCATTAGCGAACTGTTATGCTACTGAATCAAATTCATCATGTGGTTACATTGGCCCATTAGTGTCCCATTAATCCATCAGGAATTTTCTCACCCTTCGTGCATTTTGGCCCATTAACGGCATGTTATACATGTGGGTAGAATTAAGCATGTGATGTGTTACAACATGTTGATGACCCATTATGTTCTAGGCCCATAAATGGGTCGTTCCAATTTTAGCCTGCTTGTGGCTCATATTGTGGTTTGGGCCTTTTATTGTACATGGTTATAAGGCCCATTTGCAGCCCATGTTGTGTTTTGGCCTGTTTGCGGCCCATAGTTACCACTGCCCGTATGTGGCCCATGAATAGTACATCCATATGCGGCCCATGGTTCCCACGGTGCGTAGGAGGCCCATAGTTACTACGGCCCATGGTTACCACGGTACTGTTGGAAATATGCCCTAGAGGCAATAATGTTGTATTACTACATTTACAAGTTTATAATTAAGAGTTTATATTCCCTGCTATAACTGCTATGATCCTAGAATACACGATTCAATGGAAAACTCATGTGCACGTGTGGAATGATAAATGGTAAAATGTGATTACTAGTCTCGCCTCTAAAACTAGCTCAAATGTTGTTGGTAATCAGGTTTTCTGGATCTTAGGATATTGTTAAGTGTAACGATAGTCCTAAAACAACACTTATTTGTTAGGTATTGAGATAATAGCGTTAAGTGTTGCTGCAAATGACGTTAGAAGAACAATCTTATTGAATCGACCCAAACTTGTTTGTTAGGTATTGAGATAATATCGTCTAAAGTCAATTGCTATAACAAGGTGTGTTAACATGTGGTTTTAGCTCTTCAGACCATGAGAGTATCATAGCCACTTTCTACCGTATGGTGGACTCTGGGGTTGCTCAAACGTCATTTGCAACAAAGTGATCATAAATACAACTTATAGGTTCATCGAAAATTTTGACAAGGGAATAGATAGCTCGAGAGAGGGATTTGTTCCTCCAATGATGGAGAGATATTCTTAGGGCCCTCTCAGTGTGACGACATCCATCGTCATCTGGACAGACACGGGTGACTTAGTCACGGCGACGTCGGGAAGCTTCAACGAGAAAGAACAAAAAATATCTGTAATGCGGATACCAATCGTCTCAGGTTTTGTAATGTCTCATGAAGCAAAAGGGAACATCACATGATAACCAAAGGTTCACTCGAATGCCATCTGTGTAATCATAGAGATTGATATGGACGTCCAGGTTTCCGTTAACTTTATTGAACGTGTTCCGTTCATGTCTATGTTTTACCAAACCTATGGGGTCACAAGCTTAAGGTAATCACGATATGTTGAGTGTTAGTAGGACGAGCTTACTGATGATTTATTTATGTAATTGTTTCTTTAATATTGGAAATAGTTCCTAGAGGAACCGAAAGGGTTTCCTGGTCACCGGAAGGGTTTCAAAGTTTATCGGGCAATACCGGGTATTACCGATAAATAATATATAGGTGGAAAATGTTTCCGGTGATGTTAAATTAATAATAAAAGGCTCTACTAATGGTTAGGAGGATTTTTATACTTAATTTAATATCAACGAGCCTTAAAAGTCAAAGTAGTGAAAAGATAATTGGGCCACAAGGGCCCAATAAGGGTGGCGCCTCCCTGATATTTTGTCAAAATTGTGATCATTTTTAGAGCAAATTCAGAACCCATAAGTCCTTACGCAATAAAAAATCAAAGCTAGCACCCTGTCGGCCTCCCCTTGGCCGAAGAGGCACTCTTCGGCCTACTGTTGACCGAAGTGGGCTCTACAACCTTCCGTTGGCCGAAGAGTAACCCAACTGGGTCGAAGAGTACACTTTGGTCTGCGGTAGGCCGAAGAGCACTCTTTGGTCAACCATTGGCCGAAGAGTACATGGGCCCCACCTTTTCGCGTCACTGGTAGGCCGAAGCTACGTGGATGCGCTCTTCTGCTTATGGTAGGCCGAAAAGTGTATATTTTTCTTTAAAATATGGCCTAGGAATGTCGTGCAACCATTTCTCATATTAGACGGTGAAAAAATCATATTCGCGCAACCCTTTCCGTCAATATTTTCCCACAAACTCTTTCCCACCATATGATCCCGCGACACATTTCCCGCCACCCGTTTCCCGCCAACCCTTTCCCGCCAACCCGTTCCCGCCACCCGTTCCCGCCATACCACAGTCGTTCTTTCCCGCCATTTTCTCCTCTATACCTATAAAACCCCCTTCACACGAAGGTTGGTAAGCAGTCCAGTGTAGTGTAGTCGAGATGTCCGATTATCTTTTTGCTTGTAGTTTTCACCCTGGGATGAGCAAATTTCTTCTGGGGCTAGCCACCGATTTCAAGATGGACAGTAAGATAGTTCCATAGGACGAACTCATCGATAGTGACACCATAATGAATGAGTTGGCTCATGCATTATGTAGGGCTGGGTGGCCTGAAAAAACCTACGAGGAGGTACGTAAAGAACTTCTTAGGTTGCATGAAAGGTGGAAGAAGGTAGTGGAGACGAAGAGTGGATCTTTCAGAAGGACTTCCATAGAGCATACATATTTATGGACTGCCGACAGCGAAGATGAAGACGATATCTTCATGCCGAGTAGCAAGGCCAAGAGTACCGCATCGTCGAAGGGCAAGAGTACCGCATCGTCGAAGGGCAAGAGTATCGCATCGTCGAAGGGCAAGATTGCTGGATCGGCGGAGGATGACGATGATGCTTTCATGTAGTATGTAAGTTGTATTTTTTTAAGCTCGGCCGTACCACCTAAAACGAGACCTGTGAGGTTCGTGATCTAAACCCATAGCAGTGGGCACCACAGCTAGAAAACGAGCCTGCATAATTGCTAGCCAGCCAGGTTCTGCCTCTAGAGGACCTATGGCATCACCGGCCAAAGGTAATCCCGACAAGTAAGAGACATCCTGTAAAGCAGGCGCCATCTCTCCCTAGGGAAAGTGAAAGGTATGTGTCTCCGGTCTCCATCTATCTACTAAGCAGGTAAGAAGTGACCTGGCGTAAGAGAATCGTTTCACTTGCCTCTTGCGCAACTGCATTGGTTCACCTTCCTCATCCAAGCTGGGATGTTCAACCCACTCCTCCAGTGTACCCTCAACCAACCGTGCCAAGGGTAGAAGTCCAGCCCAACTTAACCTACAAAATACAGAGGGCATCAAAATTAAGACATTATATGTGTCAAACATGTAAGGCATTATATGTATCAATACCTATCAAGCCATGAAGGGTGTATCATCCAGTTAGTATTTGGGATGCGAGTGACCAAAACGTCTAACTCCTTGCCCGCTTGCATAAGTGCAGCCCGGTGAACTCTATCAATCGTACCATCAAGCAACGAAAACAAAGACATATCTGCAATCAAAACATAGTCCAGCCGACATTACATATTAAAACATAGTCCGGACATATTACAAAGTAAAACATAGTCCAGACGACATTACAAATTAAAACATAGTTCAGACATATTACAAATTAGAACATATTTCAGCTGACATTACAAAGTAAAACATAGTCCAGACATATAACAAAGTAAAACACATTATATATCTTGTGTGTTATTTCTTCCTCGCCCTCCCCTTCGGCCTCGACTGCCAGGACCACGTTCTCCTCTGGCTCCTATTGTTGCAATTGTCGATGTGGAAGCACTTGACAATGTGGAAGCACCGTCTTTGTTCAGCTCGGGACAATATTTCATCCTTTGCCCATAAGCCGCACATAGCAAACATTGTCTGGTTACTCCACCAACTTTAGATTGGTCCATATCATTTCGGATGCGACGGGCCTTACGCCGACCTCTGCTTGTTTGCCAAAGTTCTGGATCCGGGATGTATACTCTTTCACTACCGTTTACCTTGTTGAAATTGTTGAAAACTCTAAACCTTGCCGTTTCAGCGGTCCATGTGTTCAGTACAACCTGTTTTGAGTAGTATGGGGACACAAAGGAGATGGCATCCAACTCAATCTGGCCATAGGCAGCCAACACATGTGAGCAAGGCAAGTGCAACAACTTTGGTTTGTTGCATGTACACTAATACGTTGGATAAAATTCCGTTCCTATTTTTACCTCATGCGTCTTCACCTCATTTGAAGAACCAAAACCATCGGTAGGTAGCTAAACCTCATACCTCCTTTCCTGAGTACCTACGAGTCTCACGGTGTGTTTCTTTGCTTTCTCTATCTTCTTTGCCATGTACTCCATGACACGGCTACAGTAAGGTGTCTTCTCATTATCTGTAATATGCTTGTTTACTAACCCGTGCCGGTCTCTAAAATATCTCAAAGTTCCATGGAATACAGCCTCCACAATAGCTATGAGTGGCAATGCTCTATTCCCACTGAGTACAAAGTTATACACCTCTGCAAGGTTGGTTGTCATGTGGCCATACCTAGCTCCATGGGTGTCATGCATCAAAGACCAATTCACGGGAGGCTCTTTCTCTATCTACTCTGAAAATCCTTTATTGCCCTCGCCTTCTTTCTCGTAGTATTAGGAAGGTCAGTTCCTGGCAAGTCACAAAGACCAACTGGCTCCTCTAGCTCTGCCATGAGTGTTGCTAATTTAAGCTGGTCTTTTTCCATTTTCTTTCTGGCTCGGGCCTGCTTCTTAGTAAACTCATCAAGTTTTGACCAAATAAATTGGTATTTACGCTCTTGGCTCTGCTTGCATAATTTTTTAAACAAGTTCATCAACCGCTTGTTCTTGAACTATGAGAAAAATGTATCCCCTAGATGCCGCATGCACCACCTGCTCTGCAAATTCTTCCAAGGTGTTGGTTCATCTACTATTGGATTCCTTAGTGTCTTCACATGCTTCAATATACCAGCATGTCTATCATGAATGACACACACATTTGGTCGGTCCTTCACGATGGCAATTTTAACTTGGCGGAAGATCCATACCCAGCTCTTAAAGTTCTCACCCTCCACAAATGCCATGGGAAGTGGGATAATTTGATTGTTCCCATCCACACCAATGGCAGCCAGGATTTTCCCTTTGTACTGACCAGTCACGAATGTATCATCCACAAACATCACAGGAGGACAATGCCGGAAAGCTTCGATGCACATATTGAAAGAGAAGAATAATCGTTTCAACACCTTGAAACCTGGTATACTCAGCAACCTTGTGTGTTGTACATTAACATAAGTGCCGGGATTCCTCTCCTTCGGTACGTCTAGGAGACGGAAACATTATCATATAAGTCGAAGAACGTCCCAAACCTTTCCTCCATAGCCTTCTGCTTAGCCCTCCAAGCCTTCCCATAAGGAATGTTATAATTCCATCTAACCTTCACTATTTTCTGGATGTGTTTTGCTTCCATATCTTTCTTCTCCACTATATCAGTATACATGAGTTGTGCAATGAGAGTTGAAGTCAGGTTTGGATGATTCACCAGAAGGTTTTTCCTCACACAATTATGTGGGACGACATCGGTCACAACCCAGTGGATGTCATACTTCGACACGTGCCCGTGGACCTTCCCAGGACAACCTTTTTCAACACACTTCACGGTGTAGTTTGTTGGACTTGATATGTGTGTCCGGAAAACCCTCTGTGTAGACATGGCCCACTTTATCATCGCATACTTCATTTTTTATTTGTATCAAACATTGCCCCTATCTGGACCTGGTTCATATTATACTGGCACGGAGTCTCATGACCATTGTTTACTGTAAGGCCGGTCGATATATCCTGATTCCATGCAGCAGGAATCGGTACCTCCACTCCATCCTCGGAATTTTTAGAATCCAGATCCTCCACAAATCCATCCTCGTCCTCTTCCTCCATCACCATCTGCATTTCCTCCCCTTCCTCATCCCCATCAGCAAAACCCAAACCATCTAATATTATTGACTGACTACTCTTCCTAGTATCCTGACCACAAAAATTTTGTGCCACGTAGTCTGACTCTTTCTCAGGTTGGCTAGCATCAACATCCGGAGGCTGTGACCCAGATAAATCAATCTCTTTAGCCACATGACTGCCCTGGCCTGGTTCATACCCCACGTGCAATTGTACGGTATTCTCCTCCTTCGACACATGTTGCACTAAGGCATATGGGTGGATTCATCGGTCTCGGCAACGACTTAACAGGGTCAACCAGTGATGGTTCCTATCTATCTTCATCAACTCCCACTAGACACTTTTACAAGATTTGGTCCACAATGCATGAATACTGCCGGAAAATACTTCAGGATCCATCCCAAAACTAGTAGTCAACCAGTGCTGCTTCAACTGTCTACTGTCCAGTCTGTCCGGGTCTGAAAGTGTCATGATGCCATCTTTAAACTCGCTAAGATCAACCCCCAACTCGTTATATCGAACATTACCAGGACCGTACTACACAGTCAAATTTACTGATAGAGACATTTTCACTTGTCAGACATTGCCACCTTCTCAATAATCGCAACAAACAAAATTATTACCGGCTACGCTAACTATCCGCTAAAATGCCAGCACAAACCAATTAACACTATAAAAAATGTGACGAGCGATTATACCTTCGACGCGTGTGGCCACCTCACGGAGAACTTGCACCAAAGAACTACACCAACGCCACCACGTCGACAGCACGAAGCTGCACCTCCTCCTCACCAGCCAAACCGCCTCCTCCTCAGCCCACCATGGCTTCTCCTCCTCCTGAACCCACCATGACTCCAACTCAATTGTACGCACAAATAACTATCCCATAGGAAAAATGACTATAGGCCGGTGGAGATGGCTACGATCTACCGTTTCTTTGGTTTGGATTCGAAAATAGGTGGAGAAACGAAGAGATCAGCGAGGGAGGGTGACGTACAGAGAGGAAGCAGAGAGCGAAAGGAAGAACAACGAGAGGAGGAAGAGACCAGCGCTCGGGCCTTATCCACATCTATTCAGCCATCGGTTGGCCGAGAAGGTCTTCGGCCGCGGGCTGGCCGAAGAGGCCTGTCTTCGGCCCAACGTACAACTCTTCGGCCTATGCGCATTCGAAGAGATCTCTTCGGGCTTCGGCTGACCGAAAAGGCCCTCTTTGGCCTACGCTTGGCCGATGGGGTGCTAGTTTTGCAAATGGCGTGTTAGCATAGCTGGTTTACAAAATTGCTATAAAAAATGTGCTACTTTTGAAAAAAAATCCGCCTCCCTCTCCATGGAAAGGAGAGAGGGGAGGCCAAATTGGTGGGGAAATCCCAATTCTCTTGGTGGGCCAAGGAGGGAGGATTCCTCCCACCTTGTGGTGCCCCTCCTTCTCCCCTCCGACCTAAATATACTAGAGGTTTTGGCCACAATTGATACACAAGTTTTGGAGCCTCCTCTAGTTCAAGTTCTAGTTGATCCTAGTACATCAATTAGAGCTTGACCTAGATCCTCTAATCCCCATAATTAGAAGCCCAATGTGGTTCTAATATCCTCTCTCTAATTCTACGACGATGATTAGCTCTGGACGGTGAAGTGTTGCTTGCTCGTGAATATTGTATGCTTGCAACCAAGTAGAGAGGTTGTGCTTTCGGTCATCCATTTGAAGGATCGTTCATTGGCGGTTTGTGCGATTGTTCATCTATGGTTCGAGTGACTCCAAGTATGATCTACATCGACTCGTCTACTTCCCCTGCATTATGGAGTAGGTAATGATTGTTGATCCAAACCTTCTATGCATCTTCATATTGTTCCTGGGAGATATGATCGGCAAAAGTTTGCATACTGGCCAAATTCTCGTCATTAGTGATGTCCACATCAAAGGTTGAGAATAAGATCGGGATCTTGAATAACTCACTATCAATTATGAGAGATTTTGATTTGAGCGGGAGCACAATTATGTATTCATTTAGTTTAATCATCGGGGAAAATTAATTATGAATAAATAGTTTGCATTATAGTTGTAGAATAATGCCTCATGGTTCCACCTTTGCTGTTGAAATTGAGTAGCTATTATTAATCTGATTGAATCTTTACAATTGGTAAATGCAACGAGATGATTTTACTCTAAGAGTCACAATAGTCTCCTACTGATGCTATGGGTGATGAGACTCACATCCTTCGATCCAAAATGCTAGAATTACATTAGGTCTGCTTGCTTCCAGGAAACCCGGATTTCAAAATGTTTGGGATTGTTATGTGATATTCTTGGAACTAAAAATTGTTTTCAGAAACAAACAAGGGTCAAAAGATATGCGATACCTAAAGATGTGTTTTGTTCGCAAGTTCTAGTGAAGCGTTCAACTCTGTTTAAGACTCGAATGCATAAGATCCGGAAGAATACCATCATGAGTTGATGGTGAGAAATTAAAGAGAAAGAACAAAGCCAAAGAATGTAATGAGACTTACATGCCTAGGAAGTTCAAGGCTCATGCATCTCTTCAAGTTGGATGCTTCTTCTGTGAGTACGAGAAGTATTGCAAGTAAAAATATAAGAAGTAAAAAAGGCAGAAAGAGAAGAAGACTGGAATGTCCTGCTAAGCTATGAATGTCATACAAGTTATGAGATATAGAGAAAGTTGGTCAAGTAAAGTGTAGTTCCTGGGAATTATGATCAAGTGGTTAATAATCAATTCTTTGGTATTGTGATGAAAAGTTGATCACAAGGATATCGACTCGATTTCTTATTGTTGTGAATTATTGCAAGACGGCCTAAATGACCAACAAATAATGAGTTTAAAACATCTGATGGAAACTTTACAAAAGTTACATGACTTCCCATCATTACCTGTGTGTTTATTGTTATAATTCATTTTAGAGTTTTGTACACTCTAGCCCATTGCGTAGAAGTTGCAAGGAGGTTGTTCATGTGAGAACAATAGTTACTCAATGTTATGAACAAAAGGATATACTCTTATTGTGAATAAGATATATGTTATAAATAATGATGATAAAATAGAACATCCATAAGACTGATGCAAAATGTTTTAAGACTAACAGAATACCACATATGTGTGGCACTTCATTTAGTCACATTAGAGAAACCAACATAGAGAAATTCCATAGTGATAGATTTTGAAGTCATTTGACTATGAATCATCTAACAATTGCAAATTTCGTCCAAATAGTGAAGTAAACTAAAATACCGTTCACGGGCTATAAATAACGGGCACAAAAATAATTAGAACGTGCATATTGATGTGTGTAGTCCAGCAAGTGTTGTTGCAGGAAGTGCATTTATCTATCTTCAAGGTTGACTCATGTAGTATTTATATTGAGAAATAAATCTGGATCTTTTGAAATGTTTCGAAAGATTTGTCTAGAATGATGTAAAACTGATTGTAACAAAAAATATTTTTCTACAATTGGATTGGAGAATGAAATATTTGAGTTATAAGTTTAGCGAATGTCTGATGAGATATGAAAATAATTATATAGCTTGCACTTTCATGAGAATCACTAAGAGTAGAATGTTTTGAGTAGATGTAATCAAACTATGTGTGACAAGGTGAGATCAAAGATGACATTAATCAACTTTCTAATATACATTTTAATGTGATGCTTTAGAGACTGTGGCTTTTACGCTGAAAAAGGAGCATCATTAAATCAGTTGAAATAACACCATATAAGATATGGAATGGTATGAGTGCTACTCTGTTAGTTATCCCAAATAGTTTGGTATTCCTATATCACTATGTCGAGGCCAAGTGTTTTGCCACAAAATGCAGTAAGTTTAGAAGAAAATATTTTCTGCAAAATAATGAGTGGGATGACAGTGCAACTCGATGAGATTACAAAATCTTCATAATCTGGTCAAATCAAAGAAACACTAGAGTTGGTTCTAGAAGTTCATATCGCAACCAATGTTGGGGATATCGCTTATCGAGAACTTATCGGTCGACCCATGATAAGGGGTAAATCGGCCAGTTTCTCGGCATATCGGCTGATTTATCGTCATATCGACTGATTTATCATCATATCGGTTGAGTTATCGGCGGATTTATCTTATCGGTCAGACAACGGTAAGCGATAAGTCGGCTGATTTATCGGCATATCGGAAGATATCTTGAACAGTGATCGCGACTGATACGGAAGCCTCTACATAAGATCTAGTGATTTTGGTCAAACTTGTTGCTGGACTATATAGGTTGGGAAAATTCGTGCGGACCTGCGTGGTGTGCAGATGAAGTATTGTTGAACAAATAATGAACCTATAATTCCCAAAGAAACATTGATGTGCCCTGACTCCGGAATTGGCTATATGCCAAAATAATATGAGATAGTATCCATATACATAATTCATGTTTAGAACTTGATGGACCCTCTGAAGGACTTAGAATCTAAAGTATAGTAATGGACCTATAACTGACAAATATAAAAAAAGTTTTCTAAAGCTTGACTTGTTACAAATATTTTATGACAAGCTTAAGGAGCTAGCTGATTATGATGAGATTGTCCAATCATAGCAATATTTAAAGTTAGTTTTAGTTAAACTAGCAATTACTAAATATTTATAGCGTGAGATACAATAGATGGATGTCAAGATTATTCCCATGAGATAGAAATAGAAACAAGGTTGTATAATTGATACGGTCCAAAGGTAATTTTGTCGATCCAGTGATGCTAGTAAGTGTGCAAACTTCAAGACACCCTACAATGGACTGGAGCAAGCATAGTGGAGTTGAAATCTTTATTCTGATGGTCAAATAATTTTATTTCATCGAGGAGAATGAAGATGTTTGTATTTTCAAGAAAGAAAGTGAGAGCATGATAGTATTTCTAAACACTATGTCTGTATGACACATTGTTGATTGGAAATTATATAAATTTCTTAACACGTATTAAGACTTTATTGAAACTAGTTTTTCAGTAAATACTTAACAATACAGTCCCTTTATTAGGCATAATAATATATGGAGATAGTAGTGTCTAATCAGGCTTAGCCAAATTACATATTGACAAAATACTAAAGTTGTTTAGTATGAAAAATCACAAGAAGAGTTTCTTGTCAAAGTCACACGAAAGGAGTTCTTACCAAGAATTGGTATCTTAAAATACCGACGACTGATTTCAATCACACTTGTATTAACTAGATGGTATGTGAATAACCAGATATGTCCAGTACTCCAAGTAAGTTTTGAGTAAAGTTACCAGGATGGTCAAATTGTTGATCACAGGAAAAAAGTGAAAATTTTGTTAAATACCGATGACATGTTTCTCCCTTATAGAGAAAATGAAGAGATTGTTTTTTTTTGACCTTGAATAGTAGGAAAGACTCCTACTATTTTAATATATTAAACAATATTGCAACACTGTACAATGGATATTTACATGGGGTGGTTCTCAGCCACTTTGTGGCAAATGGGAAAAATACTGGGAAAGGAAATTTGTATCAAAGAGAGTTTACAAAATCAAGTATTAGAGGCTTATGTGCCTCTTTAACCCTATGTTGCAGGAGTCCAAAGTCTCTCTTAAATCTCTCAAGCCAAGACTGAAAGGATGGCAGTATAGCTCTGAAGTGATGATTGTTCCTTTCCTTCCAGATGCTCCAAGCAACCAGAGTGAATTTCTCCATGAACAAAGGTGACGGGTAGTTGTTCTTCTGGTCTTGAATAGCTTGTAGCCTGTCAGTGAAAGGATTCCATAGCATGCCAAGTTTATCCCAGCATCTTTTGCTAAAAACGCAGGTGAAAATCATATGTTCAACGGTTTCTTCAATGTTTTGATCGCAGAGCAAGCAGTTGTGATCATCCCCGATGTTGTAATGCCTTCTTTTTAGCATGTTGCGTGTGTTGAGTCGATCATGGAATAGAAGCCAAGCAAACACCTTAAGCTTCATGGTGCATTTAGATTTCCAGATCCAGTCAAAGACTTGGTGGGAGTGGAGGTCTTTGAAGAAGAAATTGTAATAATCCGTTGACTTGTAGATTGTTTTACCCCAGACATAATGCCACACATGTGAGGTTGCAGTTGACGGTTGAAGTTCAGTAGCTATTGTTTGCATTTGTCTGACCTCATCAAGCGCTTGGGGCGACATCGGTAGGTGAAACACTTCATGCAAGGACGTGATCCCCAAGAAATCTTTGACTGAGATGTCCTCGTTCAAAGAATAAGAAAACGCACGGGGGTGTGAGTCTTGCAGGATCTGTCCCCCCCAGAGATCTTTCCAAAGCAAGGCAGTGGTGCCACAGATGATATTAATGCTTGAGACTCCCCTAAACTTGGGCGAGAGTTTGAGGATATCTTGCCTCCAGAAGGATCCAGCTGGATCAGTAGCGTGAGGTATCCTCCCTTGGTAGTAAGAGTCCCAAGTTAATTGAACCTAGGGGCTGTCCATCTTATTGTAGAATTTGTGTAGGAATTTGAGTAGCAAGGCTTCATTCTGGACACGTAAGTTGAGGACTCCAAGGCCACCTTTGCTTTTAGGTTTACACACCATATCCCAGGCAGCAAGAGAGTTGCATTTGTCACCTTGCTCTGTTTTCTTGACCCACAAGCATCTCCTTCTGATTTTATCAAGCATGTCAATAAGTTAAGGTGGAAAGTAGAGGGTGCACATCGCATAGATGAGCAATGACGTGACCGTCGAGTTGAGAAAGGTCAATTTTCCAGCATGAGACATGAGGGAGAGTGTGGGGGACAGATTTCTCTCAATGGAGCAGACCAGAGGCATGAAATCTTGAATGGTGGGCCGAGACGTGCCCAGAGGAAGACCTAGGTATGTGAAGGGCATAGTGCCCACCGGGCATTCGAAGATCAAGGCAATTTGTGCGGTAAGATCCTGGTCCAAGTTGATGGGAATGAGCGTTGATTTATTAAAGTTGATCTTGAGTCCAATCGATTGGGCATATCTGGTGAGGATATGTTTGATAGTAAGAGCTTGTCGGGGGCAGGCCGGCATAAGCATAATTGTGTCGTCGGCTTATTGCACAACCGGGTAGTCCATTTGGCCATTACTCGGGAAAGGGAGCTGGATTAGGCCATCTCTAAATGCCTCATTGATGGCAGACTGTAGTAAGTCAGCAGCGAGGACGGAGATCAGGGGTGAGAGAGAATCACCATGACGAAATCCTCGTCGGCATTGAAATTGTCTGCCCGGCACTCCATTAAGCAATATAGAAGATCTTCCTGAGGACAATATGGATTTGATACATGAGAGCTATTTATCATTAAACCCCATATGCTTCATAATGTTGATCATTGGGTCTTGCTCAATAGTATCGAAAGCTTTGGCAAAATCCAATTTGAGCAGCACGATTGGACGTTTTGAAGCTTGACATTGGTGGATATATTGAAAAGTCCATGCAAGGCAGTCTTGTATAGATCGTCCCCGAATGAAACCATATTGGTTGCAATGAATAATCTTCAGAATGACAATTTGCAAGCGGTTGGCCAACAGCTTGGTGATGAGCTTGAGGCAACAATTGAGAAGTGTAATCGGGTGATAGTCATTGACAGTTGATGGGGATCCATTTTTTGGGATAAGAGTGATGAGTCCATCGTTAATGCTCTGTAGGTCTAGATTGCCTGCATGGAATTGACTGCGTAAATTGTAGAAGTCCTTTTTAATGATCGGCCAGCATGCTTTGAGAAATATTCCATTAAATCCATCTAGGCCAGGTGCCCTATCCCCAGGCATCTCCTTAACCACTGAGTCAATTTCATCATGTGTGAAGGGTAGCGTGAGATGATCCAGATTTTCGGTTGGCCTTATCGATGATGGAAGATCAAAATGCATCTGCGTTGGATTTGAGGAACCTAGTCTTGTAGTATAAGCATGAAAGAGGAGAGCTTCCATACCCATGTGATCTTCCATTGTAAGGCCCTCATCAGTTTGCAGATTGGCAATGTTGTTCTTACGATATCTCTCCGTAGCTACTGCTTGAAAGAACTGTGAATTCTCGTCACCAAATTTGACCCATCGAATGGTGCATCTTTCCTTCCAATATTGCTTCTGATAATCCAAGAGGCATAGTAGGTGGTTCTTGATAATTTTCCGAAAGTTTCCTTCGGGTAGGGTGAGGGAGCGAAGGTTTTCGAGGGTATACAAATCCAAAAGCACTTTATTGGTATTTCCAATAGCAATTGAGAGGCGGGAGATTTTTTTTGCTCCAAGCTTTTAGCTCCTGCCTCAGGAGTTTGAACTTACGACATAAGATCGTGGCGGCATTATCAGAGCGGATAGGACGATCCCAAACTTTCTTAACCACTTCCATGAATCCAGGATGCAGAAGCCAATATGATTCAAAACGAAAGATTTTGGCGCGTGGGATTTTAGTCTCAATAGACACAACACATGGCGTGTGATCAGACGTGGGTTTGCAAAGAGGTTTAACCATCGTTTTGGGGTACACATTCGTCCAATGAAGAGATGTAAATAACCAATCCAATTGTTCGAGGAGAGGGTCCTGTTGCATATTACTCCACGTGAATAATCTGCCCTTAATGGGTAGTTCAATAAGATTATGCTTTCGGATGATATCATTGAAAGTTGACATGTCATTAGCATCGCCACCAGGTTTGTTGCGATTCTCAGGGCTACGAATGTAATTGAAATCACCTAAGAAGAGGCAATCATCATCTGCGTGGATGTCTCTGTCATAAAGCAACTAAGTGAAAGTGTCCCGAGCAGGGCCAGAACAAGGGCCATTAATATTAAAAAGGGACCAGGCTTGAGCAGAGAGTGTGCTAGTAAACTGAATTTCGAGAACAAAATCTTCCTGGACAATAATGGAGCCAGTAAACATAGAGTTGTTCCAAATAGTAAGAATGCCACCCGAAGCACCACACGAGGGAATAAAAGCTAACCGATCAAATCGCTTGGGGCAAAAAGTTTTAACAAAAGCAAGGTCGATAATAGGTTTTTTAGTTTCTTGCAGACAAACGATAGCACACCCACTAACAGCAATCGCATTAGAAAGCACGAGAAGTTTATTTTCTGAATTTAAACCCCGAATGTTCCAACACAGGACATTCCAGCTACGCAAAAGGGTCATGGGGGAGCGCAACGATCAAGTGGATGAGGAGGGATCTTCCTCCACAATGGTGTTGATGGGGATTTCAGCATCCGAAGCCAGCAGCGCTGCATCAGTAAGCTCCTGTGGGGGGACAGCACAGCGGTTGATGCCGATGTCCTGCATTACACGGAGAGGGGTTGGTGGAGGTGGCAAATTCTCAGGTTCAGAAGGGCCAGCAGCAGCAGGAATTACTCTGGGCTTAACCTTGGAAGAGGTGGTATGCCCATCAATGATTTGCGGCACTCTGAATCCATCAAACCTTGTGGATCTGGTGTTGTGTCTGACTTCCGTGGTCACCAGAGGATCCCTGCTTTTGGAGCGACGAGGTCTAGCAGTGGATGGCCCAGGGGCATCAGAGAGCGTTTGGGCCAAGCCCAACATCGGCTCGCCATCCGTGGGCTCCAGCAAAGCAAGAGGCAGCCCATCATTCAAATTCATAGGTGGCGCCAAAGGAGGACCAACTTCAACAGCAGCAGGGGCAGCAGTCAAGGTGCAGGCATTGTTGTCTCGCATCATAAGATTGGCGTCAGAATGAGTTTCAGGCGGCTCAAGAGGCAGGACCGAAGCAGCCTGAGTATGTGTGATGTCAGTTATTTGAACCGAGGATCTAATTGCAGCATACCGTATACCAGCTGAAAAGCATATTAGGTGATTCACATCCACAGCCGCCACCTGCAGAAAGGACCGGGATGGAGGTACCTGCAGATCCAACGAGTGTAGTCCATATCCAGCGCTCCAAGGCTCATAAGCAACAATACCGGACAATATAGATTGCGATAAATGTGCAGTGAAGACATTTCTAGGGATCAGATCCGAGGCTAACACTATGGCGAGCTCATTCCCCTCCATCGTTATGCTGACCTGGAAAGTACCAGCAGCAATGGCAACCTCTATGTTGATGATATTTTGAGGGACAGGTGGAGCCACAAGCAGAGTGCTGGTCTGCATGACAGACATCGAGGAGGAACCCTGAGAGCTTGCATAGGAGCTAGATTCTAGCCGGGCAGAATTCAGACTGTCGGACAAGTTGTCCTCAGGGAGGATTCCATCTTGCACCTGGAGGCCCTATGCCGCAAGCTAAGCCTGAAAATTTACCAGAGCATCAGGCATTTGAGGAGCAGGGGGCTGAGGCTAGAGGTCCCATTGTTCATTTTGAGGTCCATCCTGTTGAGGGGCGTTATGAGGAGCCTGATCATTGCCAAATCCATTTTGAACAAGCCAGTTCTGCAGCTGTTGTTGATAAAGTTGTTCTATAGTCAGTCCATCTCCGAACATAGGGTGAGGGATGCCATTTGCCGGGGGGGTTCTTCATCTACAACGGGAACTTCAAGATCATGTGCATTATAGTCCGCACCCCTCAAAATAAACACTGCCACAGTCCAGCAGGCTCTATCCCCACCTAGTTGACGAACAACTATGCTCTTACATATCAGACGCATGTGGATAACCCGAACCTTGATTAGCACTATACTGCGATCCATATTTGGGCTGTTCTAGGAGACTAATCTACCATAGTCATCAACTAAGCGCTGAAGATAAAAATCAGTCTGATAATCATCCGGAAACCCAATATACATCAACCAAACTTCAGGACCATAGGTAGTATTGTGCATGTTCAGAGCAACATTATGGCGCACAAAAGAGACTACCAGATCTTCATCATCTAACTGAAAGGTAGTGTTGACTGTTGTGTCTCGAATGAACGAGTTGGCAAATGCATACATACCAATACCGAGCGGATGATCTGAAGTATCCATAGTGAGGAGCCCAGACTCATGGAGTAGGCCCTCAATGGTGTTGCGGAGCCCCTCCCGGAGATGCAGAGGAACAAAACGGCTAGCTTCAGCGATGGCAAGGAAGCTGTTGTTGAGCGGAGGGATTGGATTGACCACCATATCGGCCCGCACTTTCCGATCCGCCGGCCCCGGCTCGACGGACCATCCTGCAGGGAGGAACGGGATTGGATTGACCGGATAGTTGGCCATGGTAGAGGTGAGGGAGATGGGGCAGAAGGTGGAGGTGGAGGAGTGGGGAGCGGCTGTGGTGGGGGTTTTTGCTGGTGGTGCAGCTAGCACAGAGTACTCTGCAACATTGGGAAGCGAGGTGGGCGGAGAGGGCGAATGTGAGGCGTCAAGGGAGGTGGAGTTGGTTTTGGGTTTCCACTGCCACCACTGCGCCCATCGTCGCCGCCAACAGTGGGGCTCCAGGTGTCCGTAGTGACCACAAGAAGTGCATCGAACGGTGGAGGGAGGTTGGCTCCTAGTTACCTTAGGAGGGCAAGGTCGGGTCAGTAGGGAAGGATTGATTTAATGCCCGAGGTCACCTGATTTGACTGCATTAGTAATGGCAAGTGTCTTAAAAGAGTTTCCTTGCTCAAAAGATATGTGTCGCGCGGGGCAATTAAAACTTTTGTGATCGGGAGCAGTGTAGTTAAGGCAGATAATCCGTGCATGGCAGCCTTGTTTAGGACGCCCCCATTGTAGGCATTTGGCACAGAGAACGCCCCAGCAATTGATGAGATTGGCAATTTCAATATTGTCATATCCTGCTCGCGACAAATCTGCTACACTAGCGTTGGATAGCACCGGCGGCCAAGATGTATGCTGAGGCGCGTATTTGAACGCCGAGGAGAGAAAACACTACGGCAAACGAGGATAAGTGGTACTACAGGGAAACCGAAATTGCCCAATCAGTAATAAATGCTCATGTGGGTCAATTAGGCATTGATTATGTCCCGGTGACGGCTGCATGATCAGCGTGCAATCTGTCGGGGGGTCCGGAGCCTTGGGTGTGGATGAACTTGAACCTTCATGGCCATGTGTGTTGTTGAAATTCATGGATGCCAGCGGAACAACGCCGAATTTGCTTAAAACTTTGGTAGCATTCAGATCAGATCCCTTAGACCGCATGAGAGCAGATGTGTCAACCCAAATTGCCACGGGACTACGATTAGCAATAGATTCCAACCTTTCATCAGCATGCCATTGAGAGTCAAAATGCTTAAGCCCATTGAAACGGCCATTGAACAAGTGAAAGTGACAGATGAAATCTGGCCAAATACGATCCTTGAGCCCGTGAATAAAATGACCAACTTTGTTACCAGCCACAGAGAAGCGGAAGGACCTCTCATTGATCCGAGAAACATTAAACCCTTTGTGATGACCCCCGATGCTGCATTGGAGAGCCACACCCACTGATTCGTCAGATAGAGGAAAAGAAGCCGAAGAGAAAGAAACCACCCAAAAAAATTCCTTGGTGGGACGTGATGGAGAAAAATGCACCGTTTCTCCAAACCGACGACGTACCTGCTCGGCCACCGCAAGACCTGGGTTGAAATCTCAATGAAGAAGGCCTTCCATGGTGAGGATCCAGTCGTGTTGTCGTGAGGAGAGGCAAAAGGAAGATCATCGGAATGGATGGAGTCGCCAATGAGCAAGACTTCGACAAGTACGGCGACCCAATGAAGAGATTGTTGTAAGGAGTTACATCAATACATGCTCATTGTAACTAGTACACTGACAAAAATCTTCATCGGTGCTCCAAACGATTTTTTATTTAATTTAAATGATTTATGGTGGTACAATTAGTTGGGATTGGTCCAAGAAAGTTACTATGGTAAATTCTATAATAGAAGGTTGAGTATATTGTCGCTTTAAGAAGCAACAATAGAGGTTGGATCCAAGTTCAACTATGATCTTGGTATGGTTTCTAGATGATTGTGCCAATGGAACATTCTTCTACATAGTGGTTCCATAGCTCAATCTAAGGAACCAAAGGTCTTACCAGTGATTCAATATATGCAAAGCCAGTTTCACATAAATTATCAATCGTTGTGAAAGCATTATAGATGCATAGTAATGCCGATAATACACGCAAATATGTAGTTGTCAAGATCTCAGAGGACAAATGCTATACCACAAGTGAGTTTGTTGGAAATATGCCCTAGAGAAAATAGGATTGTATTATTATATTTTCATGTTTATAATTAAGAGGTTATATTTCATGTTATAATTGCTATAATCCTGGAATATGTGATTTAGTGGAAAACTCATATGAACGTGTGGAATGATAAACAGTGAAATATGATTCCTAGTCCTGCCTCTAAGACTAGCTCAAGTGTTGTTGGTGATCACATTTTCCATATCTTAGGATATCGTTAAGCTTAACGATGGTCCTGAAACAACATTGAGAGTATGACGTTAGAAGCACGATCATATTGAATCGCCCCAAACTTGTTTGTTATGCATTGAGGTAGTATCGTCTAAAATCAATTGTTATAACACAGAGTGTTAACATGTGGTTTTAGTTACTCAGACCATCAGAGTATCATAGTCACTTCCTACCATGCGGTGGACTTTGTGGTTGCTCAATTGTCATCTGTAGCTAGCTGATCATAATGACAACTTACATGTTCATTGAAAGTTCGCGAAGGGACTAGAAAGATCCAGAGTGGGATTTTCTCCTTGGAAGATGGAGTGTGACTGCATCCATCATCGTCTGGCCAGACACAGGTGACCTAGTCACGAGGATGATGGAACACTTCAACGAGAAAGAAGAACAAAACCGGTAATGAGGATGATGGTATACTGAGCATGTGCATGACTCAGGAGGATACCGATCATCTCAGGTTTTATAAAGTATCGTGCAGCAAAGGGAACATCACATGATAACCAAAGGTTCACTCGGATGTCATTCGTGTAGTCATAAGGATCGATAGGATGTCCATGATTCCTCTATCGGTCATTGAATGAAGGGGCACTGGTGCAGAGACGTGCTATACAAACGGTCTTTAACCCCTTTCCGTGACGGAGTTTTAAACCGTCACCTGGTTAGTGTGTGTGATAGGGCGGTCCTTCCCACACGACCCAAAAATCGTGGGGGATAGGCCCTCCGGTCACACACACACACACGGGGCAAAATGAGCTTGTGTGCCATTGAGCGAGGCACGGGAGACAATTATACAAGCCCAATCGTTTTCATTAGTATGTACATCCCACATGGTGAATCCTAGAAAAATGTTTCTGTTCATATGTATACCACACACAATTTTTGATGTGGAAATGTTTGTGCAAGGTGGCCTAACGCAAACAGTTCTCTAGCCGAAGCCGTGTGTGATTGTTAATTGATCCAACACGCCTACTTTCTAGAATCCGTGTGGGTTGTTTGTGTTCATCGTCCACGGTGTTGTCAGAGAACTCGTATGCAATAGAAAACACCAATAAGCAGGCTAATTAGCCTATTATTGGTAATCCATATAGTAATCAAATTGACATTTCTTATAAAACACGTCATATATTTCCGTATAACGGCAACCAGGATTTCATAATCGAATTACATCAGATAGCTTCAACACTCAGTTACACCATATAGGCATATAGCTAGCTACGCCATTACACAACAACACCAAGTTTCACATGTAACATCAAAGACCTTTGGAAAGTAGCATCATACACGGTAAATAGACAGATGAATCTCATCTGGGAAACTTCAGAAGCGGAAGGAAAATATTGAGCCTTTGGTGATGTTGAATGTCTTTGCAACTTCAGGCTAGTGGCTATGGATAATTGCCCGCCCAACCTTCGTACTCGCTACACAAAAAAGACACATCCGTGACATTTTGGCCCGAACGAATTTTTTTCCTGTCATGCTTATGACACTTCTATGACGATAATTGTGACAAGAACCCATATCATCATAGATGTGGTGGGCTCCTATTTCTATGACAAAAAATCATGACAGAAAATGGGCTTTTCGTCCTGGGCGGGCTGGAGACGTAGCTGCATGACATTCTTTGGGCCGTCCATGACGGAAAAAACCATGGTAGAAGCGAGGGGATGGAAAGTATCGGTTAAGGTGGGTGGTCGAGGCCGAGCGATGCATGGAGGGATTGCGCGTTTCTCTCGTACACGTATGCGCGGGTGTGTGAGGTGTTGGGATCTAACTGAACCCGAGCGAGGCATTCCCCTACTGAACCCGAGTGATTACACTGCAGGCTACGCGTTACTGAACCCAAGCAATCGATCGATCTGGCTGTTAATTGAACCCGATCGAGCGATTCCTTCGCTACTGCTGCTAACTGAAGCCGATGGAACATGCTGCCTCTTGATGAATAGCTCCCGGTGGGGGTTGGATGAACATGACCCTGTGGTATAGTAGATAGAGGCCATTGCCGCTGGATGAACTGGACCCCGATCGGCCAGTTGGGGTGGATGAACAGGACCCCGTGGAGGGGTGATTGAACAGTAGCTGATGGAGGGCTAGATGAATAATAGACGGTGGAGGGGGCTTGAACTGTAGCCTGTGGAGGCTGGATGAACAGAAGCTCGTGGAGACAGGAGGGAGACGCCATGGATGAACAGTCGTAGAGGGAGGCTGGAGGAGGTCGACAGTCGATGAACAGTAGCCTGGGGAGGCTGGAGCGAGGCAGTAGACGGTGGATGAATAGTAGCCCATGGAGTCTCGTTTTGCGGTACACCACACCCCTCCCGATGAATAGGACCCCTGTTTTGACCGTAGGAGGTCGAAGAGAAGTATGTTTCCTCCGTTTTGCATCACGCCACACCCCTCCCGATCAATAGGACCCCGTGTCGACCGTAGGAGCTCGAACACAAGTCCATTTCCTCCGTTCTGCGGTATGCCAGACCCTTCCCGATGAACAAGACCATGTTTCGACTGTACACGCTCGAATAGAAGGCCGTTTTCCTCCATTTTGCGGTACACGAGACCCCATTCCAGCTATTCTGTCCAAGCTGGTTGGCTCCCATTGAACACGACGCGTTTTGACCGAGTGGCGTCGCTCCCAATGAACAGGACGTTGTTTCTCTGTTCCGACCCAGCCGCTTGGCTGCCGATGAATAGGACGTCATTGCTGTCGTCCGTTGCCTCTCCATGTACATGTGCCATGGCCGTACGTATGTGCGAGTAGATAGGCGTTCGAGACACCGCTCGTACGTACGTATGTGACCGTATTTGTTGGCATATGGTTGTATGTACGTGTACCCGGTTTAGACTGGACTGCCTGAACTACTACTACACGTGCCGCTACTTGCTCGGACATGATTCATCGTTGCAGAGAGACCGATCGACACATGCTACGTGCGTGTTGATACGTCTCCAACATATCTACTTTTCCAAACCCTTTTGCCCTTGTTTTGGACTCTAACTTGCATGATTTGAATGGAACTAACCCGGACTGACGCTGTTTTCAGCAGAACTGACATGGTGTTGTTTTTGTGCAGAATAAAAAGTTCTCGGAATCGCCTGAAAATCAACGGAGAATTATTTCAGAAAATATAAAAAATATCTGCAAGAAGATCCTCATCGGGAGGCCCACACCCTGTACTCAAGGGTGGGGGGCGCGCCCCCCTTCCCAGGGTGTGCCCCCTACCTCGAGGGCCCCCCGATGCTCCACCGACGTACCCCAGATCCTATATCTACCGTTTCGGGGAGAGAAGGAATTATTGCGTTTTACGAGACGGAGCCGCCGCCAAGCCCTAATCTCTCTCGGGAGGGCTGATCTGGAGTCCGTTCGGGGCTCCGGAGAGTGGAGATCGTCGCCATCGTTATCATCAACCTTCCTCCATCACCAACTCCATGATGATCACCGCCGTGTGTGAGTAATTCTATCATGTAATCGAGTTAGTTTTGTTAGGGTTTGATCCCTAGTATCCACTATGTTCTGAGATTGATGTTGCTATGACTTTCCTATGCTTAATGCTTGTCACTAGGGCCCGAGTGCCATGATTTCAGATCTGAACCTATTATGTTTCCATGAATATATGTGTGTTCTTGATCCTATCTTGCAATTCTATAGTCACCTACTATGTGTTATGATCCGGCAACCCCGAAGTGACAATAATCGTTACCACTCCCGGTGATGACCATAGTTTGAGGAGTTCATGTATGCACTATGTGTTAATGCTTTGGTCCGGTACTCTATTAAAAGGAGGCCTTAATATCCCTTAGTTTCCAATAGGACCCCGCTGCCACGGGAGGGTAGGACAAAAGATGTCATGCAAGTTCTTTTCCATAAGCACGTATGACTATATTCGGAATACATGCCTACATTGCATTGATGAACTGGAGCTAGTTCTGTGTCACCCTAGGTTATAACTTCTACATGATGAATTGCATCCGACGTAATTTCCCATCACCGATCCAATGCCTACAAGCTTTACCTATATTGCTAGTTGCTTATTTACTTTTCCGTTGCTATTATCACAAAAACTACAAAAATACTATCGTTACTTTTATTGCTGCTACCGCCACTATCATATTACTTTGCTACTAAACTATCTTGCTGCAGATACTAAGTTTCCAGATATGGTTGAATTGACAACTCAGCTACTAATACTTAAGAGTATTCTTTGGCTCCCCTTGTGTCGAATCAACAAATTTGGGTTTAATACTTTACCCTCGAAAACTGTTGCGATCCCCTACATTTGTGGGTTATCAAGACTATTTTCTGGCGCCGTTGCCGGGGAGCATAGCTCTATTCTTTAAGTCACTTGGGATTTATATTTGTTTATCACTATGAAGAATTTGAAGGACTCAAAAACCAAGATCTTACCCTCAACTATGAGGGGACGTAAGGAACTGCCATCTAGCTCTACACTTGATTCTCCTTCTGTTATGAGTAAACTTGTGACACCTACTCCTGCTATTGAATCTGATATGTCGTATGTTCTTGATGATGCTACTTCTGCTATGTATGATGAAACTACCTCTATGCCTGATTATGTGCCACTAGATGAATTTCTAGATGAACAAATTGCTAAGGTTAGGGAGAGTGCAAATGTTGATGATATTTATGAAAGTGATGATGAAACTACTCCCAATAGATATGAATTGCCTATTGTGCCTGAGGGTTATGTTATGGATGAAGAAACTGCTAGAGACTTTCTTGCTTGCAATGATAGATATGATCTTAAGAAGTTATTAGCTAAGCTGAAAGAAAAGTTCTTGAATGTTAGAATGAAACATGACCCTGCTTTTGCTACTTCACCTATATGTGTTACTGATAAGGATTATGAATTCTCTGTTGATCTTGAGTTAATTACTTTGGTTGAATCTGATCCTTTCCATGGCTATGAGTCTGAAACTGTTGTGGCACACCTTACCAAGTTGAATGATATAGCCACCATGTTTACCAATGATGAAAAGATTCACTATTACTATATGCTTAAGTTATTTCCTTTCTCGTTAAAGGGTGATGCTAAGATGTAACATCCCAATTTTCCTAAATTAGGATGTTATTAGATCATTCATATGCATCTCAAATTTTTATTGCATCATTTGCTTTTCTTCTTAATATTCAAATCATTATGCAACTAAAGGCAATTTATTGGAGTGGAGATAACATGACTTCTCCCCTGTTTTAAAAATGTTCATAATGTGCAGAATATTGTTACCAGTCCATCTATTATGTTCTGGCATTTTTCATTTGCTCAAAAGTATTTTATTTTTGAGTTTTATTTGCTGTTTGAGTGGCCAAATGCATCAAAATCATTTTACAAAATTTCATTAGCTTTGGAACTAGTGTTCCTGTAGTTTTTATGGATAGGGCTATTTTTACTGTGTGCCTAGGTATTTTTATCTAGATTTTATATTGTCTATTTTATTTTATTTATTTTGTTTGCTGCGGGTTTAAAAAAACAAGCCAGCAGCGCAGCGCAGAGCAACCGCAGCCAGCAGCCAGGCGCAATGCAGCCCAGCAACCGCAGCCCAGCCAACGGCCAACCCCGCAGCCAGCCCACTCCCTGCGAAGCGGTTCGCCCGACCGCACCCGCACCCGCAGCGCACCCGCACCCGACCCTCTCCCCCTCTCACTGACCAGCGGGCCCCGCCCCTGTTCTTCTCCTAGCCCGAGCCGGACCGGGACACCACCGTGCCCGAGCGCGCACGCCGAGGCTGAACCGGTCCACCTCGTGCCCACCCGACGCGCCAGACGCGTGCTAAGCCCTAGGGCACCTGACCGCAGCCCTTTCCCCGTCTTTCTTCGACCGCACGAAGCTGCAAGGGCTTTTTGGATCTCGCCGTGGAGCTCGAGCCGCCGCCGTCTTCGCCGGCCGTTTCCTTCGTAGTAAGGACGCCTCAAGCCGCACCACTTGTCTCGTTCGATCCGCCACTCACCGCCGCACCTCTGACATCATCTTGTCGCCGGAATCGCAGCAAATCATCAGAAACGACCTCGTCCGCCGCCGCCAGAGCATCGCCGCCGTTCATCTCGTCACTGCCGCCGCTACAGAACCCCTCGCCGCCGTCCGACACCACCATCACCTCTGCCACTCCACGCCGCACCCACCCGTCGCTTCTCCCTCACCGATGCCACCGAGGCATGATAATAGGCGCAATGCTATTAGATCATTCATATGCATCTAAAAATTTTATTGCATCATTTGCTTTTCTTCTTAATATTCAAATCATTATGCAACTAAAGGCAATTTATTGGAGTGGAGATAACATGACTTCTCCCCTGTTTTAAAAATGTTCATAATGTGCAGAATATTGTTACCAGTCCATCTATTATGTTCTGGCATTTTTCATTTGCTCAAAAGTATTTTATTTTTGAGTTTTATTTGCTGTTTGAGTGGCCAAATGCATCAAAATCATTTTACAAAATTTCATTAGCTTTGGAACTAGTGTTCCTGTAGTTTTTATGGATAGGGCTATTTTTACTGTGTGCCTAGGTATTTTTATCTAGATTTTATATTGTCTATTTTATTTTATTTATTTTGTTTGCTGTTGGTTTAAAAAAAACGAGCCAGCACTGCAGCGCAGAGCAACCGCAGCCAGCCGCTGCGGCCCACAACCACCGCAGCCAGCAGCCAGGCGCAGTGCGGCCCAGCAACCGCGGCCCAGCCAACGGCCAGCCCCGCAGTCAGCCCACTCCCTGCGAAGCGGTTCGCCCGACCGCACCCGCACCTGCAGAGCGCCCGCACCCGACCCTCGCCCCCTCTCACTGACCAGCGGGCCCCGCCCCTGTTCTTCTCCTAGCCCGAGCCGGACCGGGACACCGCCGCGCCCGAGCGTGCACGCCGAGGCCGAACCGGTCCACCTCGTGCCCACCCGACGCACCAGACGCGTGCTAAGCCCTAGGGCACCTGACCGCAGCCCTTTCCCCGTCTTTCTTCGACCGCACGAAGCCGCAAGGGCGTTTTGGATCTCGCCGTGGAGCTCGAGCCGCCGCCGTCTTCGCCGGCCGTTTCCGTCGCAGTAAGGACGCCTCGAGCCGCACCACTTGTCCCGTTCGATCCGCCACTCACCGCCGCACCTCTCTGACATCATCTTGTCGCCGGAATCGCATCAAATCATCGGAAACGACCTCGTCCGCCGCCGCCAGAGCATCGCCGCCGTTCATCTCGTCACCGCCACCGCTACAGAACCCCTCGCCGCCGTCCGACACCACCACCACCTTCGCCACTCCACGCCGCACCCACCCGTCGCTTCTCCCTCACCGGAGACCCACCGGAGAGCCGCCGCCGTCGACGCCCGAGCCGCCGCCGCCGTATTCCCTGTTTTGGGTGAGCACCCGGGCCCAGCCAACGGGCAACTGCACGTGGCAGTTCACTACAGGGCATCTACAGGAGTTTCCCCACAGTGCAGGCGATTTCTGTTGTTTTTTTTTTTGTCTTTTCTAGTTTTTCCTCAAAACTCCAAATAGTTGTAGTTTTTATTCTGTAAATCCAATTTAGGTAATTCTTTTTCCTATGCACTCAGAAAAATCATCTCTTCATCACAGTACCAATTTTACACATGTTTGCACAATTCAAATTTGAATTCGTTTGAATTTGAATTAAATCTTCCGGAGGCCGTATCTTTTAAACCGTTTATCGGAATCGAGTGATTCTTTTTGCATTGTGATCGTAGTGATGTGTAGGTGATCTTTGCATGTTGTTTTGCTGCTGTTGTTGAATTTTAAAATGATTTTCTTGCTGTTGGCTTTATTTTGGTTTTATTTGAGTTTGGTGATTGATTTGTTATATTGTGTGAAACGTGTAGATTGTCCGGAGTGCGACGCGAGCTATTGTCAGGAGTGTGACTTTTTGAACCAGAACCAAGGCAAGTTACATGTTGATCATCCTTTACCTATTGTTTTCCTATGCATTGTAGTTTATGCCACACTATGAACTTATGCATTATAGGATTGTTATAATTTGAGCTATATTGTTGAACTATCTCCCGTCTTTTGCAAATCGTGGTAGGTATAGTTTTGCTATGCTTGTAGACGGGGTTGGTTCCTGTATACATTGAGCTTTTGTGAGGGTTATTAATATTTAACAAACTGAGTAGTAATTCAGGACTTAACTCACCTCTGGGTGGAAGTGGTATTGATGGGTGGTCTTAAGAACATCATGGTTTATACCCTCTGAATGTAAGTGGACGGCCACCCAGGCTCAAAAAGATCAGACAGACTTAATGACTAGTAGCTTCCATGCGCGACCACTAGCTATATGGTCTCTGGCTTAGGTGAGTAGGTTGTGGGATCCTCGCCTAGGTATGCTAGCAGATGTAGATATGGATAGGTGTACCGGCTGCCGGGGGTGGAGGTGACTACTTCTGAAAGGCTTCGTCTCAATCTTTGGGTTGAGTCCAGTGGGTAAAGTGTGCAAAACTCTGCAGAGTAATAAAACTAATCATGATTAGCCGTGCCCCCGGTTATGGGTAAATTTGAGCGACTATGCCATTACAGTTGTTGGATGATCTTGACAGATGTGACACTTAATAATGTTTGTGGGCAACTTAATAAATGGGTAGGTTGGAGTTGATTTTGCCAACTCAACCTTGTGCATTCAATGGTAGTAATAAAGTATCTAAATGAAAAATTGACTATTAGGTAGTTATGAGGACAAAATCAGCTTTCTGCAAAATAAACCCCCAAGCCTTCCTTTGTTGTTCTATGCATATACATGTAGGTCTGCTTTATTACTTCTCCTGTGTAACTTGCCAATACATTCAATGTATTCACCTATATGGCTGCAACGTCTCATGTTGCAGGATTTTCAGACGAGGAGTAAGGTACCGTTAGGGTCGCGAGTCTGCACTCAGCATCGCCAGTTGGGCTATGATGGGACTCATCGTTGTTTTTCTGCTACTTTCCGCTGTGTGATTGAATAATAGCTAGCCATGATCTATGCAGATTGTTTTATTTTATATACTCTGGATCATACGTTGTAATAAATGATGCACTTGTATTCTGGTATTCATCTATATTGTGTGTGCTAGCAAGTTCGATCCAGGGACTAGCACGGTAAGCACAGAGACTCAAATCCTTCGAGGTTTGGTCGTTACATAAGACTTGGTGTAATTCTCTTGATCCTGGTTGTGTGCATAGTCCCCAGGACATGATGTATTACTTCTAGCTAAATATTTTCCCGCTCATAAGAAACAAGTTGCCTTACGGGAAATATATAAATTTGCTCAAACTGAAGAAGAGAGTCTCCCACAAGCTTGGGGGAGGCTTCTCGAGTTACTTAATGCTTTGCCTGATCATCCTCTTGAGATGAATGATATACTTGATGTCTTTTACAATGGACTAACCGATGCTTCCAGAGACCACCTGGATAGTTGTGCTGGTTGTGTTTTCCGGGAAATAACAATTGAACAAGTTGAATTACTATTGAATAATATGCTGGCCAATGAAAATAATTGGACGCTTCCTGAACCAGCCCCTAAGCCAACTCCGAAGATAAGAGGTGTTCTATTTCTCAGTCCTGAAGACATGCAAGAGGAAAAGAAATCTATGAAACTAAAAGGTATTGAAGCTGAAGATGTTAAGAATTTACAGCCTATTGAAGAAATACATGGTCTTGATAACCCGACACAGGTAGTAAAGGTAAATTCTCTTTATAGATTTGATGAAGGTGACATTCCTCATTATAAGTCTGCTAGCCAATGTTTAGATGAGTTTGACAATTTCATTGTGAAACAAGAAAACTTCAATGCTTATGTTGGTAGACAATTACAACACAATGCTCATATGATTGAACGCTTGAGTGATTATCTGTCTAGTGCTAAAGGTGAACTGAAACTTATTAGTATACATGCTTCTATGGTCACCACTCAAGTAGAACAAGTACTTAAAGCTCAGAATGATTTGCTCAATGAATTAAATAGTAAGAATAATGACTATGCTGATAGAGTTGCTACTAGAGGTGGTAAAGTGACTCAGGAACCTCTGTATCCTGAAGGCCACCCTAAGAGAATTGAGCAAGATTCTCAGAGAGCTAATTTAGATGCACCTAGTTCTTCTAAGAAGAAGAAAAATAAAAATGATAGGACTTTGCATGCTTCTAGTGAACCTGTAGCTCACCCACCTGAGAATCCCAATGATATATTTGTTTCTGATGCCGAGACACAATCTGGTAATGAACATGAACCTAGTGATAATGTTAATGATGATGTTCATGTTGATGCTCAACCTAGCAATGATAATGATGTAGAGATTGAACCTGCTGTTGATCTTGATAACCCACAATCAAACAATCAACGTTATGATAAGAGAGACTTTGTTTCTAGGAAGCACGGTAGGGAAAGAGAACCATGGGTTCAGAAACCCATGCCTTTTCCTCCTACACCATCCAAGAAAAAGGACGATGAGGATTTTGAGCGCTTTGCTGAAATGATTAGACCTATCTTTTTGCGTATGCGTTTGACTGATGTGCTTAAAACAAATCCTTATGCTAAGTCTATGAAAGAAATTATTACCAACAAAATAAAGATACCTGAAGTAGAAATCTCCACCATGCTTGCCAATTACACTTTTGAGAGTGGAATGCCTACGAAATTAGGAGATCCAGGAGTACCTACTATACCTTGCTCCATTAAGAGAAACTATGTTAGAACTGCTTTGTGTGATCTTAGAGCCGGTGTTAGTGTTATGCCTCTCTCTTTATATCGTAGACTTGACTTGAGTAAGTTGACACCTACTAAAATATCCTTGCAAATGGCTGATAAATCAACTGCTATACCTATCGGTATTTGTGAGGATGTGCCTGTTGTAGTTGCAAATGTTACTATTCTAACGGACTTTGTTATACTTGATAGTCCTGAGGACGATAGTATGTCTATCATTCTTGGAAGAACTTTTTTGAATACTGAAGGGGTTGTTATTGATTGCAACAAAGGTAATGTCACTTTTCATGTCAATGGTAATGAGCATACGGTACACTTTCCAAGGAAACAACCTCAGGTTCATAGTATCAATTATATTGGAAAAACTTCGACTATTACTATTGGAGGTTTTGAGTTTCCTATTCCTACTATCAAGAAGGCTTATGACATTCTTATTGTTGGGGACATACATATCCCTATTGAGGTAACCTAGTGTTATTCGAAAATTCTCTGGTTTCATGTTACTCCGAAAGAGTTTACTAACAAGACCTGATCAACCTTGTTAATGGATTCCTTTTGATGAGCATGGGATAGGTGAATCTAGATAGCACAATCCTTCTATACCCTCTTTTACTTTCTGTTAATTAAGTTAGATAAAACAAAAATAGCATTATCTGTCTGCTTCCAGACTTATCCGTGCAATAAGAAAATATCCCAAAAATAAAAGTTCTCCAAATGCCATGAAAATGAAATATGATTTTTTTTCTAGAATATTAAAGAAAATATGGCACTAAACACACAGCGAGGGGAGCCAGCACGTGGCCTCGAGGGCACAGGGCGCGCCCCCTGCCCAGGGTGCGCCCCCTGCCTCGAGGGCCCCACGTGGCCCCCATCCACTTATCCTTTCACCCATGCTCTTCTTCTTTCTCCCAAAAAAATCCCCAACCAGCTCAAACCCGAGTTCTAGCTCATTTTGCTGCCATTTTCTATCTCCTTGCTGAAAGCACCATTCACCAAACTATTTGGGGAGATTGTTCCTTGGTATGTGACTCCTCCATTGGTCCAATTAGTTTTTGTTCTAGTGCTTTATATGTTGCAAATTTATGTTGCTGTGGTGACCATGTTCTTGAGCTTGCATGTCAAATTTTCTTGGTCCCAAGTAGTTCCAATGCATGATATAGCCTCTAGGCACTTATAGGAGTTGTTGCTATCAATCTTGTTGAGTTTGGTTAACTTTTATTTTGAAGTTACTAAAAATTTCAGAATTTTTCAGAAAAGGAAAATGTTAAAAAGATTATTGAGGGGCTCTTCCAGCAAGAGCTCAGAGGAGAAGAAGAAAGAAGAAAATAAGAATCCCAAGTATAATCTTCCTCGCATGGCGGAAGTTCGATCGAGCGAATGGCCGTGTAATAATTTCATGATGTCCGCCGGTATTTACGAAGACTTTTATTGGTTGGCGAATAATGCATGCCTCATTGAATTCCTCAACGACCAGAAGGAACAGTATCTCTTAGTCACCAATATTTTTACGCAAAGCTTTCATTTTCATTCTAGAAAAACACACCTACGGTGGAGTTCCGCTTATATGATGTGGTTAAGGAGATATCACTTTTAGATTTTTGTGAAATATGCAAAGTACCCTTTGGACGTAGACTAGATGAACCACGTCATGAAGACGTCAAAGGGTTCATTGACATGATAGCCGTAGGTGAAACTAGACAAGTTTTAGGGGCAAGAATCACTAGTATACACTTCCCTGTTCTGCGCTACTTTGCTTTATTTGCTAGTAGGTGTTTAATTGGTCACGGGAACAGTGGGAATCTCAGTGCCCCTGATATTATCATTTTACGCCATGCTTTGTTTCAAGACACAACTTTTAGCTTGGGCGCCGTTGTTGCCAAACGATTGGGTCTGAACCGCTCAAAGGGGCCCGTCTTTGGAGGCATCTTTGCTTCTCGCCTTGCTGAATACTTTAATATACCTATTAGGCATCATGAGAAGGAAGAAAAATTGCTTGCCCCTGTTTATCTAGACTACAAGAGCATGGTAGCTCATGACTTTATTGTTAAAGACAAGAATATGCAGCTCAATTATAAATTGAGGTTTGATGAAATATACTGTGAAATTGTTACCTTGTCTGCACCTTCTTGTTTGATCTATCTACAAGCGTATTCCTCATCAACTCAGATGCCTTTTACAAGTACCAAGGCCAGGCACAAGCTTCAGAGCCTGAGCCAGAATCACCACTTGATCCTTCCCGACAATCTGTTTATGGGTGGGAGCTGGATGAGCTCGCCAACCAGTGGCACCTAGAGGACACATCTCAGTACACTGGAGGTAGAGGCTTCGATCCGTGGCCATAGACCAACTTAGGCGAAAATCCTAAGCTTGGGGGAGTACGTGTTTCTCACCAACTTACATTCATGTTCACACTTATTCTAGTTGTCGGTGCTCACACTCTTTCACTGTACCATCCATGCTTAGTTCCAATTTCTTTTTCTTAGTCTTTTTCTTGTGTGCTAGAAAAACCCAGAAAAACAAAAAATATTAGTTGTGGCTTCTAGCTAGTTTACTTTCTTTGCTTGTAGTAGTAGTTAAAAACGAAAACCCAAAAAGATTTCCCGTTCTTCTTTTGCTTGTTGGGAGCTTTCCCGTGTAAATAGTTTCTTTTCTTTTCTTTAGGGGTTGAGAGTAGAAGAACATGATTAAAATGCTTAGTGGCTCTCAAATGCTTTGTTGTTGATTTAACCTTGAGCCATATTACCTTGTCTTCTCTCTTGTATTAAATGTTTGCAGATTCCAGCTTAGTCCAATGCAGATGCACTATTATTATTATCCACACCATTTGGTCATGCGAGTGAAAGGCAATAAGGATGATATATGATGAACTAATTGAGATGAGAAAAGCTGGTATGAACTCGACCTCTCTTGTTTTTGTAAATATGATTGCTCGTCATTCCTGATTCAGCTTGTTATGAATGAAACATGTTTGCAATGGCAATTAGAGATCATAGTTGCTTATGCCATGCTTAATTAGCTGAGAGTTTATAATGGTCTATATTGCGTGCAAACATGATATTAAAATGGTTGTGATGTGGTATGATGGGTGGTATCCTCATTTGAACGATTTAAGTGACTTGACTTGGCACATGTTCACGCATGTAGTTGAAACAAATCAACATAGCCTTCGCGATATTTATGTTCATGGTGATTTATATCCTACTCATGCTTGCATTCATTGTCGATTAATTTTAATGCATGTTCATGACCGTTGTTGCTCACTAGCTGGTCGCTTCCCAGTGTCTTTCTAGCCTTCACCTGTACTAAGCTGGAATACTGCTTGTGCATCATACTGTAGTAGTACTAGTACTGCTTTCTCAACTAGTAGTGCGAGGGTACTACTAGTGCTATGTACTGTATAGTATAGTGCACCAGTTTTGAACTCTTGAATCTCAAGGCCAAGGAGCTACAGTTGGAAGTGGAGGGTACTACTGTTCTCTAGAACCATCGGTGTACTATCAATGCAGGGAAAGTACACCTGCGTAGTGGCCTAGTGGGTACTCTCGGTGCTCTATTCAGCCGCTCCTCTCATGTAGCTGGCCTACTCAGGCCCTCCACTATGTAGGCTAAAACCGATGCCAAATTCACTTTTTGAACATTTGGCACCGGTGTCCTACATTGCCCAGTCGATGCCATATAAATTTTTTAGGGCATCGATGCTTTTACTTGTTCTGACGCCATATTTCGTTGAGGCAATAAACAAAGCAACCACTGTACTTTTGCATGTGAAGCACCACCAGCACCCCTAGCGAGACACTTATTTGAGCTGATATATTACTATTTTATAGCTAGGTGGGCCAGAGGTGGATGGATGCCAAATCCTTCACGTTGTGGTGCCGGTGCTAAATATTTTTCATTTGGCATCGAAGTGTATGTGGCAAACTTTTTAGATTTCTGGCACCGAACACATAGTGGAGGGCCTCAGTCGCTCCTCTCACGCGCACACTAGCAGCCTGTTTATCAGCGACAGTTACTGCGGGGGCAGAACATTTGAGTTATTTGATACAGCGAGACTAGGCTTTTCGCTTCCATTTGTGGAGGTGTAATGGATATCGTCGAACTTTGTTAGTACGTCCTTCTTTATGAATGAGATGAAGCAAAGCTTTTGTCTCCGTTTCAAAAAAAACACGTGAAGAGGATTTTTTTTATAGTAGAGCCAATAATGGAGTGAAGTCCATGCGTGCAACGCCACAAGCTACAGAGTAGTAGTAGAGCACTTTACGTATAGAGCCATATTGCACAGTTCCCAATGCCTTGCCAGGCTTTCTGACTCCTCGGGCTTAATTGGGAGGCGCTAGTTTAAATATGCTACTAGCTGATGAGGAAGCTGCAAGCGAGGTGCGGCTAGGGCGAGAACTTGAGCCACGAGATGCTAGGAAGGAAAACCCGTTCACGTGGCTAGGCTATCCAGTGCACCCAGATTGTGGTGCCACACGTCCGTTTGACTTCAAAACTCAAACTACCCGTATAAAATATTGGCTCGTAGCGAATTTACTATTTTAAAAAATGCCGCCGTGCGTTCGGCCGGGATCGAACCCAGAAAACGAGGTATACACTCCCGCGACCACTAGTAGTACTCGTTGGAGTACAACAGAACCTAGAATCGCCTTTTGTCGCTAGTAGTACATTGTTCCTTACAAGAAACCCCTAATAATGCAAGAAACCACTAATAATGCCAAGAAACTACTACCACTTGCATACGTGGCAAACTTAAGATAAGACTACCTTATCAACCATTGTACTTGCTCTTACCAACCAGCCCTACCAAGAAACGACTACTCTACAAAGTATTATTATAGGCACATTTCAACCCATGGCCCTGTTTGGATACATTTTTTGTCAATCAAACCCTGCCACTGAAACACCACTTTGGTTAGAGTTAGTTCAGGGTTAGAATCTAACCTCTGACTTAGAGTATCCAAACAGGGCCCACGTCGCCCATTAAGTCAACGCCATCTATTCGACCGGGCGTTATGACTTGTGGGACCTACATGTCAGTCTGCACAAAAATCCCCGAGTGACCTCCTACCTCCGGCCCGTCCACCTAGTCATCCTCGGCCATGGGACGCAGCTACCGCAGTCGGCAGAAGGCAAGGTCAAAACCGCCGGCGGTGCGGATCCCATCTTGCGGTAGCCTGGATGCCAGCTCCGTCCGCGCTCGCGGCCGCTAGCTAGCCAAGATAGCTACGTCCAGTTGCTTGTGTGCAAGGTTTGCTAGCTAGATTGGCATGGCGGCGCAGCGGCTTGCTCGCGCGCGCCGCGCTAAGGCCAGCCATCTGGCTCGAGCGAAGGCCAGCGCGGCGGCTTGCTCGCTCGTGAGTCAGGCTCGGGCAAGCCTGCCAACCCGTGCGGACGCCAGTGCGTCGTCCGGCCCGTCCGGTGGAGCGGCGACCAACTCACTCATCACTGGTGCCACCGCCGAACACGCATCAATACTGTTTGAAGTAATGTTCAGGAAAAATGATGATTTGAGGGGGAATAATGGGATAGAAGGTCAGATGTGGGTCCCTCGTGTCAATGGTCAAACAAAATGTGTTGGTTTAAGCTGCCTCATCAGCACGGACGTGTGGGCCAACCCTGACATAAATGGGTTTAAACAAACATAATCGGTAGGTAGTAGTTTTTGGCGTGGATTAAGAAATTTTGGGTATGTTTTTGCTATTTTTTGTAAAATAGATTCTTCCTAGGGCTGGTTGAAAGTGGTAGTTTTTTGTTAAATACTTTACATATTGTAAATAGGAGTGAAAGTTAAGGTTTGGGATAAGCAAGGCTAGTTACATAGTGCATATGTGTACATGATTGAAAGTAAATATCAACCATGAGTGACTAATATCTTGATGGAAAACTAGAAACTATGGAATACTAGGGAAAAAATTGCATGGTTGGAAATACTAGCAATGTTCATGTGTGTTGCAACTTATCATTATTAGAATAATACTTATTCACAAACTTGATACAAAACACTCTAATTTTGATATACATATATCACTAGAGATATATTATGTTTCAATTAGAATATATTCCTTGGGCTGTTTTTGTGAGGTCAGGGAGGGATGTGGTTGGTTTTAATATACTAATTATGGGTTTTTCTGCAAATTGGTAGACAAGTGGGATGTTTTTGAGAAAAGGCAACAACTTACCTCACAGTCGTTAGATGTAGATCTAATGCTCACAAACGACGGATGGCAGACACACCATCATCACCAACTTAGTCTTCTGTAGGAGTACTAGCAAGATCCGTGCATTGCACGGAACATCGAGATGCATTTTTTTTATAAAAAACACTCATTGTGATTGACCAATGCGGGAGTACTCCCATGTGTAAAAACTAATGATATCTCGAGAACTAGGAGATAAGGTGAAGAAGAGTGGGGCGTGGTGGTGATTGGAGGCATGGGGATTGACGACGCCGGCAGCGACCACCAGGCTAGTTTGTTCCAGAGGCTTCTGTTCTTAATTGCTCAACAATGAGGTTGTTGGAGACAAGGATGAATGAGGGAAGGCCTTGTCTGCAAATGTGGAGAGGGGTGCGGGTATCTTTTAGTTTAATTTCCATCAGTCAGATATAGATCAGACGGTCTATATTGCAAGATGGCCCGCGTACCATCATCACCAACTCGGGTTTTTTATAAGAGAAGAAATATAAGTATGGAGATACAAATGTATTATCGATACTTGTTTCCGTAAACTAGCATCTACATTCTATTCAACGCCTCAGCATGTGAGGCCTTAGCACAATGACTTCTCGACTGTGTAAAACAAAGGTTTTCCCGTCGCCGATAAGGAGGGGGGTTACGGCGGCACGCTTTTTGGCTTGCTCTAGTCTTAGTAGTCATACTAGGTGGTCTAAGCACGTGTATATTTATTCTTTTTCACGTCTCGTGTTCGCCGTACTGCCACGACTGTTGATGAATAGACGGTAAGTTATTCACGGGGAAACCCTTGTTGAGCGTGTTTGCGAGAGAGAGAGACAGTGTGCGTGTGTGATATGTCTAGAGACTGAGGCAATGATAACAGATTCTTTGTGTCTATGTGTGTGGCGGATAGAGAGAGACATGTACATGGGGCTTTGTGTTGTGTAACGTGCAGACTCATATACATAATTAGAGAGTGAGTGTGCGAGATACACATGCGGACATGGGGAGAGATGAGGATCCAGATTAATGGGTGTTTGTGCGTGTCTGTGTGTGTTTGTGCGCGCGTTTTTGTGTGAGAGTGAGTGTGTGTATGTGGAGTAGAGAGACCACTAATGATCTAAACCTAGTATAAGGGAAGGGGGAATGGTGTGACATGTGTAATAGCGGGATAGCATGGGTGCGGGCGAGGGGAGTAGACTATTTGGAAGAGACATCAATTTTGTGTGGGAGAGGGGTGTGAGAGTGAGAGAGAGAGAGCTAGCGATGGAGAGAGAGAGAAAGAGAGGGGGCAAGACAGAGAGAGGGAGAGCTAGCGACGGAGAGAGAAAGAGAAAGAGAGGGGGCGTTTGTGTCCATAAATGGCGTATAGATAGGGAGACAATGTTGATGTTGTTTGAAATTGGCCTATGTACGGGGATGCAAGGGAAGCGAGTCATCGTGTGTGTGATAGGGACTTCATGAGATATATAGAATAGATGGTGTAGAGAACAATGTGCGAGATCGAGAACGATGATACATTAGGGAGCTATGGAAAGAGTCACGACATATATGTATACAGGGAGGAGCTGGGGCGGGTCCGCATGTGGGAGAGATAGAAAGAGGAGAGTGGTGCACAAGGAGACAAAGTGTGCTTGTTTTGCAGTGGGGGTTGTGTGTGAGGTGAGTGTGCGAGAACCACATAACTAGGGAGATAGAAGTTTGGGGGCGACGTTTTATGTGTATGGGAAAGATACACTCTACATAGTGCGTGTGCTTGGGAAAGAGAGATGTCGGGTGACCTACCTAGAGAGTGGGGGAAGAGATGTGTGCATGCCCAAGAGACAAAGTGATAGAGACCTATATTGGGGTCCGTACTTTAGAAGAGAGAGGGGTGTTAATGTGCTCGTGTGTTGGTGTTTGGGGGAGAGAACGACTTCTCTGTGTGTGAGGGGGCGACGAGGGGGGGTGGCTTCAGATAAAGAGTGGGGTGTCTATATTTGAGGGACTTTAGCGTAATTGAGATATACATGGTCAATAGTGTGTGCACTCAAGGTTGATCAATTTGTTTCACAGTTTGAACTATGAGATAACGATACTTTTGAACATGAGTGATATACTTTGATGTACCAGAATTACAAACCTAAGATTGGAATTTGGAATTCGACTCCATCATTAGCTTTTGTAATTCATTTAAATGGAGGTACATTTTTAAGCCCGGATTTCGTGATTTCATATTCATATATCAAACCTAGAGATATACACATACGGGCATGTTCAAACTTTATAATCATCCACTTTATTCATACACATACACATTTTTGCTTTTGTCATCATATTTAGGATAAACACATTTGGAATTTCATTTGAGTTGGACCATATGATGGTATTTTCTTGTAGTAGCTCAATGATCCATATTTGAATTGAATGAACAGTCTAAGTTTCGAGTTGGAGACATTGATTTTCAAAACATGCACTTTTTTGCGTGCAAAACAAACAAATTCTCGGCCATGATATCATAGTCGGCTGTACAAGAGCAGAATATAATTTCAGGCGCCAAAAGCTTTCAAACTTCCCGCTCACATCTAAATATCTCGCGCCCGGAAGTTTAGCCCTGCGATATTCCTGTTTTACCCCTGCCACATGAACGGAAAAGGGCTGCTTTGGTAACGCCATTGTTTTCCACTCTTTGCCCCCAACATTCTTCCCCAGAGCCCC
>LR738714.1:550790527-550804444 GCA_902687465.1 Secale cereale
AGTCCTCCGCCGCAGCGGTGGACCTCACACCCCGACGGATCCACCTTCCGCACCTTGGAACCCCCAACTGCCAACTCACCACTTCACCGGAGCCACTTCAACGACTGGCTTATACACCGCTCCAGATCTCCTTGACCGCCATCATGGTCCACCGCACCGGATCTTCTTAACCGGTGCCCTCGTCCACCATAGTGTAGGCCCTTCACTGACTCCCTCGTCCGTCCCCTCGCTGGCCCTTCATACAAGCCCTCGTCTGCCGCAACAGATCCGCCTCACCGAAAGCACTGTACAATGTGCCCGCCGGAGCCTTCGTCCACTGCACCGGACCCGCTCCACGGACGCCATATTCAACTCCACCGGCCCTGCTTTACCGACGCCGCAGCCTCATCAGGTTATTTCGATCTGTACTCCTTCGGTTTTTCTCTTTATCATGCAACTATTCCCTTACCACAAAGGAGCTTTCTTGTATGTCGACAGGCGCCGCAACCGTAGCACTGGAGCTGCTTCAGCGATAGTGACAGCCGGCCCAAACTCAACCGCAACACGAGCACCATACCCGTACGCTACCGAGAATCAGGTACTATTACCCAACGGCCGGCGCCTACGTTCACTTTCTTAGCATAAGCACCGCACCTTTGAATTTCTTCAGGGCATCATTCAGTTTTTCATGAGACGCATTATTTTTCTTGCACCTGTAGGGCCATACTTCTAGCAATGAACATGTTACATGTGCTAAATTACACACCAGTGCACATATAGTTAATATGCTTTAGTTTTGTCCTAAGTATTATTGTACTTCCTACTAGATATCGATGCCTACTATTTTACTTCTTGCATGTTATATTTATGATAATGGTGTTGTTCTGATGCCACATGTTGGTTCCATCAGATTGCTTCATGTTCTCTATGCTTAATTACACATCAGCAAACTAGCATGTAGTTCCGCTGGTTTTTGTTCGTTTTACCCTACATTTTCTGATGCTAGCTATTACATCACTGCTACGAGACTTTGTTCATTAATTTTTTGTGTGTTCTTGATCTTCCCAAGTTGCATGACTAATTTGATGCTTCTATTAATTATGGAGCTGCCAATCCCATCAAGCAAAATATTTGTTCTTTTCGGGCTGGCACCTCGAACAAGCATAAAAATAGAGGGAAGCAGATATATTGTCGTGTATGCACACACCCTTCTTTCGTTAGTTCGGATGAACCATTGATGATCAATACGAACTAGTGCATGTGATTAAAATTAATTTTACCTAAATAGAGGGTGCAGAATAAACTACAACAAGTAGATTTGCAACCACGGGATGCTGACGATATCTTCAAAGAACATTGCAACAGCAGCGAGGCTTCACAGCAACATATGGTAAGCCAGTGTGTTTTAGTACATGTGAAATGTAATGCGTGTGGGCTGCTTTCTTGGCTTGTGCCCTCAATATGTAATCCTACAGAATAACAAATATTGCAGTTGTCTGCTTTGTTGTATTGCTTGATTCGAATGCTTGTTTGTTACTGGTTATGCTATACCTGAGTTGGCCAATATGTCGGCAGTGCATGTTGTACTATCGTAAAGAAATGCATGCCTAGTTCATTTGAGTCCTTAACTTTCCTCTGAACTTCATCACAAGACTGTCTTCGTAGTTTATATGAGGCCACACTGTTAAGTGCTTTCTCAGATTATTTCAACTGCTTAGATGCCTTGGCAACTTGAATATAGCGGTGGTACACTCCCTTTCAAGTTTTCATCTTACCATTTTAATTTCTTTTCGCCTGATGCTGCTTCGAACCATTTAAATATAGCTTGCCATGCTCGGCAATAATTCGTATGTCGTTTACCATGTAAGCTTACTGCTTGGATCATGCGATAACTATCTCTTACTTATGTCCAGCTGAAACCATTCAGGATGCCGTTCGCACTAGGACACAATGTACAACCCCAGAATCTATTTGTGGAAGCAGTGCGCTATCCATGTTACCAGATGGTAGCAGTTCAGAGGCAACACCGCCGGAGAGCAGTCTGAGCACAGATATTATAGTTCTTGAGGCTCTACTAGAGGCAGAAAGAGATGGTGTGGCTGCCATGAATGAGGTAATCTCGATCTTGAAGCTGGAAATTATTCAATTAGCTGCACGCATTATGCAAGCAACCCAAGAATTGGAGGAAGTAAGAATGTTGCATTTGAAGACAGAGGAGGTCCTGCTGCTTCTGCTATCTGAAGCCCAGGGTAATCCCAATTCTTCTTTAGATAGCAGTTGAAATTGTCATTAGATTAATGTACTTGCATGTTGTGTCATGTCTCTGAATGGATTATGTTGTAAGACCCCCTATGTTGTCCATGTGTTGTAATGATCCGATTTTTTTAGGCGAGTTAATCCTCAGTACTTGTATGATTGACATAAGGTGAACTGTTTTTCATGTGAGCATATTGTATTGGATGAAATAACTGTTTGACTCAAAGTGTATCCAACCTACTGAATTCGAAGATCACGACATTTCTAAACCATAATCATACATAAAGGTGGAATAAATCTTTGTTGTGGTTTTGAAGAAATAAATAACAAAACGAGAATTATCTGTGGATATTCGTAATCGGATAAAAATCAGATTTGGATTTAGTTGCCAGGGCCCAGGGAAAATGTGAATGCTAATTCTTCCAAGTTTTGAATGAAGCGGCTAAACACCCACTATCATTTGTGGGCTGCCCGAAGCAAGTGTTTGCGAGATGGAAATTATTGTCTACCCTGACACTTGACATCCTTATCGACCGGATTTACACTGTTGTTGATAGGGGTAGACTAGTAACTTCAATCAGACGTGACACGACGGCCTCTGAGCCCATTCAGACATGGTGGGCGCCAAACATGGGCGGCAAAACACATTTGATTCAAGCTCGTCCGAAAGACATGTGTCTCTCCCCTCCATTTTCCCATTCATCCACGATGGGCGGCAAAACAAACTCTTCTCGTCCAAAATCGATGTAGGCTAATATTTTAAATTGGGGCAGATGTGTAACTTCCCTCAGACGTGACACAACCGCCCTACCTGTCAGCCCCGTTCATACACCGTGGGCGCCAACCGTTGACGGCAAAACACCCTCTCCTCGCCCAAAATCATTACCGGCAAATATTTGGGAGATGCGAGATTACCGTCCTATCCCCAACTGACGTGATGTCCGAAATTTTAAACGGGGGATAAGTTCGTAACTTTGCCACATTTCAGACAACCGCGTCCCAAAGTTTGAGATCCCCCTTCCCCCTCCTTTTCCCCATTCATACACCGTCGGCGCCACGACAACCTCCCCACTGCGGCCAGCCTCCTCCATCCGCCACCCCATCCCCCACCTTGCCGGAGCCACTACCCCCGTCGTCCACTGCAAGAGATGGACGTCTCTCATCCACGGCGCCGAACCAGGATCCTTTCATCGCTTTGTCTCGCTTCATCGGCGCCGTCGTCCACTTTGTCGTTGCCGCTCCTACGACCGACTCGTCCACGGCAACGGGATTTATCCCCCAACCCGGCCGTCTGCCATCTAAAGTCTCCTTCCCCGCCGCCGACAGCCATCGCACCCGCATCACCCTCAACGTATCAGCAGGGGCCTACACAGTGTTGCAAGAGAGGTGGTACTCTTCCATATGTGCTTAAGTTATTGATCTCACCCGGAAAATAGATCTTAAATTGTTTAATGTACTTTTCTTGTCCGTACCAAATTGTAGTGGCTAATTGAATGCAAACATTGGTTGCGTAGTAGCTTTGTCCGGTTTGCACCTTCAGATCCGCCATGTCACAGTTACTATACTCGTAAAGCTTATGGTTTCCCCCCTTTATATTCACTACCATCATCGTAGGTGCTTCACTGCTTCGTGTCGTGCTAGCACTGCTCCTCAAGACCTCAACCCATTAAGCGAAACAACATGCCACTCATAATTCCAAAGCTTACGTGTTGAAATACGAATCTTATATGATGCTGATATTACTAAAATAGAGAACGTTTAATTGGTCACCTAATGTTCCTATATTCATTTTGAAAAGCATGTGCGCCACCCACTGGTCCAGCTAGTTCCACTTTTCTGATTTTACTCTTGATGCTTAGGGTTTTCCCCTTTTATCTACTCTACTATGATCTGCGTAGGTGCTTTCTGTCATACTAGCATTACTCCACCCTTCAAGCTAAACAACACAACACTCAAAATTCCAAAGCTTAGTTGTTCAAATATGATTGTGATATGATACTGATATTAGTTAACGGACACATTTAATTGGTTAGCTAAAGGTCCCATTTGAGTTTCCAAATGCATGTCGCGACATATAGAGAGAAAGCAGAATTGCATTTCTTTGTCACTTGTTGACTGTACTTTTTTGTCCATACCAAATCTTAGTTGTTATTTCAAAGCAAATATTGGTTGCTAACTACCCTTTGCGCGGTTTGCAGCTTCAGATCTGCCATCCCACTGCCACGGTCAACACTATACTCATCATGCTTATGGTTTCCCCATTTTATGATGACCACGATCAGCCTACGTGGTTCGTGTCATAATAGCACTGCTCCACCCATCGAGCTAAACAAGCTTAGTTTTACAAATTCAAATCTGGTATTATGCTGATATTAGTAAAACTGGGAGATGTTTAATTGGTCAGGTAAATGTTCCTACTTTAGTTTTGAAATGCATGTGAACCACATATGGAGAGACCAGAAGGAATAGTATTTCTCTGTGCGCTATGTTTCATCATGGGTGGCCAACCGACATTGTATAGAAAGACTTGTAATGTCTTCAATCTGCTTGCTCTTCTGCTCTTCTTTAAGACGATCCTCTTCTCTTGCGGTCGACTAGTCAGGTCGAGTTATTCTCCCTTAGTATATTTTGAATCTGTCAGGTCAGGTCGACTTGTTCATCTTTACTATATGTTGAAGCTGTCATCTGCGAAGTATCATCACTTCTGAATCTCTCATATTTTGAGTAGTAGGCCACATTATATTAATGCACACACCTAATTACAGCATGCATGGCACCTCTTAGAAGAATTGCAGAGATAGCACAAAGGGGTTTACAGGGAGGAAGTATTGGATTAGAATCACTTCTGCATTACAAAGATAATCTCACTTGTTTTTATGTTTTCATGCATGCCAGGTATTGAACATTATCAAAATGAATATGAGAATGGGTGCACGAGAGGAATCTTGCGGAACAATCCACTGGCTAACAAACTTGGCATGGTGGAGGATGGCCTATCTTATTCACCCATCAAGGTGCATGCTCTAACTTGACAAGGTTGTATTGGTCGCACATATTTTGCATCTGACCTCTTGCATTACTTCTACTTTGTTACACCATCTGCTTAGTTTAAGCATCATATATGAGTATATGCCATACCTATCCATTTTCTGTACCTATTCCATGTGTTGTCATACTATGTTTTTCCAGTCAAATGTTGTTCTTTCGTAATAGATGTCCAAAAGGAAGAGGGTGATTGCAGATCCTCAAGGAGTACAAACTAGGTATTTGGAAAAGGTAGTGATACCTGTTAAATCAGATAGATCAGTAGCCACAGAAAACACATGCCAACTGTAACAGACTTTACCCCTACTCCAGTGGCCAAATCCCTATTAAAACTGCTGACAGCCCAGCGTCAGGTACTGTCTATGATATCAATTCAAAATTTGAACTCCTAAATTTCTGCATGTGCCTTACCTTCTGTCTTGTATGAAAACTAATTTCAGATGAATCTCCTTGCTCAAAGGATCATAGGATCTCACGACAATACTGGGCTCTGCATTGCTCTTGTCAGTACCTCTTGCCCTTTGTCAGCATACTTACACTCATTGCTGTTTGATTATGTAGCATCACTATAAATGTTCGCTTATTTATCCTCCCTTTGCTTGAAATTATAAGATCTATATTTACTCTTAGATAAATGTAGAATTAACACAAAGGTTATGAAGTTTTGGATTGCTGATGTAAGTACCTGTTGTCATGTACTCCCTCTGTATCGAATTAATTGGTGATCAATTGGATGTATTTAGAACCTAATTGCGCTAGATACATCCATTTGAGCGACAACTAATAACGGACGGTGGTGGTATTACTATACATGCATCACGGGATAGTTGATTGTCTAGCATTACTCTGCATCTTATCTGCCCTGTCCTCCACTTTCTCCAAATTATCATATCTACATTTACTCTTACCAAAATGTTGAATAAAGCCATGCCACTGCACACGTTGATGTCTGCATTCCTCTTGTCAGTACCTTTTGCCTTGCAACGTTGTACTTAATTAATTGCTATTTGATTATGTATCATCAGTCTGCACCTGAGCTTCATTATCCTCTATTTCTTCCAATATTATTTGATCTATATTTACTCTTTGCAATATGTAGAATAATGGCAACGCTTATAAAGAATTTTCTTTGGGGAATTATTTGAATTCTCTTTGCATCAACATGGAGAAGGGCTTTGTCCAGCCCGTGTTAACATGCAATGTAAGTTCATCCTTCTCAAGCCTTCAAACTTTGTTCTAGTATAGATTTGGATAGGCATCATTTCCTCCACTGCTGTTTACATCTGATTGGATGTTTGCAACAACTACCAGTTTTAAATTGTAGTTGTAAAAACATGTTCCTTATGCAGAACAGATCCATTTATTTGTTTATATAATTGTGAAACCTGTTACATGTCTCATTGTTTCTCTTTCAGAGTCGTATCTCTTATGCCAGGCAGAACTTTAGGAAAGATAGTGAGCCAGACCATCTTGAGGACATCGAGATGACCCCAAGGTCCTGTCTTGATGAAGACAGTGAGTTGAAGCTACTCACCAGCAGGTGTGAGACAACCTCTGTGCAGTCGCTGCCTTAATCAGTTCGACTTATTCAGTCTCAACTTAAAGCGGAAAGGCTTGCTTCAGCTCAGCTCCGACTTGAAGTCAAAGATGTAATGAAGATGTCAGGGGACTTCCTTGCACACTATGGTTCCATACAGCTAGGGATGAAGCATCTATCATTGACACAACTGAGGTCTCATCAGCTTGTTCGGCTGCTTGCGAGGCTCGCGCTTGCCAGGTCTAGTGCCTTCTGAAGTGCTCTCAGTTTTGTATATATTTTTTGTCGGCGCGTTTATATGCACTGGTGGCGACCTTTGATGCCCAGTGTATGTAATCCGTGGTCATGTTGCGCTTTATTATCACCGGTAGCGAACTTTGATTCCCAGTGGATGTAATATGTCGTAATTTCTTTGTTGTATAGTCTAGGTTTATTCTTTGGTTGGTATGCTGTAATTTAGGCCGGAAGGTTCAGTGGATCTCAGTGTTGTCGGTCTTCAGGCCAGCCCGTTACTCATATGGGCCAAAACGTGGGCCTATAATCATCTTGGGCCATTAGCAGGTCTAAACCTATAGTAGTTTCCCGCCTTTAACAGGCCATGGGCTACATATTTACTGTAGTGACACTAGGCTTCCTACGGGCCGTAGAAACAATGGGCCTTCTACGGTCCGTAGAAACAATGGGCCTTCTACGGGCCGTAGAAACAATGGGCCTTCTACGGGCCGTATCATCAATGGGCCTTAGACGGGCCGTATGATTGATTAGCCAAACATGGGTCAAAAACACCGCATTATGGCCGTAAATGGGCTAGAGTTGGAGTTGTCCATTCATGGGCCGACCATAACGGGCCATCGTTAATAGGCCATATTTGATGATGCTATGAAAACGGCCCAACGTATTAACGGGCCACAAACGGGTCGACTGTAACCACGGGCTGAATTTGGCCCACAAGCAAAACATGGCAGTAACGGGCCGTAAGTAACCGAATGCTGGAAATGAGCCCAAGAATAAATGGGCCCTGAGAAGGCCGAAAGATAACATGGGCTGCAAACGGCCCAATGGATTAATGGGCCGTTAATGGGTATAAAGTGATACACTGTTCATTACGGGTCAGTTTCACCACGGGCCGTTAATGCGCCCTGAGAAGGCTGAAAGATAACATGGGCTGCAAACGGCCCAATGTAAAAATGGGCCATTAATGGGTATAAAGTGATACACTGTTCATTACGGGCCAGTTTCACCACGGGCCGTTAATGGGCCAAGTGTTACAAAAGGGCCTCATATGGGCTGAAAGACGTCATGGGCCATACATGGGCCGGAACTTAAAATGGGCTGGAATCATATTGGACGGCCCAGATGATGCTACTGGGCCTAATTCAGATAGGTCGTAAGGGCCCTGGGTTAGCGGGCTATAAATGGGCTATATGCGAACACGCCGTTAATGGGCTTTCCGTGGGCCAGCCCGCCACCTTTTGAACAAGTCAAACAGGCCGGCCTTTTCACAGGAATGGGCCTCTGTTGGGCCGTGCCACGTGTCGACGTATCATAGGCGCTTTGGTTCCAATGAGAGGATGACATCTATCCCAACGGTGAGCCGACACATGTTTCCCCCAGCCAATGATGATTTTACATGTGGAAAATCCCCATTGGTCGGGGCCGTTAACGGGTTATCGGATCCAAAACCGGACCCGATAGCTTAATGGTGTTCCGTTACGGTGGATGCCACGTGTTGGCACCCTTGACGAAAGCACTTCTGTGACGCGCGATTTATTGTCATGGAAGTGGACTCTTCCATGATGATAATTTTGGTAATGTCATGGAACACTTCTACGACAGCACAGGTATGACTATCTTCATTCTGTCATAAATTTGTCATGGATGTACATGCATGACAGAAAACGTGACCTACTGTGACAAACACGTATCATCACGGAAGTGTATTTTTTGTCGTGGGTGCTCCTCCAAGATCTGGCGGTCGGCACGCATGGCAACCATCGCGACCTCATCCGCGTGTGCGGCTGTGATTTGCTTCTCCACTGCCAGATGCTCCTGAGGATGTGGTTCATTTACTCTTGGCACGCAACTTCAGCCAAAGGGTGCGGAATTACTTGCAGATTAATTGGACCCACAGCCTGAAATGACCACATATCAGATGGCAGTGAATGCTAGGAAGGATTTTGGCAACAATTTTTTCACTTAGGTGGTGTTGAATGCTGCTTGGAATATATGGATAACTAGGAATGGAAAGATATTCAGGAATGCAAGACAACTTTTCAGATCATGGAGGCACAACTTCATTTATGATATGATTCTTCTGGCACATAGGATCAAGTGTAAATATAAGAATGGTCTTTTGGGTGGCTTTCCAACCTCCTCTAGTTAGCTATGTATGAATTTTAATGTGTTGTAAGTTCTTCTTTTCTCTTTCTTTTTCTAGTTTTCTTTGCCTTGTACAAGACACTTTGCTTTTATTAATAAATTCACCATGAGGCTTTTGCCGTGTAGTACATAGTCAAAAAAAGAAGGGTCACCGGCGAGGAGGCCGCGCTGCAATAAGAAGGTTCGCTGGCGAGGAGGCTGCGCTGACAGTAAGCAACGGTGCAGGTTTGAACTTGGAAGGCAAGGAGGAACAGTGGAAATGTGGATTTTTGTTGGGGGGAGGGCGGGGAGCTAGATATTTCTGCGGTGGCAGAACAATTTTGCTCGGTACCGCGAGAAACTGGCACGCAAGTAGTGGTTCAAGCGTGGACGCTGGACTGTAGACGACGAAGCTTCCTGCGTAAACCTGACAAGAGGGTGCGCCAAGATATTTTATATCGCATCCCACACGATTCTTGCTAGTAACTGTCTGTGGTGTACCTGATTTTTTCATTCTGATTTAAAAGACAAAATGGTGTTACGGAGGGAGAGGACGGTGTTTGAATTGCTAGAGCATTATTCTGTAGTGAACATGCAACTATATGAGTGTCGTCTTAAAATTTGGAATTATTCCAAGTTCGTTTGACATTTTCTATACATTAACTGAGTTTCCAGGCATTTAATGTGCATAATTTAAATTTGAACTACAAGCACATGCTGTAGTGCACCAACGTTAGTTGAAAAAATCACATGTGTGTCTTTGGGTGAATTTATAGGTCCCATGCAAGAAATGGGAATGAAATTCAAATATCTGGGCGTCGTGGCTTAGCCGGAAACATTGAGAAACTTGGTTTCTAAATTCTAGTAAATCCAAAACTCACCTGAAAATCATGAAACTTAGCATGGTGTCATGACATGGCACCAACATGCTGTGGTAAAAAATTTGGCCGAATTGGGACAAGTTTTGGTATAAGCTTCTTGCAAACCAGAGCTTCTCTCAAGAAGGATCGTGGTTCCGAGATGGAACATGTCACATTTGTGTGCGAAAGGACATACGCTGCCTCCCGCTGATCTTTTTCACAGAGGCAACATAGAACTATATGAGTGTCATGTTAAATTTTTTGAATTATTCCGGGTTCCTTTGGCCTTTTTATACATTATTTAAGTTTTGGGGTATTTAATGTGCATAATTCAAATTTGAACTACAAGCACATGCTCCAGCGCATCAAATTTGGTTGAAAAATCACATGTGTGTCTTTGGGTGAATTTATAGGTCACATGCAAGAAATGAGAATGAAATTCAAACATTTGGGCGCCGTGGCTCGGCCAGAAACATTGAGAAATTTGGTTGTTAAATTCCTGTAAATCCAAAACTAGCCTAAAAATCATGAAACTTGACATGGTGTCATGACATGGCACCCAACATGTTATGGCAAAAAAATTGGACAAATTGGGACAAGATTTGCTATAAGATTCTTGCAAACTAGAGCTTCTCTCAAGGAGGCTCGTGGTTCCAAGAGGGAACGTGTCACCTTTGTGTGCGAAACGACATACGCTGCCTCCCCCCTTGATATTTTTACAGAGGCAACATAGAACTATATGAGTGTCGTGTTAAAATTTGGAATTATTCCATGTTTGTTTGGCCTTTTATACATTATTTGAGTTTCTGGGCATTTAATGTGCATAATTCAAATTTGAACTACTAGCACATACTCCAGTGCACCAAAGTTGGTTGAAAATCACATGTGTGTCCTTTGGTGAATTTCTAGGTCCCATGCAAGAAATGGGAATGAAATTCAAACATCTGGGCATCGTGACTCGAATGGAAACATTGAGAAACTTGGTTTTTATATTCCTGTAAATCCAAAACTTGCCTGAAAATCATGAAACTTGGCATGGTGTCATGACATGGCACCACATGCTATGGTAAAAAAATGGCCGAATTGGGACAAGTTTGGGCATAAGCTTCTAGCAAACCGGAGCTTCTCTCAATAAGGCTTGTGGTTCCGAGATGGAACCTGTCACCTTTGTGTGCAAAATGACATACATTGCCTCCTCCCTTGATTTTTTTTACAGAGGCAACATAGGACTATATGAATGTCGTGTTAAAATTTGGAATTATTCCGGGTTTGTTTGGCCTTCTTTATACATTATTTGAGTTTGTAATGTACATAATTTAAATTTGAACTACAAGCACATGCTCCAGTGCACCAAAGTTGGTTGAAAAATCACATGTGTGTCTTTGGGTGAATTTCTAGGTCACGCGCAAGAAATAGGGATGAAATTCAAACATCTGGGCGTCGTAACTTGGCCGGAAACATTGAGAAACTTGGTTTTTAAATTCCTGTAAATCCAAAACTCACATGAAAATCATGAAACTTGGCTTGCTGTCATGACATGGAAACAACATGTTGTGGAAAAAATGGCCGATTTGAGAAGGCGCGCACATTAACAACCAACAAAGTTATTTTGGAACAAGAGCCGACACGTTACAATTGAAAACACAAGTATTATTGAAATTATGGACGTTGTACCAACCATTTACATGATGCCACACGTCCCCTTTTTATTGGGTACGAGGCTCCATGCGGGATAGCTATTTCAGTACGGGAGGCATGCGAGCAGATCGTTGTGCATGCTTATCGGGAGGCGAGCGCTTTGACATCCATCTGCAGCGCACCTCTCTCCCAACTTCTCCATTAATGGCGCCCGGGCCCCTAATTAATTTATAGGCTTTTAATGGTGCGCTATGTCTCACTTGACTCACATTTAAGAGAAAAATGGAAATGTGACAATAAATTTTTGCACGGATCTTGATATAAGATCTGACGGACATATATATATATATATATATATATAGGGTGGGTCTATTCTCATAACACCCCTTAAGACCTTATTCTGCTAACACTAACCTTATTCTGCTAACACTACGTCGGAGACAAACAAAATCAAAACTCAACCCCTCCAGAACCTTATCCACCCAGCCACTCCACCTTCTTCCCCACGCCCCACCTTCCCTGCTAGATCCCACACCGCCTCTCATCCGCCTTCTTCCCCACTCCCCTCTGCCGCCACCACGTCCCTCTCGGCCCAGGCCAACTCCAAAAGTGCACCTTGTCGGCTACCTCCCTACGCCGCCCCACCCCACAGGCCCGCACCAACGGCTAGCCATGGTCGCCGTGCCTCCTCTCCGTCCCGGCCGGCGCGCCTCCCTTCCCCCAACCCACTGCGCCACCACTCCCCCAGACAAGCCCGACGGCCGTCGCGCACCATCGTGCCCAGGCACCTCGACAAGCCCCCTTCCATCACACTCTCGCTGAATCCACGAGTCTCACTGCCGCCGGAGAACCAATCCTACCAGCCTAGTGTTGCCACTGGCCTCCTACGTCGCCCAGCAGTGCCCTTATGAGCGGGATCCCCCACCCAACACCTCTCACCCCGCCCAAATCGGCGAGTAGAGGGGGAGGGCCCCCAACATGCGCGCACCTCCTCCAATACCGCTGGTGCCATGGTGCCAGGATCCGGCGTTGTACCTTCCGTGTGTCACCGGATCTGGTATGGACTGCTCCTTGCTTATTTTCACCGCGCGCCGCCGGTGCAGTGGTGGCCTAGAGCAATTGTTGTGTGGTGCAATACCTGGCGCGAGGCAGTCCGGTGGCATGGGATGTAGTCCGGGGCCGCTCGGCGGGAGTTCCACCACCTCAGTCAGTGAAGTTTGGCCGACAGCTCTCAATGCCGCAGCCGACGAGCCGCCACCCTGACTCGCCCCCGTGTCTGCTGATGCTCGCTGTTTTCCCACCAGACTTGCTCATATGGTGGCAACCATTGTATGCAGTTCGGAAAAGCATTTTTTGTTGATTTTTCAGAGTTGGCTGCGGTGCAGTTCGCCAGTGACAGGAGTACAACTCGGTTACTCAGGCATGCGGCTCGGCTGTTCGCTAGATGTGTTTTTTTGCGACAGGTTTCACGAGCTGGCAGGAGGATGACAGCCAACTACCACAAGCAGCCTTCGCATGCCTATGTGTGTGTTTGCAGATTAGTGGATGGATGTGTGAGTTTTGTAGTTTAGTTTGAAGGATGTTTCAGTGCTCACGGTGCTGGTGTGGAGTGCAGTGCGCCCTGGATAGGGGTTGTGTTGTTCGGTAGTCGCTGGTGTGGAGCTCGCCCGTCGTGAAGTTCTATTCTTTGGCCCCCATATCTTTGTTTTTATAGTTCACTATCTCTCTTTTGTTGTATCTTCTTTTTGCTCACGGTTGAAATTCTTCAGAGTTTGGTTGCAGTCCCATGGGCTCACTCGTGAAGTGATGTGGGGGTTGGACTTGTAGTGCGGCCATCGCGTGTTTGTTATCTAATTTTGATAGAGCGGCCCCGTTGTTGCCTTTGTATAAATATATCAATCTTTTTCCATGTCCGACTCATGTAACTCTTGGAGGCGAACCACATCTATAATATAACAAAGGAAGTTCATTTGGCGCTCACAGATGCAGCAAAAACATTGGGGTTCACTCTGTTTTGTTTTGTCCATTGAAAAAGAACACTTTGCTTATGCAACACACTTGTTATGTGGCCGGTGGCATTCTTTATGTGATCAGTGCCCCATTTTTACATATTCCCGACAAGTAACCTGAGAAGATGCAGCAAATAAACCCGGAGTTCTTCTATAATATGGAGTAGACGCAAAAAAGTAATGCGGTTCACTTGGTGATCAAAAAACAAAACACACATCGGAAAGCAGCTCACTT
>LR738714.1:550805925-550818246 GCA_902687465.1 Secale cereale
GTCGGCGTGCTCCACCCTTTCCCTCATCTCCCCTGACGGCGGCGCCCCTCACCCACAGCTGGAGCGTCCAGCGGCAGCGCTGGACCTCTCGCATCACCCTCGCTGTGGCCCCCGACCTCCCTCTGTGTTGACTGCAACTAGCGGGAATGACAGGGATCCGACGAGCTACCATCTCCTCTCTTGGGTAGTCCAGCCACCGTCCCGCCCCTGATCCATGCTGCTCTTATCACCGTCCCACCCCATGCCTCCTCTTCCTCGCTCGGACACCAGTCCGCCCCGCACCACCTTCCTCTAGCACTGCAATGCCCACCTGCCGGCAACGCACTCGTGCAGTCCAGATGTGGGGATGCAGGCGTGCACTCCTATGCACTTGTCTCATGCCAACCGGCGAATAAAAACAACGAGGTTTTGGTTTCAGATTTTGCCGCCGCACTTCAACTGGTGTGTGTCCCGTTGCACACCCATTTCAGGCAAAAGGGCGATGCTATGCACTACGGCAAGAAGCTTTCTTTTTGCGTTTTCAAAATTTGGACCTACAATTTTGTTGCATTACAGTGCAATGCAGTTCCAGTTTGGGTGCCTCCAACTCATGAAAGATGTCCATTTTCCAACAAGCATGAGATATTGTGCGGGCGAGCATGGCGTGCAGTTCAGTGGTGCACGACATGTGGCTCTTTTTTTTGCAGCGAGGTGCTGTAATTTGGTCATGCTATCCGGCGAACCCAGTCTCTCCCACTCATCGTCCTTGCACTAGCGTCGTAAGTTCAGTTGTAGCGGAGTTCCAACAAGACATGATGACCATACTGCTTGATGGCTTCTTGCCCCTCGTTGGTTACCCCAAGTGGAAGGTTTGAGATGCAGTGTAGCGGAAGTTTTCCCTTGGCAATACCAAGGATCGATTTCCCTGAGACTCCCAGTTTCAACAAGAAGGTGTCAACTGCTAACGGCGCCAGATATTAGAAATCAACGTGGACCTGCACACAGATACAAATAACTTTGCTCCCAATGAGTACAGAGAGGTTGTCAATCCCTCCGGCCTTGTAGTTTACAAAGGATCAAACGCAAGTGATAATAGTGATAGATATAATTGCAATAGTAAGTAAAAGCGGAAAGTAAATAGTGGATGTGATCAATGATGGTAATATGGACCGGAGTCTCATAATGTTCACTAGTGATATCTCTCTCCCAAAAGACGATAAAACAGCTATGTGAGGTAAACGAATTACAGCTGGGCAATTGACAGGACCATGTGCGCAAACCAATGCTGACTAAGTTGCAAGAAAGGTAGAGGTTCAAAGCATGGGCGGTACGCCGAGGTAAGTAGACCGAAATCCATCTGCATCTACTACTAATCATCCACCTTGAGATATCTATCCAGAACATCTCGCTGGTATTAAGTTGCGAGTCCCACCCATAGTGTAAACTCAAAGCAACAGACAACTGCATTAAAAGAACTTTGCGTAAAGTAAACAATCCTTGCACCCGCGGGCACAAGCACCGTTGTTTTCCCCCTTGTGGCAACAACACATCCCCTAGACTCATGTTTCTGTCACTCAAGCTAGTCATCGAGGGGCATGAACCCACAATCAAGCATAACGTTCCCTCTTGGAGTCACTACCTACTACTTGGCCAAAGCAATAAATAACAACGGAGAACATGCAAGAATTACTTACGAACATAAATATAAAAGAGGTGAATCAAATATATTACTCAAACACAATCTGAACATAATCTCATAATCCATCGGATCCCAGCAAACTCATCATAGCAACAGCATAAGGATTATATGTGCCTCGATCATGTAGGGCAGCTCATGAGGACTAATTAGTGAAGCACAAGAACGGGTGGAGAACATCACATAGCTACTGGTCATGGACCCATGGTCCAAGGGAGAGTACTCACAACTCATCCGGGAGGCGTCCATGGTGGTGGAGAAGCTCCTGGTGGTGATCCTCCCCTCCGGCAGGGTGCCGGGAAGAGTTCTCCTGGTGCTCCCGATCTTGGAAGCGGCGGCGGCGGCGGAACAGAGATGAGATCGCGAAAAAGAGTTCCCGTCTCGAGGGTTTCGGGAGACGCTTTAAATATATGCCAAAGGGGGGCATCAGACGAGGCTCAGGGAGCCCAGGCGCCCCCCCGGCGCGGCCCAGGGGGGCGCGCCACCAGGGCACCAGGCGCCCTGGTGGCCCCCCTCCGGCTGTGCTTCGGGTGCCTGGTAGCTTCTGGAACGCTGATTTTTTATATAATTTTTCTGGATTTTTTCTGGCAGTTCTCGTAATGTGAAAACCTGAAAAACAAAAACAGCCGAAAACAGAAACTGGCACTGGGGTGCACTGAGTTAATAGGTTAGTCCAAATATGATCAGAAGTGTATGGAAGTGTATAAATATCGTAGCAATATCACCCAAAAGAGGCATGGAGCAAGTAGAAATTATAGATACGTTTTGGACGTATCAACATCCCCAAGCTTAATTCCTGCTCGTCCTCGAGTAGGTAAATGATAACAAGAATAATTTCTATGGTGACATGCTATTAACCATATAGGACTTTTTCATAGTCATATGACAAAAGCTTACTGAGACAATGAATCTATAGTAATTAAGTTGCCTCATGAGAAAATCACAACGAACTGAAAGTTTTACAATATGATATTGAAACATCAAATAGATTTGTAATGAACATGATGTGCAAATATGATAAAGTGATATCTAGCTTGCCCCTTTAGTGAAGCAAAACATAAATGCAGGGGCACCTCCAAGGTTTAAGTGATGACTAGATACAATGATTTCAGAATAAACGATATCACAATCATGCAAAAGACAATGCTACTTTGGGACAATGCACATTACACTCAGAATGACAATCATGCTCTCAGTAGTTGGTGCTTTTAAAAGAAGGTGGAGACTCTCGAACCGTGGCTTTTTTGGCAAGGTTGAAAACCCGTAGTCGGAAACAAAGACAAAACATGTACGAGAGCTCTTGGTTTTAAAATAGAGGTAATAAAAAAATTTAGATCATGCATGTTTCGTCAACGAATGCTAGCAGACAACTCAATCACTTCTTGAGATGGACAAGTTTCGAGGAACGGCTCCCGAATGAGGACGATCACATCCTCTTAATCTCCTTTGTTTATCACTGCCAAAGTTTTCTGATTTCTCATGAACAAAGCGTGAAGGAGGGTTTGTTTGTTATATTATCTTTTTGAGCCGGGCGCACTCAATGCCAATTCCTTCTCGTATTATGGGTTTGCACATTATACATGCAATCCCAGGGTGAAGCTTGTCCAACTTAAAAAGATCATGAATTAACTACTACTTCCTCATGAACTTACAACAGAGGCACAAAATAGGAATGCTTTTCTTTGAATAATTTGAGATGGTACATGCAAGTCTCCGTTAGGAATGGCAGGTAAATACCATGTAGGAAGGTATGGTGGACTCATATGGCATAACTGGTATAAAGGAATGTGGATGCACAAGCAGTCAGTCCGCTTTGTACAGGCGAAGGTTAGCAAAAGACTGGGAGCGACCAACTAAGAGAGCAATTATGGTCATAATCATGCAGAGCGACAAAGCAACATTGAATCAGGCATGGAAGTTATACCGCTACTCAGAAACAAAAGATCATCAAGGCTTGACAGACTTTCTTTATAGTCTTAAATATGCGTGAGCATACGCCAAGTCAATCAAAATAAATTCTCGAAGGAAGATATTACTAAACCATACCACATCATAGGCAAGCAAATCATGTTGGTACTCCAATAACACATTGGGAACCCCCCAGCTATTTGAGACTAACCATAAGAAAACATGAACTACTAAGCGCCATTATGCACGTAGCATCTTTATCATACACATATCAACCAATGCAACGGAAGCAAACTCTCTTAATAAGATAAACATGATAACTAAAGAGAGTTCAAGCAACCAACTAAACGAAAGCTCTTTAAAAAAGATAAGCATGAAAACTGAGAGCTGAACATGATAGTAGCTTGTAACATCCCAAATTTTTAATTTGGAATGTTTTACAATTATTAGCTAAGCATCTATGCATTTTTTTTTGTTGAGTGTCATTTGGAAATTTCAGAGGCATTTGAGTTTTATCTGACTTTGGATTCAACTTGGCATCTTAAATTTATTTCAAAAATCACTGACAAGCACTTGTTCAAAAGTGTGAGAGGAGCTAACATGACACTCCAAAAAGTCAGAAGAAAACAATGCCGAAAGTTTTGAATTCAAATTTGAGTTTCTTTTGAATTTTTTTAGAAAAATGTTTTTATAAAGTTTTTATTTAGCCTCTGAAAAATAGTTCATCATGTAGGATTTATTTTTCTGATTTTTTTATATGTATATGTCCTATATTAAAATATTTTTATTTTCTATCTATATATTTTTTCTCTCTCTCTCAAAAAAAACGCAGCCCAGAAGGCCCATGCCGAGCGCTATCTTCTTCTTCCTCCTCGTTCATGTACAGAGGAACACGAACGGAGGGACTACCATGGCACCTCCACCTCTCTCTCCCCTCAACTCCCTTCCCCCGCACCCACTAACCCCCGGAAGCGGTTCCCCTCGCCTTCCTCTACCCCTTCCCCTTCCTAGTGCGCCTTGGAGTCGCCTGTAATGGCCATTACGAGGCAGAGAAACAGCCACCATTAAATACCATAGTCTTCTCGGATTCTGACCTCCCCAAGCCCTACATAAAGCATCCCCGCGAGCCCCTCTCACCCCTCATCCGAAGCCCTCTCCTTATGGAGCTTTTCCCCCTCCCTAACCTCTCCAATTGCTCGCCGGAGTTCGTGTATTCCGGCGACTTCTCCACCACGCCAGGAGGCGATATCGACACCGCGGTACTGCTCCTCGTATCCTCCTCACGTTGCTCTTCACCGTCCCGCACGCGTCCTTCGCCGAACACACCGGAGCCACCTTCGTCCTCGTCTCCGGCGACAAGTCCGGTGAACACCCTGTCCGATTTTTTTTCTCTTTTATGAGTATATTTTCCAATTCAGATTCTATACCAAATCTTGTTTCTAGTATATCTTTTAGTCTATACATCCGATTTAGTTGACTCTTTTTCCTACGGGTTCGTAGAAATATCATCTATCCAGAGAACCTAACGAAATATATTTTGAAAATTTTAAAAATTTGAATTCAAGCAGATCTGAATTCAAACTTCGTTAGGCCATAACTTGAGTTTCGTAACTCCGTTTTGGGTGATTCTTTTTGCAAATCGAAGCTTGCGACATGTACCTTCTGTTAAAACCAAAACCATTTATTTTTTTTGCTGTGAAAATTATATTCTGTACAGAAACTTTATTTTTGTCTTTTTGGAGTTTTTTGAAGTCTTTTTATTCGTTTTCTTTTTGATTCTTTGCTTGTATGCTTATGTATGTTATTGCTTGCTTACGCTAGATCATCCGGAGTGCGAAGCTTGCTACTACGAATCTTTAGAGTTCAACGAACGTCAGCAAGGCAAGTTCACACTTTGATCATAATTTTCAATACCCAGTTTTTACTATGCATTAGTTTCACCCTCAAAGATTGCATGAGTAGGATTGGGAAGATGTGGTTATGCTTTATAGTTTATGTGGTAGGAACCTATGACCTTTTATCACCCCGGAAAATATTCGTTATATCATATATTGCTTAGCCATGCTCGTAGACGGGGATTGGTATGTGTGATACATGCAAGTTGCGAGAGATAATAATTTATCAGGACAACATAAGGTGGCAACTTTAATACACATCTGGGTGGATTGTTTGGGGCACCTGGAGAAACCAGTGCTTGCCCAAGGGGAATCCCGGAGTACCCGTGTGATTACCCTAGGTCCGCCACCCAGGCTCAAAGGGATCATAAGATATTTCATGCCTAGAAACTTCCGTGTGCAGGCACAAGCCATTATGGGCTCTGGCATAGTTGAGTAAGTTGTGTGACCTCTTTCCGTGGTAGACTAGCTGATGTAGGGGAAAGTAGGTGTACCGGTCTACCCAGGGTTTGGAGGAAATACTTCAGAAAGACTATGTCTCGATCTTCCGATCATGGAGGTGGTCGAGTCTTGTGGGGAAAAGTGCGCAAACCTCTGCGGAGTGTACAAACTAATCATGATTAGCCGTGTCCCCGGTTATGGACAACTTGAGTATCTAGAAGTGAATTATTGGTTGATCTCATCACTCTATTTAATGAAATTATTGGGTTACTAATAACTTGGGAATTTTTGGGATTGAGTTGGAGGAACCTTCTCAATAATGGCATTTTAATTTTGTAGTAAATAAAAATTTATTTCTTTGTTGTAGGGAAAAATTGGCTTTATGCAAAAATTAAACTTAGAGCCTCCACTAGCTAAATTTGCATATAGAGATAGTCTTTTCATTTTATTTCTATGGTGTGACATTGCCAGCATATTCCATGTGCTGACCTACACGGCTGCAACGTCTCATGTTGTAGAGTTTTCCGACGAGGAGTAAAGGTGCGATAGGTCGTTGTTCTGCACTCAGTTTGCCGTGGAGTTGATGGACTCGTTTTTACTTTTGATGCTTCCGCAGTTATTTTATCCAGATGGCCTTTGGCCATGTTATTGTAATAAATACTCTTTTGAGGACCTCGATGTAATAAAGTGTGTGATTGAACTTTGTTATAATTCATCGAGTACTGTGTGTGTCAGCATACCGATCCAGGGATGACACTTAAGCACAGAGACTTCGATCCATTTGGGTCGGGTCGCTACAAGATGGTATCAGAGCACACGCTGACTGTAGGATGCGACCACTAGGAAATGGAAAACCATAGGAAGAAAACTCTATTTTACCACTTCCTTATATATCCGTTGGTCTGTACTCTTCTCTATTCATTTCTATCTCTTCTATAGTTCAATTCAATAGTTGTTGAACCCCATCACCAAGTTGCTCAGCCGATGAGACCAAGACCTATGAAGACATCATTGACGAAGAAGAAGAAGAAGAAGCTAGAGTTGACTTTGATTTGAGAAGATTTAGTTCAGACCACCACAACCAAATGGAGTCCAACGAATGATTGCGGTAGTATGAAGAGATCATATCTCTTGTGGATATGACCTTACCTGTAGGTTTTGCTTGTGTGGTGTGATTTGTGTGAATTGCTTGATTTGAAGTTTTATTGCTATCATAAGCATATGGGTAGTGATTTCTCTCACTAGGCCCTTATTCTATTCAAATTTCTCACCCACTCTAAACCTAACAGATGCCTCCGAGACGTGACCCGGAATTTCCGCCGGAACATACCCAGTTGATCCAGAACCAGAATGCCCTCATGCAGCTACTCATCCAGAATCAGAACCAGAACAACAACAACCCACCACCGCCACCCCCGGTCGACAACCTTACCTGTTTCCTGAGGTTGAACCCACCCGTGTTTTATAGCAGCACGGAGCCGATCATCGCAGATGACTGGCTTCGCAAGATCGGAAGGGAGATGACCACCGCAGGATGTACTGACGCAGAGAAGGTGCGCTTTGCCGCACATCAACTGGATGGACCAGCAGCTTCGTGGTGGGAGAATTACACCACCACATTCCCCATAGCAAATGTGACTTGGGATCAGTTCCAGCAGGCGTTTCGTACAGCACATGTTTCAGCCGGAGCTATGAGTCTGAAGAAGCGTGAGTTCCGCAACTTACGCCAGGGTAATCGTTCTGTTGGTGATTATGTGGAGGAATTTCAGCAAGTTATCCAGGTATGCTCCCGGAGACGTGGCTGATGATGCCGCTAAGCAGGAGAAATTTCTTGAGGGACTAAATGATGATCTGGGACTTCAGTTGACTGTGGCTACCTTTAACAATTATCAAGAGTTGGTTGACAAGGCTCTCATTCTGGAAGGCAAGCAGCAGCAGGTGGAAAACCGCAAGAGGAAGTACGGACAGGGAAAGTACAACTCTGGAGTTCAGCAGAAGCCCCGCTATACCCCGTACTCGGGAAATAATGGATCAGGATCTGGCAAGTATGGTGGACACACTCACCATAACCATGGAGGACATTCACATCATGGAGCGAATGGACACAACAATAATGGCCATAGGAATGGCAATGGAAACGGAGGAAACAACAATCAGCATCACTCCAACCCCGCTACACCGGCAAAGAAGGATCTGAGCCACATTACCTGTTTCAAGTGCGGAAAGACCGGACACTACGCCACCGAATGTCCCGAGGCGAAGAACGGGAATGGCAATGGAAGCTCTGGAAAGAAGCCAAATCCTTTTACCAGAGGTCAGGTGAACCATGTCAATGTGGAGGAAGTTTATGACCAGCCTGACGTCGTTGTTGGTAAGTTCTTGATTAATTCATTTACAGCCCCTGTTCTTTTTGACACTGGTGCATCGCATTCATTCATATCAAGGGGGTTTGTGGATAAGTTTAAGTTGCCGACCGTAGCCCTTAAAACACCAATGTTAGTGAGTTCCCCAGGAGCAGAGAACATGGCTAGTCGGGGATGTTTTCAGTTGCCCATGACCGTAGGGAGACACGTTTTCCCCACAGACCTCATCATCCTAGAATCACAAGGATTGGACATAATTCTAGGCATGGACTGGCTATCCAAGTATGAAGGGAATATTGATTGTGCTAGTAAGTCGATTCTTCTCACCACCCTAGAGGGGAAACGGATCAAGTATGTGTCGAGGCATACACCAAGGAGGACTCAAGTGAATTCTCTTTCGGGAGTTGTTCAGGAGGAAGTACCAGTTATGAAGGATTATCCCGATGTTTTTCCGGAGGAACTACCAGGCATGCCACCGGATCGGGACATAGAGTTTTTGATTGAATTGTTACCAGGCACTGGACCAATATCCAAGAGACCGTATCGGATGCCCGCAAATGACCTGGAGGAAATTAAGAAGCAGATTAAGGAATTATTGGAGAAAGGTTATATTCGACCGAGTTCATCACCTTGGGGAGCCCCAGTGCTTCTAGTTGAGAAGAAGGATGGTTCCTTGAGAATGGTTGTGGATTACCGTGCGTTGAATGAGGTGACGATCAAGAACAAGTACCCTCTGTCGATGATCAATGATTTGTTTGACCAGCTACAAGGAGCAAAATTTTTCTCAAAAATCGATCTTCGATCTGGATATCACCAGCTGAAGATTCGAGAACAAGATATACCCAAGACAGCCTTTACCACGAGATATGGGCTTTATGAGTATACAGTCATGTCTTTTGGTTTGACTAATGCCCCTGCCTATTTTATGAATATGATGAATAAGGTATTCATGGAGTTCTTGGATAAGTTTGTTGTGGTATTCATTGATGATATATTGATTTACTCAAAGAATGAAGAAGAACACAAGGAACATTTGCGCTTGGTTCTTGAGAAGCTCAGGGAACATCAGTTATATGCAAAGTTCAGCAAGTGTGAATTCTAGTTGAAGGAAGTTGGATTTCTCGGACATGTTATATCAGGGGAAGGAATAGCAGTGGATCCTTCGAAAGTTGAAGCCGTCACCAAATGGAAGGCACCCACCTCAGTCGGAGAGATTCGCAGTTTCCTTGGACTTGCAGGATATTACCGGAGGTTTATTGAGAATTTCTCCAAGACCGCGAAGCCCATGACAGAGTTATTGAAGAAAGACACCAAGTTTAATTGGACCGAGGAATGTGAGGCTAGTTTTCAGGAGTTGAAGAAACGTTTGGTCACGGCCCCAGTACTAATTCTTCCGAATATACGCAAGAATTTTCAGGTATATTGCGACGCTTCTCGTCAGGGACTTGGAGGTGTTCTTATGCAAGAAGGAAGAGTTGTTTCATATGCCTCACGTCAACTTCGACGCCATGAGCGGAATTATGCCACACATGATTTGGAGTTAGCAGCCGTAGTGCATGCGCTCAAGACCTGGAGGCATTTTCTTATTGGAAATCATTGTGATGTTTACACGGATCACAAGAGTTTGAAATACATCTTCACGCAAAAGGAGTTGAACCTCAGGCAGAGAAGATGGTTGGAGCTCATAAAAGATTATGACATGAAATTGCACTACCACCCAGGAAAGGCCAATGTTGTGGCAGATGCATTGAGCCGCAAGAGTTATGTCAATACCCTCATAGCAGGAGGATTACCTCAGGAGTTAATTGATGATCTCAGAGATCTTCGATTGGAGATAGTACCACGAGGTTTTGTTGCCGCAATGGAAATTCAATCCACCTTGTTGGGAAAGATCCGAGAAGCCTAGAAGTTAGATAAAGGTATTGCAGAAATAAAGGAAAGGATGAACCAAGGAAAGGCAAAAGGATTTCGTGAGGATGAACACGGAACCTTATGGTTTGAGCAGCGTATTTATGTGCCAAATGACACAGAGATCAGGAAGTTGATTCTTCAGGAGGCTCATGATTCGCCTTATTCGATACACCCAGGAAACACCAAGATGTATTTGGACTTGAAGGAAAGTTTCTGGTGGACAGGTATGAAAAAGGACATTGCCGACTATGTCGCAGTATGTGATGTATGTCAAAGGGTTAAGGCAGAGCACCAGAAACCAGCAGGATTACTTCAACCTTTGCCGATACCGGATTGGAAGTGGGACAAGCTTGGCATGGACTTCATTACAGGATTACCCAGGACCCGATCAGGCTATGATTCTATTTGGGTAGTAGTTGATCGCTTGACCAAGGTAGCTCACTTCATCCCCGTGAAAACCACATATACAAGCGCTAAGTTGGCCAAGATATATATGACCAGGATCGTATGTCTGCATGGAGTTCCGAGGACCATCGTATCAGATAGAGGAACACAATTTACCTCAAAGTTTTGGCATCAGTTACACGAAACTTTGGGTACCAGGCTAGAGTTCAGTACAGCCTTTCATCCGCAGACAGATGGGCAGACCGAGAGAGTCAATCAGATTCTGGAGGACATGTTGAGAGCTTGTGCGCTAGATTATGGATCTAGTTGGGATGATAATTTGCCATACGCAGAATTCTCATATAACAACAGCTATCAAGCTAGTTTGAAGATGGCGCCTTTCGAAGCTTTGTACGGAAGGAGGTGCAGGACACCATTAATGTGGGATGAAGTTGGAGACCGTAAATTATTCGGACCAGATTTAATTAAAGATTCAGAGGAGAAAGTCAAGCTGATCCGTGACAGACTCAAGGTAGCCCAATCCAGACAAAAGAGTTATGCCGATAATAAACGCATGGAAGTAACTTATGAAGTCGGAGATAGAGCATATCTTCGTGTGTCTCCACTTTGAGGAGTTAAACGGTTTGGAGTTAAAGGCAAACTAGTACCACGATTTGTGGGGCCATACAGAATTTTGGAACGCAGAGGAGAAGTTGCATATCAGCTGGAGTTACCCGAAGCCTTGTCTGGAGTTCATAATGTGTTTCATGTTTCCCAGTTGAAGAAGTGCCATGCGGAGATGGCCGATATTCCTTTGAGAGATACAGTGCCACTAGAAGCCATACAGTTGGATAGTGATCTGACCTATGAGGAGAAGCCTGTCAAGATTCTCGAAACAACAAGCAGGGTTACCCGCAGCAAGGTCATCAAGTTTTGCAAGATTCAGTGGAGTCATCATACTGAGGAAGAAGCCACCTGGGAACGCGAAGAAGATCTTCGACAGGATCACCCACACCTTTTTGCTAGCCAACCCGAATCTCGAGGGCGAGATTCATCTTAAGGGGGGTAGGTTTGTAACATCCCAAATTTTTAATTTGGAATGTTTTACAATTATTAGCTAAGCATCTATGCATTTTTTTTATTGAGTGTCATTTGGAAATTTCAGAGGCATTTGAGTTTTATCTAACTTTGGATTCAACTTGGCATCTGAAATTTATTTCAAAAATCCCTGACAAGCACTTGTTCAAAAGTGTGAGAGGAGCTAACATGACACTCCAAAAAGTCAGAAGAAAACAATGCCGAAAAAAGTTTTGAATTCAAATTTGAGTTTCTTTTGAATTTTTTTAGAAAAATGTTTTTTATAAAGTTTTTATTTAGCCTCTGAAAAATAGTTCATCATGTAGGATTTATTTTTCTGATTTTTTTGATATATATATGTCCTATATTAAAATATTTTTATTTTCTATCTATATATTTTTTTCTCTCTCTGTGTCAAAAAAGAAACGCAGCCCAGAAGGCCCATGCCCAGCGCTATCTTCTTCTTCCTCCTCGTTCATGTACAGAGGAACACGAACTGAGGGACTACCATGGCGCCTCCACCTCTCTCTCCCCTCAACTCCCTTCCCCCGCACCCACTAACCCCCGGAATCGGTTCCCCTCGCCTTCCTCTACCCCTTCCCCTTCCTAGTGCGCCTTGGAGTCGCCTGTAATGGCCATTACGAGGCAGAGAAACAGCCACCATTAA
>LR738714.1:550818256-550838153 GCA_902687465.1 Secale cereale
AAAAAAAACGCAGCCCAGAAGGCCCATGCCCAGCGCTATCTTCTTCTTCCTCCTCGTTCATGTACAGAGGAACACGAACGGAGGGACTACCATGGCGCCTCCACCTCTCTCTCCCCTCAACTCCCTTCCCCCGCACCCACTAACCCCCGGAATCGGTTCCCCTCGCCTTCCTCTACCCCTTCCCCTTCCTAGTGCGCCTTGGAGTCGCCTGTAATGGCCATTACGAGGCAGAGAAACAGCCACCATTAAATACCATAGTCTTCTCGGATTCTGACCTCCCCAAGCCCTACATAAAGCATCCCCGCGAGCCCCTCTCACCCCTCGTCCGAAGCCCTCTCCTTCTGGAGCTTTTCCCCCTCCCTAACCTCTCCAATTGCTCGTCGGAGTTCATGTATTCCGGCGACTTCTCCACCACGCCAGGAGGCGATACCGACACCGCGGTACTGCTCCTCGGATCCTCCACACGTTGCTCTTCACCGTCCCGCACGCGTCCTTCGCCGAAACACACCGGAGCCACCTTCTTCCTTGTCTCCGGTGACAAGTCCGGTGAACACCCTGTCCGATTTTTTTCTCTTTTATGAGTATATTTTCCAATTCAGATTCTATACCAAATCTTGTTTCTAGTATATCTTTTAGTCTATACATCCGATTTAGTTGATTCTTTTTCCTACGGGTTCGTAGAAATATCATCTATCCAGAGAACCTAACGAAATATATTTTTGAAAATTTTAAAAATTTGAATTCAAGCAGATCTGAATTCAAACTTCGTTAGGCCATAACTTGAGTTTCGTAACTCCGTTTTGGGTGATTCTTTTTGCAAATCGAAGCTTGCGACATGTACCTTCTGTTAAAACCAAAACTATTTATTTTTGTTGCTGTGAAAATTATATTCTGTACAGAAACTTTATTTTTGTCTTTTTGGAGTTTTTCGAAGTCTTTTTATTCGTTTTCTTTTTGATTCTTTGCTTGTATGCTTATGTATGTTATTGCTTTCTTACGCTAGATCATCCGGAGTGCGAAGCTTGCTACTACGAATCTTTAGAGTTCAACGAACGTCAGCAAGGCAAGTTCACACTTTGATCATAATTTTCAATACCCAGTTTTTACTATGCATTAGTTTCACCCTCAAAGATTGCATGAGTAGGATTGGGAACATGTGGTTATGCTTTATAGTTTATGTGGTAGGAACCTATGACCTTTTATCACCCCGGGAAATATTCGTTATATCATATATTGCTTAGCCATGCTCGTAGACGGGGATTGGTATGTGTGATACATGCAAGTTGCGAGAGATAATAATTTATCGGCACAACATAAGGTGGCAACTTTAATACACATCTGGGTGGATTGTTTGGGGCACCTGGAGAAACCAGTGCTTGCCCAAGGGGAATCCCGGAGTACCCGTGTGATTACCCTAGGTCCGCCACCCAGGCTCAAAGGGATCATAAGATATTTCATGCCTAGAAACTTTCGTGTGCAGCCACAAGCCGTTATGGGCTCTGGCATAGTTGAGTAAGTTGTGTGACCTCTTTCCGTGGTAGACTAGCTGATGTAGGGGAAAGTAGGTGTACCGGTCTACCCAGGGTTTGGAGGAAATACTTCAGAAAGACTATGTCTCGATCTTCCGATCATGGAGGTGGTCGAGTCTTGTGGGGAAAGTGCGCAAACCTCTGCAGAGTGTACAAACTAATCATGATTAGCCGTGTCCCCGGTTATGGACAACTTGAGTATCTAGAAGTGAATTATTGGTTGATCTCATCACTCTATTTAATGAAATTATTGGATTACTAATAACTTGGGAATTTTTGGGATTGAGTTGGAGGAACCTTCTCAATAATGGCATTTTAATTTTGTAGTAAATAAAAATTTATTTCTTTGTTGTAGGGAAAAATTGGCTTTATGCAAAAATTAAACGTAGAGCCTCCACCAGCTAAATTTGCATATAGAGATAGTCTTTTCATTTTATTTCTATGGTGTGACATTGCCAGCATATTCCATGTGCTGACCTACACGGCTGCAACGTCTCATGTTGCAGAGTTTTCCGACGAGGAGTAAAGGTGCGATAGGTCGTTGTTCTGCACTCAGTTTGCCGTGGAGTTGATGGACTCGTTTTTACTTTTGATGCTTCCGCAGTTATTTTATCCAGATGGCCTTTGGCCATGTTATTGTAATAAATACTCTTTTGAGGACCTCGATGTAATAAAGTGTGTGATTGAACTCTGTTATAATTCATCGAGTACTGTGTGTGTCAGCATACCGATCCAGGGATGACACTTAAGCACAGAGACTTCGATCCATTTGGGTTGGGTCGCTACATAGCTATTGAAAGACAAAGAACACACACAGCAAAGATAGACATGAAAATTCTATGTTATGTTCTAGGTAGAAGTGGAGCGTGTTTCTCTCCCACATAAAGAAAGCTGAGTTCCGACTCGTTATGAAAAGCTAAAGAAAACTAAAAAGTAAAACTAAAAGCAAGACGCTCCAAGCATAGCACATAACACATGAAGTGATTAAAATATAGTAGAACGAAAGACGAACTGATAATGTTGATGGAGAAGGGGATGCACGGGGGCATCCCCAAGCTTAGACGCTTGAGTCTCCTTGAATATTTCTTGGGGGTGCACGGGGGCATCCCCAAGCTTGAGCGTTTGACACTCCTGAATCTTTTTATCATCTTCCCTCGCACAGTTGAAAACTCCCTTCATACATAACTCATCATAATCTGATTAGAGAGGTTAGTACCCATAATAAAATAATTGTTCCTTGCTGGAAATAAAGATATTCTTGAAGTTCTACTGTTTCTCAAGATTGCCAAAAGGTTTTTGCAAAGAAAAAGCAAGCTCTAGGTTTGCAAAATGAAGGAAAGGCAAAACATGACAGAATCTGTGAAAAACAGAACAACAGGTAGTAAATGATTTTTCCGAGGCACTTCTGCAACTCTAATCAAAAAACTCAAAACAGACGCACGAAAGACAATTAACTTTTGAACTTTCTTGCAATCAGAGGCTATACTTGGCACAAAATTGAAAAGAAAAGATACAATGATGATGCTACAGTAGTAACAACATCAAGACACAACAAAAGCAAAATAAAATTTATTCAGTGGGCTGCCTCCCAAGAGCGCTTTCTTTTATGCCTTTAAGCTAGGCATAATGCATAGAGATCAAGTTTTATCAAGAGTAAAAGAATAGCTAGCCCGTATAACGGACTCAAAAGGTAACTTAATCTTCTTTCGAGGGAAGTGTTCCATCCCTTTCTTGAGAGGAAACTGGAATTTTATATTCCCCTCTTTCATGTCAATGATAGCACCAACGGTGCGTAGAAAAGGACGTCCCAAAATAATTGGACAAGAAGGTTCACATTCAATATCCATAATAGTAAAATCAACGGGAACATAGTTGTCATTGACAATGATAAGAACATCGTCGATCCTCCCCAAAGGTTTCTTTATGGAAGAATCAACGAGACGAACACCAAAAGAACAAGAATCAAAATGTTTCAATTTAAGCATATCATATATTCTTTTGGGCATAACAGAGGTACTAGCACCAACATCACATAAAGCATAGCAAGAGAAGTTATTCAACTTAATTTTTATCATAGGATCCCAACCATCTTCTAGCTTTCTAGGTATGGAGGCTTCTACTCTAAGTTTCTCCTCCCTAGCTTTGATAAGAGCATTAGTGATATGCTTTGTGAAGGCAAGGTTAATCGTGCTAGTGCGGGGATCTCTAGACATCTTGTGAAGGAAATCAATAACTTCGGTAAGAGTGCAATTATCAAAATCAAGGTCACTACCATCAAGTAAGGTGGTAGTGGTGTCCTTTAGGTTCACTTGTTTGGTAGTTTCTATAGTCATAGCATCACCATTAATAGGTCCATCGGGACCAGGAGTGCATTGGGTGCTAAGAGTTTGGATATCCTCAACAACTTGGATAGTAGCAACAGTGTGGTGGGTAGGAAGGCTCTTAATTCTATCTTCTTCCTCCCTTTCTCTAGCCCATCTCTCTTTAAGTTTAGCCACCATCCTAATATTTTCATTAATTCGCACTTGAATAGCATTAATAGGATTGACCTTCCTCTCCTCAAGAGGAGAAGTTCTAATTTTAAGCAATTCTACCTCATTGGCTAAATTGTCTACCATTGAAGAGAGATCACCTAGTTTGTTCAGTTTTTCTTCTACACTATTATTAAAAGCTTTTTGGGTAGTGATGAAATCTTTAAGCATAATCTCTAGTTCAGTAGTGGAGTTCTTGGTGCTAGGATAAGCATTGTTGTTCCCATAAGAATTAGAGGGGAACGGTCTAGGATTGCTACCAAAGATACTCCTATAAGCATTGTTATTAAAATTGTTTCTAGAGATAAAGTTCACATCTACTTGTTCTTGAGCAATCAAAGAATTTAAGGGAACATCACGAGGATCAATAGAAGATTGCTTCGAAAGTAGAGACATGATCAAGTCAACTTTTTCATTTAGGGAGGAAATCTCCTCGACAGAGTTTACCTTCCTACCTGTTGGAGCGCGTTCGGTGTGCCATTGGGAATAGTTGGTCATCATCTCATCGAGAAACTTTGAGGCAGCACCAAGTGTAGTTGACATAAAGGTTCCTCCCGCGGCCGAATCTAACAAGTTCCGCGAGGTAAAGTTCAAGCCTGCATAAAAAGTTTGGATAACCATCCAAGTAGTCAAACCGTGAGTAGGGCAGTTCTTGATAAGAGATTTCATATGTTCCCAAGCTTGGGCAACGTGTTCATTATCCAATTGTTTAAAATTCATTATGTTACTTCTTAGTTGGATAATTTTAGCAGGTGGATAGTATTTTCCAATAAAAGCATCTTTGCACTTGTCCCATGAATCTATGCTATTTCTAGGCAAAGACTGAAACCAAATTTAGCTCCTCCTCTCAAAGAGAAAGGAAAAAGCTTAAGCTTAACAATATTACCATCTATTTCTTGGTACTTTTGCATATCACAAAGTTCAACAAAGTTGTTTAAGTGTAAAGCAGCATCATCTCCAGCACCGGAAAATTGATCTTTCATGACTAAGTTCAGTAAAGCAGGTTTAATTTCATACGAAGGTGCTGAAGTGGCAGGTGTAGTGATAGGTGTACAGATAAAGTCATCGTTGTTGTGACTAGTGAAGTCACACAACTTGGTGTTCTCGGTGGAACCCATAGTAGCAAGCAAGCAAGATAACTATTTTTGTGATTTTCGATAAAAGATACTAAAGCAAAAACTGAAAGGTAAACTAACAAGACTAAAAGCAAAGGTAAAAGATAGCGTGCAACTCCCCTATCCTGAAGAGTGGAGTCCCCGACAACGGCGCCAGAAATGCTTTGCTTGATGGCTTCTCGCCCCTCGTTGGTTACCCCAAGTGGAAGGTTTGAGATGCAGTGTAGCGGAAGTTTTCCCTTGGCAATACCAAGGATCGATTTCCCTGAGACTCCCAGTTTCAACAAGAAGGTGTCAACTGCTAACGGCGCCAGGTATTAGCAATCAACGTGGACCTGCACACAGATACAAATAACTTTGCTCCCAACAAGTACAGAGAGGTTGTCAATCCCTCCGGCCTTGTAGTTTACAAAGGATCAAACGCAAGTGATAATAGTGATAGATATAATTGCAATAGTAAGTAAAAGCGGAAAGCAAATAGTGGATGTGATCAATGATGGTAATATGGACTGGAGTCTCATGATGTTCACTAGTGATATCTCTCTCCTAAAAGACGATAAAACAGCTATGTGAGGTAAACGAATTACAGCTGGGCAATTGACAGGACCATGTGCGCAAACCAATGCTGACTAAGTTGCAAGAAAGGTAGAGGTTCAAAGCATGGGCGGTACGCCAAGGTAAGTAGACCGAAATCCATCTGCATCTACTACTAATCATCCACCTTGAGATATCTATCCAGAACATCTCGCTGGTATTAAGTTGCGAGTCCCACCCATAGTGTAAACTCAAAGCAACAGACAACTGCATTAAAAGAACTTTGCGTAAAGTAAACAATCCTTGCACCCGCGGGCACAAGCACCATTGTTTTCCCCCTTGTGGCAACAGCACATCCCCTAGACTCATGTTTCTGTCACTCAAGCTAGTGATCGAGGGGCATGAACCCACAATCAAGCATAACGTTCCCTCTTGGAGTCACTACCTACTACTTGGCCAAAGCAATAAATAACAACGGAGAACATGCAAGAATTACTTACGAACATAAATATAAAAGAGGTGAATCAAATATATTACTCAAACACAATCTGAACATAATCTCATAATCCATCGGATCCCAGCAAACTCATCATAGCAACAGCATAAGGATTACATATGTGCCTCGATCATGTAGGGCAGCTCACGAGGACTAATTAGTGAAGCACAAGAACGGGAGGAGAACATCACATAGCTACTGGTCATGGACCCATGGTCCAAGGGAGACTACTCACAACTCACCCGGGAGGCGTCCATGGTGGTGGAGAAGCTCCCAGTGGTGATCCTCCCCTCCGGCAGGGTGCCGGGAAGAGTTCTCCTGGTGCTCCCGATCTTGGAAGCGGCGGCGGCGGCGGAACAGAGATGAGATCGCGAAAAAGAGTTCCCGTCTCGAGGGTTTCGGGAGATGCTTTAAATATATGCCAAAGGAGGGCATCAGACGAGGCTCGGGGGGCCCAGGCGCCCCCCCGGCGCGGCCCAGTGGGGGCGCGCCACCAGGGCGCCTGGGGCCCTGGTGGCCCCCCTCCGGCTGTGCTTCGGGTGCCTGGTAGCTTCTGGAACGCTGATTTTTTATATAATTTTTGTGGATTTTTTCTGGCAGTTCTCGTAATGTAAAAACCTGAAATACAAAAACAGCCGAAAACAGAAACTGGCACTGGGGTGCACTGAGTTAATAGGTTAGTCCAAATATATCAAAAGTGTATGGAAGTGTATAAAAATCATAGCAATATCACCCAAAAGAGGCATGGAGCAAGCAGAAATTATAGATACGTTTTGGACGTATCACATACTGCAGTACATCGTCGCCCACAAAAACATGATGGCCATACTTCAGTACACCATCACCGACATGTGTCGTTTTGCAGCTCACTCATTTATAATTTGTTTCTAGGAATCAATTGCAGTGCACTCAATAAAGAAAAAGAAAGATAATGTCGTTGTTCATTTGAAGTTCATTTTGTTGTTTATGAGAAACGCAGAGAGAAAGGGTACTGCCTAGTGCATTTGAAGTTCATTTTGTAGTAAGAAGTTCCTTTGTTGCCAAAAAAGTAGCAAAACATGCTGAAGTTTTTTCATACAGTTAACTTTGTTGCCATATAGTGTAGTAAAAAATTACCAGGAAGAAGATGTGGTGCACTTTGGTAAAAAAAATATCCACTACGAAAGACTCTTCGATACTGTCCATTTCAAACAAAATGTATTTAAAAACATGCAAAAATGCAGTGCACTTTGGTCTAAAAAAAGTCCATTGCAAAGGACTCTTTAAAGCTCACTTTGTTCTCTCACGAGGTTGGCCATAAAAAAACCGTTGTGGTTCACTTGGTGTCCAAAAAACAAAAACACATCGGAAAGCAGCTCACTTCTCAAACGCGCGTAAAAAATTAATTAGTACGAGAAAAGACAACAACAAATCATGAGGTTCACTTTTGGTAGTGTTCCGCTTCACTTTCGGGAGTATTGCGGTCCACTTTCCTTCGAAAAAAAAGTTGGAAAAAAGACAACAAAACTCCTCTAAGAAAAATTTACGTCCAACAAAATAAATCATGAGGTTCGGTTAACTGTCTGATGCAGTGCGTTCTTCAGTTTGAAGCAGTGCGCTTTTCGCGTTTTTTGTAATTTCAAAACTGCTCTTAAACCGTAATGAATTAGAGGGCGTGTTCTACATGAGAAAGTAGCGTTTCGACGATATCTTTCCAACGGTGTATCATTTGGATCATTTCGGCCAACGTTTTGTAAAAATTTCACGAAAAAACGGCTGCTGCCGTTCGTAGTCAGCCGCATGATTTTCAAATTTAACTAAAAAACGTAAGGAATCTCACAAACATTTCAACATATGAAAGTTGCGCCTCGTTCGTAGCTTTCCAATGGTATATTACACGCCTTGTTTCGACAAACGGTTAGAAAACTGGAGTGAAAACAGTACCGAAAATTTGAAAAAATTCGAAAAACACAATTCCGCGATTTAGTAAATTCAAAACTGCTCTTAAACCGTAGCGAATTAGAAAAAATAATAGATATGAAAAAGATGCACGCCGACGATATCTTTCCAACGGTGTATCATATGTTTCATTCCGACGAACGAGCGGTTTAGAAAAAAAGCGCCAAAAATTTCGAAACTGCTCTTAAACTATGATGAATTTTGAAAAGTTCTCAACATGGCGAAGTTGCGTCTACTCCATAGCTTTTCAACGGTATATTACACGCATAATTCCTATAAACGGTTAAAAAACTAGAGCAAAAAAGGTACCAAAAAACAACATGTACAGTTTTTTCAAACATGAAGTTCGCTGGTCTCTGTGGTGCGGTGCGTATAGCTTTCCAATGCAGTTTTACAATGCAGTTCGGAAGTGTTATGAGAATATTATTCTCATAATGTTATGAGAATAGACCGACTGAGACTTAGCAAGACTGATACAAATATAATGATGATGACAATGGATAATAATTTTGTAATTGTGTTAAATATTTAGGAAGAAAAATAAAAATGACACATGTGGCAACGCCCGAAAGACAAAAGGGCAAAAGAATAAGGAAGACACCCCGGCCAAAAAAAATAAGGAAGACATGGACTAGTTCTTGCGGCGAGCGGCGATGATCTCTTTCATGTCCTCAACATGTTGATGGGCAGCACCCACGGATTCCTCCACCAGCCTTTCGCGCTCGATGTGGAGCATGGCATTCTCATCCATAAATTTCTGCATAATGAGATCCGTCTTATTCAACAAGGTAGTGGTATCCTCCTCCTTCTCCGCCCTTCCTGCGATCTTGGCCCTCAACAGGTTGCGCTCGGTGTGGAGCATGGCATTATGATCTCTAAGTGCCCGAATGACGCTAGTAGCACTATCAAACGAGGCATTCATCTCCTCCTGTAGCCTCTCCTAGCCGGAGATCTGATCCATCAGCGTATCTAGCATCGCATGCATGCTCCTGTGAGATTTCTCGTGTGCCCGTGAGTAATCTTCCCAGGCCACCGCGGCGCGGGAGGACCTCTTTGCAGCAGCCACGGTGCGGCGGGACATATATGCCGCTTCCGCGGCGCGGCCAGACCAGTCCGCTGCTTTGACAGAGCGATGGGACCTATGAGCTACTTTGGCGGCATGGCGGGACCTCTGTGCTGCTACGGCGACATGGTGGGACATGTCAGCGGCTTTCCCCGCGTGGTAGGACATCTCTCTTGCTTATGCATCCATTCTCAACCCAAAACTCACCCGGGCCACGGCAGAGGCAAGGAAGGACGAAGAAAGACTTGTTGATCTGGTGAAGAGGAGGGCGAGGAGGAATGTGTAGTCATCTTAGAGTAGGTAGTATTTATAACCCAGTAATACGCTGCTAAATGGGAAATCGTTTAGGTTTTGGTCGGTGTGAACAAGTTTTGATCAGTGTGAACAGTAATTGGGAATGTGAAGGGAAGCAAGCTCAAAATTTATTGACGTTCATATTTCATACTATGGTACGATTCCCGAAAGGCGTGGCACGCGTTCTCGGATGTGTACGTGGCCTTTGAACCATACGATGCACCACAATCGGCGATGTCAGCACATGACTTGTTCCATCAACCGTGCGCACTCGTTATTACCATATCGCACACTTCTTTTAGTTACAATGTGTGCCCATTTAGCGTGCACACCTTTATCTATCTAACCGTTTATGTTAGTCGTGTCTAATCGCAAACAGTTCATCCATGTGAAGTGTATGCCTATATCGCACACAGCTTGACCTGGCTGACCGTTTCTGTTGTTGTGCTCATCGCAAATAGTTCATTCGAGTGAATTGTATGCCATGCATCGCACACGCAACTATAATCTGAAATGTGTTTGTTGTCTCCGCCATCACAAACGTTTTGTATCTTTTTTGATGGATTTATTACATCACCATTTGCAATTAATGCATCGCACATAGTTTCGTCGAAGGGTCTCTAATTGTAGTGTCGCGTTTGGACCATCTTGCAATAGTGGGATTTCGTTCATTTCTATGTTTTACCGAACCTACATGGTCAAAAGCTTAAGGTAATCACGATCTACTAAGTATTAGTAGGACGAGAGTATTAAGGATTTATTTGTGGAATTGTTTCATTAACATTCAAAATAGTTTCGAGAGTAATTGGAAGCGTTTCGGGGTCACCGAAAGGGTTTCAAAGTTAATCGGGCAATACCGGGTATTATTGATAAATAATATATATGTGGAAAATGTTTCCGGTGATGTTAAATTGATAATAAAAGGCTCTAGTGATTGGTAGGAGGCTTTTATATTTAATTTAATATCAACGGTCCTTAAAAGGCTAAGTAGTGGAAAGAGAATTGGGCCACAAGGGCCTAATATGGGTGGCGCCTCCCTCTCCATGGAAAGGAGGGAGGGCGGATGAATTGGTGGGGAAATCACAATCCTATTGGTGGGCCAAGGAGGGAGGATCCATTTCCTCCTTGTGTTACCCCTCCTTATCCCCGTCAACCTATATATACTAGAGGTTTTGGCCACAATTGATACACAAGTTTTGGAGCATCCTCTAGTTATAGTTCTAGTTCTAGTTCTGGTTGACCGTAGTTGATCAATTAGTGCTCGACCTAGATCCTCTAATAAGAAGCCAGGTGTGGTTCTAATCTCCTCCCCAGATTCTTCGACGATGATTAGCTCTGGACAGCGAAGCGATGCCGGATCGTGAAGACTGTATACTTGCAACCAAGTAGAGAGGTTGTGCTTTCGGTCTTCCTTCGAGGCAGGGATTGTTCATGGGAGGTTCACGGGATCGTTCATCTACGGTTTGAGGGACTCCAAGTACGATCTACACCGACTCATCTACTTCCACTGCATTCTGGAGTTGGTAAAGATCGTTGATCCAAACCTTATATGCATCTTGGGTGATCGTAGGGCATTTTTTTTGTTTTCTACTACATTTCCCAACAGGTATATATGTGACCCATGGTTATTACGGCCCATTAGTAGACCGCGGAAATAAAAACTACAATGATTATAAGCAAAATAAACAAGATTATAAGCAAAAAAAAGCAAGGAACTTATGATAGGCTATTACGACTATTACACGGATTACATCCACTAGGCATCAAAGTTTGCCACCGGTGCAATTAAATGCAACAACAAAGCAACATATTGCATACACTCAGTGTCAAAGTTGGCCACCAGTGCAAATAAACGCGGCAACAAAACAAGTCCAAAACTAAAACCACTTAAGTAGAGATTAAGAAACATTATCCTACGTATCCACCATGCTGGCAATAAGGTTAGGAGGCTTATTAGCTTTTGCTTGTTTGGTGCTAAAATCATCCAACGCTTGTTATTGCACCAGAAAGTATGCATCTGAATTTTGTGGGGACTTTCTCAGTCCTTCAACTTCTTGTCGCGACACAGTTGATTGATGTCTTTCAGTTTGTAGTTGAGACTAAATAAGCCGGACTGGTTCAGACAACGAGTTTGAAGAGCTTGTGCCATCGGTAGTGGTCAGTAATCAAACATTACATCAAGACAGGACTTTAGTCAGATCACGAGCCACCCCTCTAGTCCTTGTTATCTTCGGATCTAACTGCTATGAGCCAAAGGTGATGTTCTCCAACCCATGATCTTCTAGGATGTATCTTTGATGTGTTGTGGCCTTCTGATGGGCCATTCGTATACTTGGACATATCACGTATTTGTAACCCCGATGGTAAGATATGGGCAATACTAAGGACTTCAATTTGATTATCAAAAGGTGCCATCACCACGGGCCTCGAGTAGAGTGGGCTGCAAATACAAATAGTACTAATAACCACTACAAGATTATACATTACATTCCAAACATTATCAAAAATAAAAGAGAGCCTTAATTTACAGGAACATGGGTTCACACCACTTAACACAAGTACAAAGTATACACATGTTGTAACATACTACTGAACCCAATATGAAAATTAAAACTATCACGCCTTCGAAGTTTCTATGAATATATTTACCTAATATACATTAGAATCCATATTAAAATATTTTTGGTGCGTATGATCTACAAATCTCTACCATAATATTAAAAGAAATGTAAACACACACACATCGAGACAGAAATATAAAATATATGTGCCTACACTATATAGCTTATGCAATATTAAAAATAATTCAAAGGATTTTTCTAACAAGAAATAAAATTTCGGTTACATCATAGTTTCACTTAATAGAAACTACAAATGTATAGCAAAGAATATTATAATTAATATTTAGAAACATGCTTATTGGGGTTAACTATGATGTCTAGGTAATAGAAATTTATAGTAATTAAAATTGCAATATCGTACGATTATTTTTAAAAAATATAAAAGTTTAGTATGAAAAATATTAGTTTTACATAGCTCTGGAAGTGGATTGAATCGGCTCTGGCAGCATGCTCATCCGAACTTGGATACTTCATTGATGAATGCCCTTCTCCACTACGGGTCTAGTTCTGGGTTGGATCAATGTAGGGTTCCAACATACATTGGCATTGCTAATATGGAATAGGAGGCAGTGGGCTGCTGATTAAGCTGACCTCAAGTTGGATTTAAGATCTGGAAACCGCGGGAACGAGCCTGCTGACGAGGACATGTACCCAGGGTAGGTCCTAGATCTGATCTATATGCCCTACCCAAGGACACTGCACAGGAGGGCAAGGCCTACAAAGATAGAAAGGAGGTACCGACTGGAATCATCATAGGGCGCAATTCACTTGACAACTGATCCACTCGGATACCCCAATTCCACTCAACCTTCATTATTCACCCGGAATAAAAGAATTCCCTCGAAGGATAGAAGGCCTAGAGTCACCCCTGGATGGCAACGGTCAGGCATTCACTTTGTAGCCTTAAAGTCCATTAAACACGGGCGTTACTAGTAACATTCGTGGCATGGCTCACTCATCAAACCCTTGTGTAACTGAAGGCAGCAAGGGGTCGGTGCACTCTATATAAGCCACCCCTCCCCTTTGGCACAAGGGTCCGCACCCCCTGTAACTCGACACTCCAAACAACAAGCCTCCGCGGCACTGAGATGTAGGGCTATTACCTCCTCCGAGAGGGGCCAGAACTCGTAAATCCAAGTGTACAACCTCGCTGTAGCTAGGCACTGCCTCCTCCTACGTACTCCCCATCTCCACTGTCAGATCCATTCCCATGACAGTTGGCACCCACCGTGGGGCAGGTGTCTAAGCGACTTCCGGTGAGGTTGCATTGTTCGAACTCCTCTGACATGGTTTTCGGCGGTGAGTTGTTCCTGGGCCGCGAGATCCATCTCGGCGCGCTCATCTTCATCGTCGAGGATTCGGTATGGCTCCAAGAAGCCCCCCTCGACGTCGAGGTGCTCCCAATTCACGGGTCCGCGCAATTCCGTGCGAGTGCGTGCGGCGTCCTCCTTCGGCAGCCGTCCGTATCGGTCGGCTCCGGTGGCGTCCTCCTCCCCTATTGCCCGCCATCGCAAGCGATCCGGTCGCTCGCGGCTCCAGCGGTGGCTCAAGCACGCAGTGGATCGTCAGTCGACCACTCCTCAGGTTGCAGTAATCGAGCTAGACGAGTCCCTTTATGGCTTGTTCGATCTATCGACTAGCCAAACAGATCCACTTTCCAAGTGCGAAAGCAACGACCCTGCGGCAGAAATCCTCAGGGTTGGCTCCCAGCGTAGCCCACCTAGATTTCCCCATGGCGAGGGCACAAGCGACGGACCGTTGTGTGGCAATGACGAGTATTACTCGAAGGCCCTCACTGCAGAACAAAGAGAAGAATTGCAACATAGGGATGAACAGACTCTCCAAACCCCCATCATTGGGGATAACGCCGAAGCCCGGGCTTCGGAGGCTGCACATGTTGCCACTCTGGCTGAACGTGCGCGCCTGGAGAATCTCCCGAAGGCACTAGACGACCGTGCCTGCAAGCAACCCCCGAATCTCAGTCGATGGTAGCGACATATTTTTCCGAGTGGATCTCAGAATGAGTAGCAGCTATTCCGCACTCCGATTCAGAATGTTGCCGCAGCTGCTCATATCGCAGATTCCAAACAGCCGTCCCGATCCAAGGCAGGAGAAGGCCTCAGACAGATTCGAGCGCTGCTTCGAGCAGCTGGAGAACAGAATTCGGCCGTGTCCTAGTTGCGCAACAGAATTCACAGTAGGTCTATGAGGGCACACACAGTGCATGCTGCTCACAGCCCCAGATCGCCTCCGCGGCGTGAAGATCGTGGTTATCACCAGGACCAGTACCTCGATCGAGGCCACGAGCAGTTTGATCCTCGCTATCACTCGGATGACCGATGTCGAGTGCCTACTCCTCCTACGAGAGGTGGGTCATACGCGCCCCGGCGGTATGAAGACAGGAGGCCACTCGGCGACGAGCAGAGGTATCCGGTCAACCCTTGTGACCCTGGGTTTGATGCAAGGTTAGTCCTCGTGCAGGGCCTAGTGGACAGAGGCAGAGCCAACCGAGAGGGCTTGGATAGAGACCGTCCGAGTGGAAGTGGAGCATTTGTGTCTGAGCCCAAATGTTTCAGTAGGGCCATTCGAGCCGCTGTGATTCCTCCGAACTTCAGGTTAGTGGCAGGAGTGAGCAAGTTCTCTAGCGAGTCGAAACCAGATACATGGTTGGAAGATTATTGAGTGGTCGTGCAGATTGGTGGAGGCAATGATGACGTTGCCATGAAGCACCGGCCGTTGATGCTGGAAGGGTCGGCTCGGGCTTGGTTGAATCAGCTGGCTCCTGCTAGTATATACAGCTAGAGAGACTTGGCCCGAGTGTTCATCAGGACATTCAAAGGCACCTGCAAACGCCCCGCCGGCTTACCAGAACTACAACATTGTGTGTAGAAGCCGAATGAGTCTCTGAGAGATTATATCCAGTGTTGGACCACACTTCATAATTTGTTAGAGAATGTTTCTAAGCACCAAGCAGTGTGCACCTTCAAGGAGGGCGTCCGGTACAGAGAACTCATTATGAAATTCGGTCTCTCTGAGGCTATGTCCCTGAACCAAATGATGGAAATTGCCAATCGGTACGCGAATGGTGAAGAAGAGGATCGACTCCGAAGTGGAAAGGGAAAGGTTGTAGACCCCGACACCGGAGGTGGGAATCCCAGTCGGAAACAGAAATGCAAAGCTGAGGTTGCTGGTCAAGCAGCAGCCGCAGTGATAGCTCCTCAAGTTAAATTCAAAGGGAAAGCCAAAGAGCATTGGGTACCCAAAAAGATGAAAGATCTGTCGGGCTGAGATGTCCGAGACCTTCCATGTACCATCTACACGAAGAAGGACGAAGAGTGTAACTTGATTGTTCCCAAACATACCACTCGATGGTGCAGATTTCTTATGCAGTAGTTCTGCAAGAATCAGCAAAGTGAGGAGGGTTCTGACAAAGATGATGATGAAGAAAAGGTAGAAGATTACCCGAAGGTTAATGCTACTTTGGTTATTTTTGTCGATGTTGAGAGCAAAAGTCAACTAAAAGTCATCAATCATGAAGTGAACATGGTTGCTCCAGCAACCAGAACGTACCTCAAGTGGTCGAAGACTCCTATCACCTTCGATCAGTCGGATCACCCAGCCCACGTTGCTACCCCTGGGCGGCAAGCTTTGGTGGTCGATCCAGTCATTGGAGGCACTCGGTTGCGTAAAGTTCTCATGGACGGTGGCAGTGGATTTAACATATTGTATGTTGAGACTCTTCTGGGGATGGGCATTCCAACATCCTGACTCAGTGAAAGCAGCATGACAATTCACGAAGTCATTACAGGGAAAAAGGCTAAATCACTCGGCCAAATTGCTTTGGATGTGGTATTTGGTGACTCGAAGAATTTTCGGAAGGAAAAATTGACATTCGAAGTGGTAGACTTTCATAGTGCCTATCATGCTCGTTTCATGGCTCGCCCATCTTACGTGTACCTCAAGCTGAAGATTCCCGGACCCAAAGGTGAGATTACGGTCACTGGGAATAGGCAGAGAGCGGAGGAGTGCCTCCAAAAGGGTTCCAAGATCGCTGATGACCAAATGGCAGTGGTAGAGCTAGAAGAGTACAAGAAGAATGCCGATCCGAGTGACTTGCTCCGTGCCAAGAAGCCCGCTTCAAAATCTGCATTTCAGTCGGCTGCCGAGACCAAGTCAGTTCACACCCACTCGGAGGATCCCACAGCTACACCGGCTCACATTTCAACGACACTCGACAGCAAATAGGAAGCCGCGCTCATCCAGTTCCTTCGTGAGAACTGGGACATCTTTGCTGGAAACCATCAGACATGCCAAGTGTACCCAGGGGAATGGCTGAGCACCATTTGCATGTCGACTCGAAGGCCAAACATGTCAAAGAGCATCTTCATCATTCCGCTGCGGAGAAGACGAAGGCGATTGGCGAGGAAGTGTCTCGGCTCCTGGCGGCTGAGCTCATATGTGAGATATACCACTCTGAGTGGCTCACCAATGTCGTCATGGTCCCTAAGAAGGATAATTCACTCCGCATGTGTATTGATTTTGAGCATACAAATCTTGCCTACCCGAAAGATCATTTCCCACTCCCTCACATCGATCAGATCGTCGACTCGACTACGGGGTGCGAGCGCTTGTCTTTTCTTGATGCGTATTCCGGATACCATCATATCCGACTGTATGGGCCAGATGAAATAAAAACGGCCTTCATCACCCCATTCGGGTGCTTTTGCTATATCACCATGCCATTCGGTCTCAAAAAATGCAGGCGCCACATTCATGCGCATGATCCAGAAGTGTCTGCTCACTCAGATCGGTCAGAATGCGGAGGCCTATATGGACGATATTGTGGTCAAGTCGTGTAAAGGTTCCAACCTGCTGACCGACCTCGCTAAAACCTTTGCCAATTTGAGAAGGTATGACATCAAGTTGAATCCGTCCAAGTGCACATTCGGAGTGCCCGGAGGCAAATTACTCAGTTTCCTCATTTCCGAGCGAGGGATGGACGTCAATCCCGAGAAGATCAGTGCCATTCTCCGAATGAAACGCCCCGTGTGTGTGCACAATGTTCAGAAACTCACTGGCTATCTCGCCACACTGAGTCGGTTCATTTCTCATCTCGGTGAAAAGGCACTATCCCTTTACCGACTGATGAAGAAGTCCGATAAGTTCGAGTGGACTCCCGAAGCCGAAGCAGCATTTGTGGAGCTCAAAGCCCTGCTCTCCACCCAGCCGATGCTTGTTGCCTTGAATATCAAAGAGCATCTACTCTTCTACATTGCAGCCACTGGTCAAGTCATCAGCAAAGTGCTCATAGTGGAAGAGAAGAAGAAGGCAAAGCTTACAAAGTTCAACACCCAGTGTACTATGTCTCTGAAGTCTTGACTCCGTCCAAGCAGAGGTGTCCACATTACCAGAAGCTAGTTTATGGAATTTACTTGACTGCGAAGAAAGTTGCAGATTATTTCCAAGACCACTCGGTTTCAGTCGTTAGTGATGCTCCATTATATGAGATCATGAACAATCGGGATGGAACTGGTTGAGTGGCCAAGTGGGCAATCAAACTTCTTCCATTCAATGTCAAGTTTGAGGCAAGGAAGGCGATCAAATCTCAAGCGCTCGCAGATTTCCTGGCCGAATGGATTGAACAACAACAGCCAACTCAAGTTCACTCAGAACACTGGACCATGTTATTTGATGGATCTAAAATGTTGAATGGTTCTGGTGCCGGAGTGGTCCTAGTCTCCCCAAGGGGTGATAAACTCAGTTATGTCCTCCAGATTCACTTCGATTCCTCCAATAACGAAGCTAAGTATGAAGCACTCCTCTACGGTTTGCGTCTATCCATCTCACTCGGCGCCCGTCGCCTGATGGTCTATGGCGACTCAGATTTGGTGGTCAATAAGGTGATGAAGGAGTGGATGTTTGAAACCCTGCCATGACAGGATATTGCAATGCAGTAAGGAAGATAGAGAAAAAGTTTGAAGGTTTGGAGCATCATCACATTCCCCGAATAAAAAACCAAGCAGCCGATGATCTGGCTAAAAACCAAGAAGCCTATCCCCGGCAATGTATTTCTTGAACATCTTCATTCCCCTTTAGTACAAGAGGACCCTTTCACCGAAGAACCTACCCAAGAGATAAGTCATACTGATTCGATTGAGATCAAGGTCCCAGCATTCATAGACCTGGTTATGGAAATTTTGGTAATCACCCCTGACTGGACAATGTCGTATGTTGCATATCTGCTCAGGAAGGATCTTCTAGAAAATGAGGTTGAGGCAAGACAAATTATTCGTGGATCCAATGCATTCACAGTGATAAATGGACAGCTTTACAAGGAGAGTGTCACTAGAGTGGCCTAGCGTGAATTTCTCTGAAAGAAGGTCGACTGATTCTGGAAGAGATTCACTCGGGAACTTGTGGCCACCACGTGTCCTCCCGAACCATTGTTGCAAAAGCATTCTGAGCCGGTTTCTACTAGCCTCGGGCAAATGAAGCCGCCAAAGAAACCGTCAAGCACTACAATGGCTGTCAGTTCAACGCCAACCTATCTCACAAGCCTGCATCTGCCTTAAAGACCACCCCACTCATCTGGCCTTTCGCCGTGTGAGTGTTGGACATGGTCGGGCCTCTGCGGACGGGCAGAAGCGGTTTTACTCACTTACTCGTGGCAGTTGATAAGTTTACAAAGTGGATTGAAGCTAAGCCCATCAAGAAGTTGGATTCATGCATAGCCATCATCTTCATGAGGCAATTGATCTTCAGATTCAGAATCCCACACAGCTCATCATGCATAGATAACGGTTCCAATTTTGATTCGGAAGAATTTAGAAACTTTTGCATCTCCCAAGTTACTCGGGTTGATTATGCATCTGTTGCGCATCCACAGTCGAATGGGCAAGCTGAAAGAGCAAATGGCCTTATCCTTCAAGGATTAAAGCCCCGACTCATGCGTGACCTCGAACATGCAGCTGGCGCATGGGTAACTGAGTTACCATCTATTTTATGGGTTTTAAGGATGACTCCGAATTGGTCCACCGAGCGCTCACCTTTCTTCATGGTTTACGGAGCTGAAGTCGTGTTGCCCAATGATCTCCTCCACAATGCACCTCGAGTGGAACTTTACTCAGAAGTCGAGACAGAACAGGCACGGCGGGACACTGTTGATCTCTTAGAAGAAGAGCGTGACATGGCTCTGGCCCGGTCGACTGTTTATCAGCAAGATCTTCGTCGATTCCATGCCAGGAACATCGGGGGTTCAAGAGGGAGATCTTGTTCTCTGAGTGGACCAGCAGCAGCTTCACAAACTAGCCCTCGCGTGGGAAGGCCCTTTCATCGTCACCAAGGTGCTACACAACGAGGCCTACCACCTCTACAACCTCGAGAAAAGGATCGACGAGCCGCGTTCCTGGAACGCGGATCTCCTTCGTCGTTTTTATACTTGATAGTAGAACTGTCAAGATGTAATAAGAAGTACTCTTTAGGTTGTTTGTCAATACACTCCTGCAGTCTCATAATGATTGTTCTTGCATAAAAATGTGTTCAATCCCCAGTGGGTGACTTAGCCGCGAAATCTGTTTTCGCCTAAGTTAAAAAAACTACTCCGAGTGAGAGCATCCCTCCCACTCTGGGGCTTAGTCGCGAGCCCGTTCTCGCCTAAGTTAAAAAACTACTCCGAGTGAGAGCATCCCTCCCACTCGGGGGCTTAGCCGTGAGCCCGTTCTCGTCCTAGTTTTAGAAACTACTCCGAGTGAGAGCATCCCTCCCACTCGGAGGCTT
>LR738714.1:550838429-550852685 GCA_902687465.1 Secale cereale
GAGCCCGTTCTCGCCTAAGTTAAAAAACTACTCCGAGTGAGAGCATCCCGCACACTCAGGGGCTTAGCCGCGAGCTCGTTCCCGCCTAAGTCAAAAAATGACTCCGAGAGAACAACTACTTCCACTAGTGCAGAACGGGGCAATAGCACCGGTTCGTAAGGCCCTTTAGTGCCGGTTCCATAACCGGCACTAAAGTGTGGGCACTAAGGCCCCCCCCCCCTTTAGTACCGGTTCAGCACGAACTGGTGCTAAAGGGCAACCACGTGGCACGAGCCAGCTCCGGGGGCTGGGAGCCCTTTAGTACCGGTTGGTAAAACCAACCGGTACTACAAGGTTTGGTTTTTTTTTGATTTTTTGATTTCTTTTTCATTTAATTCTGTGTTTTCCATTTAATTCTTTATCGTTTGCTAGTATTTTACGATACTACACATTGTACACGTTATGCATATATATATATATATATATAATTTCTAGTAGAACCAATCATATATATATCATCAAATGTCTCACAAACCACCAATTCACACATACACACATGTATAGCTATATACAATTTCTCCTACATGATATAATAACTCATCATCATCATCACCATCATCATCATATTAATATAAAAACTCTTGCATCATATCATTAACACAGTATACTAGCTAGCTAAAAATAATCATAGTCGTCATTACCATTGTTTAATCATCATAGTCATTACCGCTATCTAATCACCACCAACACTAGCTTAAAGAAAAAGCATTCACTTGCACCAGAAGCAAGGATATCATCGAGTTCAACATGGTCATGATATTACAAGCGTTCATAACACCACAAAAGCAAATCATCCTTTGAGATCAAGCTCAGGACGAAGAACACGGACATGAGAGGACAAGTACTAAGAGCATGAACTAGCTAAATCACTCCTGCTGCTCTCTCTCAGGTAAAATAGCATAGAACATGTATAGCTCTCCTGATTCATCATACTGGAGCATGCAGATGAACCTGTCTCCTAATCGTGGGTTGCGCTTCTCATTGATGTCCCCTAGTACTTATCTGGGATCGTTAACAATTTTGCTCCAATCTTTCACTATTAAGCAGTCATCGCTTTTAGAAATCCTGAATGCACTCATGTGCAATGTAGGATATCTTGGTCGTAAGCTAACCATTGACATGTGACCTTTAGTCTCGATCCACTGAGGCACAACTGTCATCGGGAGTCCCTGTTGAAGAACATCGTATAGTAATTAATATACTTAGCAATGAAATTTAAGAGAAAAAAAAATGTATGCAAAAGATGCACTGAGGATAAATAGTAAAAATCTTACCATCACTGGTAAATATATGTGACCGTAGTTCAATACGATCACTATTGGTCGCACGTTTTGAGTACTAACATTTCTAAGTGCAGCAAGAAAATTTGTCTTGACAATATGAAGATCCTCAAGCCATGAAACAAAATGACTTATCACCTCGCAGTTTAGTTCAGCTCCGGGACAGCAGTAGGTCCTGTCTACCAAGCGTCGGACATGTTTGCTTGAATGGAAATAAGCTGTCAATAGAAATTAGTTGTCAAGTATTTTTGAATAAACAATATCAAAGACATAAATATGGTTGAGAAACTCACATACTGGTAGAACTGGAGGCATCTGCACATCGACCCAGATGTCTCTATTACCTTCAATATCATATTCCGGATGAATATCAAAGGTGATAACCATATCAGGCTCAAATGCATAAGCCTTGCATAGTGATTGCCAAGTTTTGCATTCAAAATAGGTGTACGTGTCTGCATTGTATAATTTGACGTTGAAAGTATAACCATGCTCGGTCTTCAGGTAAACTCTCTTTACCTCCATAGTTTTCATAGCACTGAAATCTATCTTATCCAAGACAAAAATTCTTGCATGGCAAGGGATGCGCTAGTAGAATAGTGAAAATTTAAAATTATAAGTTGAAGCAAATGAAGCATATATAAGTCATGCTTAATTACGAAAAAAGACTTGTTGTTGTGACTTACTGTATCCACTTCGAAGGTCTCATCCAGCTTGATGCTGAAGCGCCTATCATCAACAAGGAAATTTCTGTCGCACAGGCCGCGCTGGTCTTCACAGTATTCGCACTTAATGAAATCTTTTTCGTCGTCAGACGACATTTCCTATTAATTAGATCATCAAATCTCAGATATCTAAATTTTCTTACTAAAAATAAACTAGTTCTATTAATTCAACTAATTCAACTAAGAATTTACTAAAAATAAACTAGTTCTATTAATTTTCTTACTAAAATATATAAAGTAGCTATATATAGTAATATTTTAATTAGATCATCAAATCTCATATACCTAAAAATAAACTAGTTCTACTAATTCAACTAGTTCAACTCGGCATTTACTAAAAATAAACTAGTTATATTAATTCAACTAGTTCAAATAATCTCATATACCTAAATTTTCATACTAAAAATAAACTTGTTCTATTAATTTTCATACTAAAAATAAACTAGTTATATTAATTCAACTAGTTCAAATCTCATATATATACCTAATTAATATCTAGCTAATTCATCTAAAATTGACATTAATATTTAACAGCTTTTCCATATAATTCATCTAACATTAACATTCTAACACATATATCTACGTAATTCATCTAACATTAATCTAAACATCAGAAAACAGAAAATAAGTAAAAAATAATGTGTGTGTGTGTACGAGCGGGGGCGGCGGCGTACGGGCGGCGGCGCGAGACGGCGATGCGACGGGGGCGGCGCAACGACGGGCGGTGGGCCGGGGCGACGACGGGGACGGCAACGCGAGACGGCGACGACGGGGACGGCGATGACGGGGGCGGCGGCGCGAGACGGCGACGATGGGCAGCGGGGGCGGCGAGGGCGGCTCGCGATGGGCAAAAACGCGGCTGCAGCGGCGATGTCGCGCGAAGCAGTTGAAGAAGAAGTGGTGGTCAATGAAACTGAATTTTTTGTAAGTGCCATATATATAGGAGGGGCCTTTAGTACCGGTTGGTGGCTCCAACCGGTACTAAAGGCCAATTTTCGCCAGGTGAAGCGGCGGGAAACAACCCCCTTTAGTACCGGTTGGAGCCACCAACCGGTACTAAAGGCCCACACATTAATACCGGTTGGAGCCACCAACCGGTACTAATAGTTCTGCGCTGTCACCGGCGGTGCACAATGTTTAGTCCCACCTCGCCTAGCGACGGGCAGCCACACTGGTTTATAAACCCAGTCGCGGCTGCTGCTTCGAACATCTCTATATAGCAGGCTTCAGGGCCTAACTATGGCGCGCTGCCCTGTGAGCCTGCTGGCCCTTCTGGGTCTGAATATGCACACCCTAGGCCTGGCAGGCCCACTGGGCAGCACCCCAACAATTTTTATATAACTTTTTTATTTTCTGTTTTATTTATTTTCTTCTATTTATTTCTGAGTAGTTTTTTTTGTTGTATTTAGTTTCTTTGTGAATATTTTTGCTTTCTGGTCCGAAACCCTGATACTCCGAATGATGTCAGAACATGCTGGAAATTGATGACGTCGCTTGTGTAACATATGAGTTCTCGTCCAAAACCCTGATACTCCGAAAGAGATTGTCCAGTTTGTACACGAAGTGTGTCCAGTTTTCGCCGTGACCCTCTCTACTCTTTTGCACATGCTATGCGGGTGGAATGATAATATTCACTGTGAATGGAGCAATTTCATCAAACTTTTCATAATCTTCTGACTTGTCTGTCTTGTCATCCACTCCCACGATGTTTCTCTTCCCAGAAAGAACTATGTGCCGCTTTGGCTCATCGTACGATGCATTCGCTTCCTTATCTTTTCTTTTCTTGGCTTGGTAGACATGTCCTTCACATAAAAAATATGTGCCACATCATTGGCTAGGACGAATGGTTCGTCTGCATACGCAAGATTGTTGAGATCCACTGTTGTCATTCCGTACTGCGGGTCTTCCGTTATCCCGCCTCATGTCATATTGACCCATTTGCACCGAAACAAAGGGACCTTCAAACCACGTCGATAGTCAAGTTCCCATATGTCCTGTATATAACCATAATATGTTTCCTTTCCCGTCTTGGTTTCTGCATCAAAGCGGACACCACTGTTTTGGTTGGTGCTCTCCTTATCTTGGGCGATCGTGTAAAATGTATTACCATTTATCTCGTACCCTTTGAAAGTCATTATATTCGAAGATGGTAACTGGGACAGCAAGTACAGGTCATCTTCAATAGAGGTGTCATGCATGGTACGTGTCTGCAACCAGCTGGTGAAACTCCTGGTTTGTTCACGTGTAATCCAGTCATCAGACCGCTCCGGGTGTTTGTAGCGTAGCAAATTCTTGTGTTCATCCATATACGGAGCCACCAAGGCGGAATTCTGTAGAACTGTGTAGTGTGCTTCAGTGAGAGAATGTCCGTCCATACATATTATTTGTTCCCCTCCTAGCATACCTTTTCCATCCAGTCTGCCCTTATGCCGCGATTCAGGAACACCAATCGGCTTAAGGTGAGGAATAAAGTCAATACAAAACTCAATGACCTCCTCATTGTGATGGCCCTTGGAGATGCTTCCTTCTGACCTAGCACGGTTATGAACATATTTCTTTAAGACTCCCATGAACCTCTCAAAGGGGAACATATTGTGTAGAAATACAGGACCCAAAACGTTAATCTCTTCGCATAGGTGAACTAGGACGTGCGTCATGATGTTGAAGAAGGATGGTGGGAACACCAACTCGAAACTGACAAGACATTGCACCAAATCATTCTCTAACCTTGGTATGATTTCTGGATCGATTACCTTCTGAGAGATTGCATTGAGAAATGCACATAGCTTCACAATGGCTAATCGAACGTTTTCCATTAGAAGCCCCCTCAATGCAACCGGAAGCAGTTGCGTCATAATCACGTGGCAGTCATGAGACTTCAGGTTCTGGAACATTTTCTCTGCCATGTTTATTATTCCCTTTATATTCGACGAGAAGCCAGATGGTACCTTAATACTGAGTAGGCATTCAAAGAAGATTTCCTTCTCTTCTTTGGTAAGAGCGTAGCTTGCATGACCCTGATGTATGCCGTCTTTTCCGTGCATACGTTGCTGGTCCTCCCGTGCCTCAGGTGTATCTTTTGTCTTCCCATACACGCCCAAGAAGCCAAGCAGGGTCACACAAAGATTCTTCGTCACGTGCATCATGTCGATTGCGGAGCGGATCTCTAGGTCTTTCCAACAGGGTAGGTCCCAAAATATAGATTTCTTCTTCCACATGGGTGCGTGTCCGTCAGCGTCATTCGGAACAGGTTGTCCACCAGGACCCTTTCCAAAGGCCACCTTCAAATCCTTGACCATATCATGTACATCAGCACCAGTAGGGTGGCGAGGCTTCGTCCGGTGATCTGCCTCACCTTTGAAATGCTTGCCTTTCTTTCTTACGGGATGCCTGCTCGGAAGAAATCGACGATGTCCCAGGTACACATTCTTCTCACAATTAGCCAAATATATAATGTCGGTATCGTCCAAACAGTGCGTGCATGCGCGGTATCCCTTGCCTATCTGTCCTGAAAGGTTACTGAGAGCAGGCCAATCATTGATGGTCACGAACAGCAACGCCTTTAGGTCAAATTCTTCCCCCATGTGCTCATCCCATGCACGTACACCTGTTCCATTCCACAGTTGTAAGAGTTCTTCAACTAATGGCCTTAGGTACACATCAATGTCGTTGCCGGGTTGCTTAGGGCCTTGGATGAGCACTGGCGTCATAATGAACTTCCGCTTCATGCACAACCAAGGAGGAAGGTTATACAAACATAGAGTCACAGGCCAGGTGCTATGGTTGCTGCTCTGCTCCCCAAAAGGATTAATGACATCTACGCTTAGACCAAACCATACGCTCCTTGCGTCATCTGCAGACTCCTTCCCGTACTTCCTTTCGATTTTTCTCCACTGCGACCCGTCAGCGGGTACTCTCAACTTTTCGTCTTTCTTACGGTCTTCTCTGTGTCATCGCATCGCCTTGGCATGCTCTTTGTTTTGGAACAAATGTTTCAACCGTGGTATTATAGGAGCATACCACATCACCTTGGCAGGAATCTTCTTCCTGGGGCGCTCTCCCTCGACATCACTAGGTTCATCGCGGCTGATCTTATAGCGCAATGCACCGCATACCGGGCAAGCGTTCAAATCCTCGTACTCACCGCGGTAGAGGATGCAATCATTAGGGCATGCATGTATCTTCTGCACCTCTAACCCTAGAGGGCAGACAGCCTTCTTTGCTTCGTATGTACTCTCGGGCAATTCGTTGTCCTTTGGAAGCATATACTTTATCATTACCAGCAACTTTCCAAATCCCTTGTCAGATACACCATTCTCTGCCTTCCATTGCAGCAACTCTAGTGTGGTGCCCAGCTTTTTCTTGTCACCTACGCAATTCGGGTACAACAATTTTTTGTGATCCTCTAACATGTGCTGCAACTTCTTCTTCTCCAAATCACTTGCGTAGTTTCTCTTTGCATCGGCAATGGCCCGACCTAGATCATCAACGGGCTCATCTGATGCCTCTTCTTCAGCTTCTTTCCGCATTGTCGGCTCAGCTTCTTCCCGCATTACTGGCTCAGCTTCTTCCCCCATTGTTGTATCATCGTATTCAGGGAACCCATGGCCAGGATAGCTGTCGTCGTCCTCTTCTTCTTCATTGTCTTCCATCATAACCCCTCTTTCTCTGTGCTTGGTCCAAACATTATAGTGGGGCACGAAACCGGACTTAAACAGGTGGACGTGAATGGTTCTTGACTTAGAGTAATTTAGACCATTCTTACAGACAGCACATGGACAAGGCATAAAACCATCCGTCCACTTGTTTGCCTCAGCCGCAAGCAGAAAAGTTTGCACGCCATTAATGAACTCGGGAGAGCATCGGTCATCGTACATCCATTGTCAGCTCATCTTCAATCCACAGCACCAAAAACACCAACTTAATACAAGTTCATACATAAAGTTCATACAACACTTAAATGCAACAAACAAATAACTCTCTAGCTAAAGCATTTAAATGCAACAACAAATGCGATCAAGATCGCAACTAAGGTAACAATTGATCCAACAACATAATGATACCAAGCCTCACTATCGATGGCATATTTTCTAATCTTTCTAATCTTCAAGCGCATTTTCTCCATCTTGATCTTGTGATCATTGACGACATCGGCAACATGCAACTCCAATTCCATCTTCTCGTCCTCAATTCTTTTCAATTTTTCTTTCAAGTACTCGTTTTCTCTTTCAACTAAATTTAACCTCTCCTACATATGCAAACTAAGTGTTATTTTGGACCTCAAATTGCATATAAATGAAATACTAGCACATATATTTCCTCCCAAATTACTAAACTCACAAATTAATCACTATATAAAGCATTGCAAGATCTGATCTAGCAATGAGAGATGAAAGGACAAAGTTGCTAACCCTTGTGATCATTTGAATGGATGGGGGCCTTCAAATCTTGACAAATTTTGGGCAAAATGTGTGATGAGCTCGAGAGGAAGAGGGGAAGAACAGAGAGGAGAGGGGAAAGGGGAAGAACAGAGCGAGCTCGGGTGGATGAAGGGTTTATGTACGACCACCTTTAGCACCGGTTTGTGCCAAGAACCGGTACTAAAGGTGCTGGAGGGGCCCCAGACTGACAACATCCTGCCACCACTCTCATTAGTACCGGTTCGTGGCACGAACCGGTGCTAAAGGTTCGCCACGAACCGGTACTAATGAGAGCGGCCCGGCTAGCCGTTGGAACCAGCACTAATGTACACATTAGTGCCGGCTCAAATTCAAACTGGCACTAATGTGCTTCACGTTTGACCCTTTTTTCTACTAGTGTTCACTAAAAGCACAACAAGGGTCAACCAAACGAGCAGATGGAAAGCAAATATTCAGATAAATCCTTCAAGTTCGGAAACGAAAGCAAAAGTACTCGGGTGACAGACCCGAACGAGTTTAGCGCTTACAAGATCACTCGACATCTCGAGGCTAATAAAGGTCGGATCATAAAGTTTTTCACTCGGCAGGAGGACTGGCGGGCTCGACGAAGGTGTCCAGATCAATGCCGTCTGTGGTCCAAGTGGTTGCATCAATGAAGGTCTCCATGAATCTTTTGAATTGGAGCTTCTTTGTGTTCGCCACTTGAAGAGCCTTCAGCTTGTCTTCCTTAACATCGTTGCAGTGGACTCGAACAAGTGAAAGCGCTACGTCGGCTCCGCAACGGGCAGCTGATTTCTTCCGCGCCTGCACTCGACTAGGAACCTCATTGAGCTGAGTCATCAGTGACTCGAGGTCATTTTGAAGTTTATCCTCTGGCCACACCTCTTGATCTGTCTTTGTCAGTGCGACCTTCAGTTGAGCAATGTACCCCAAGACACTCTCAAAGCGAGCTTCAAGTCGTAGCAAGTTCATAGCAGCAGCATCACCGAGGAGAGACTTGGTGGGGTCCAGGCCCATCTAGATCTGATCTGTCTCTTACTCGAAGTCCTGGCATAATTCTGCACAAAGAGGGAAAATATGAGTCAGCAACATTGCGTAGAAGTTTATTGTGTGTTCACTCGGACGAAGAAGGATACCTTAGAGCATGATGTACATCTTCTTCGCAAGGCCCCCCAAGTATTCCTCCACTCATTCCTCTTTTGGGTGAGTTGGTCGACCTTGTCAGACAAGACAGTTTTCTCCTCGTGCAGCTGAGCAGCTTCCTTCTTATCCTCATCGACAGCAGTCTTCAGGGTCACATTCTCCACTTCGAGTTTATTGACTGAAGCCAGCTTCCTCTCAGTTGCCTCAGTCTTCTCCTTGGTTGTTTTCTGTGCTGCAGCAAGATCTTTGTCCTTCGCCTTCAAGGCCTGCTTCACGGTGTCTAAAGAAACAACAGTCCTGAGTCGAGCTTGTAGCCGATGCTTTTCACTATGCACATCTGTTTGAGTGGAATTACTAAATCCAAGGAACGGAATGAAAAGGCAAAAATGCTCTTAGTCAACAAAAGTTACCTCCCATGGTCTTCACCTCAGTCTGGGCATGCTCCAGCTTCTTCTTGGTGGCTTCTAACTCCACTTGGAGCGAGGTCTTCTCCTTCTCCAGAGTAACATACTGGGCCCCAAGTTCACAAGATTTATGAGATCGACAGAAAGACAATTCAATCGACTAGGAACAAGATTCTTGGGATTTTTCAAAAGTATTACCTCTACTTCCGAGTAGAGAAGAGCAAACACAGATCGATGATATCAGAAGAATTCTTAGACCCCGCCAGTAGAGAAGAGCAAACACAGATCGATGATATCATAAGAATTCTTAGACCCCGCCAGTAGAGAAGAGCAAACACAGATCGATGATATCAGAAGAATTCTTAGACCCCGCCGAATCAAACATTCGACGGCAGTCTCGCCACCCAGTGGGTGCACTTAGCTAGCGTGCCCCCACTGGATAAGTTCCCACTCGGTACGGCCTGCCCTGCCCGAGTGAAAAAAGAACTATTCTAAGACCCCCACCGAATCAAACATTCGACAATGGTCTCGGGGACTACACCTAGTGGGTGAACTCAGCGTGGCCCCACCGGATAAGTTCCCACTCGGTACGCCCTGCCCAGCCCGAGTGGAGAGGTTCAAGCAAACAAAATCTAAGGCCCTCACCGAATCAAACATTCGACGGCGGTCTCGAGGACTACACCTAGTGGGTGCACTCAGCGTGCCCCCACTGGACTGACTCCCCACTCGACGCGGCCTGACCGTTTTGAGTGGATGTAATTCAGAACAAAAAATAAACACCCAGTGGGTGTACATATTCAATGGAATCGAGACGGTGAAAATACAATCGGAAATCAACTTACTATCGCACTTACTCGAACATTCGCTTGAAGGGCAGCGCTGGCGTCATAAGCTAGCCGACTGTTTTCATACACATCCTTCAAGTGCTGCATCATCAAACCAGCCTGGATCATAGCCTCTTTAATAGCCCCAGTCTGGTCCTCTGGGATGTGATGTAGAGCGAATACAGTCAATGAAGGTGTTCATGATACAGTCGGAAGGATCGGTGCTTGAGTCTGGTCAGCAGGTCCAGAAGTTGGAAGGGTTGATACCAGCGGCGGAGCAGTCAACGGCAGAGCAGTAGAGATAGTGCCGATCTGAGACGAGCCACCAGGCTCTTGGAGGATCAGTTCCGGCGGCGTACGATATGCTTGGCCCGAAGGCGTTCTCCTAGCCTGGCGCCGAGAAGAAGTCGACCTGCTTCTTCCTCCTGTGCTTCTCGGAGGCTCCGCCTCTTCATCATCTGGGAGAGTAATAACATCGACTGGTGCTGCATTCACTCGATAATCAGATCTCAGTCGACTATTAGAACAAATGGCAAGAGAGAGCAAGGCATGAGTCAATCTTACCTGCCCGAGAAGTGGTTGTGTCCGCAATCTCTGCATCTGCACGATCGTCATAGATCTCCATCTGGGACGTCGCAGAGGTAGCCGCCTTGAAGTTCAAGATTTCACTCGGTCAGCAAAAAACATGACAGACTGCGAGAACAAGACAGAAAATGAAATGGTCTGCAGCAAGAACACTTACGTCGAAGCGATGGGCACAACAATCTTGATCCTGGGCAAAGCCTTCCAAGGCTTAGGTGGAATGACCTTGGCGTGCTTAGCCATATTCTCTACCGGTTCAGGAGTCGGCGTCCGAGTGCGCTTCTGAGGCCTACGACTCGACACAGTAGTGTTGCCCTGACCAGCCGCAAGGTCATGAGTCTGCTTGGAACGACGCTCGATGCATGGTGGAGAGTCGACTTCTTCACTATCGTATGAGTCATCGCTTTCATCTTCACTGTCATCAGCATAGTCGACGTTGCCACTCCCGCCATCGCTCTCAGCTCCTTCAAAGAGTTGCTCCCCGTTCGGGATGGGCGAGTACATTGCGGTAAAGGCCTACAAACCAAAGATTCAAAAATCATATGGATTCCAGTATGGTCGCATATCAAAGAACACAAATGGTTTACTCGACAAATTACGGCTCACCTCTCCTAGGAGGTGCTTGGCGTCGAATGGCAAGATCCGTCTTGCCCCACGAGGATTGTCCTTGTTTCTTGTAATACCCCGGAGCCACTGTGCCACTGTCTTCTCTTCAACCTCCTCGGGGTGGGACCGAGTGGTGTCGTCTGCGCCTCAATACAGCCACATGGGGTGGTCGCGCGCTTGCAGAGGCTGGATGCGTCGACTGAGAAATACATCTAACAAACCCATGCATGTCGCCCCGCCCCGGACCAACTTGACGTCTGCCTCAATCAGTATGGCCACCTCACCCTTCTCCTCTTCTGTTATAGTCAGCGAACGAGGGGCGCGGAGTCTTTCCAGGGAGAAAGGGGGAAGCCCAGTCGGTGCTCCTGGAGTGGGGATATCGTTGCAATAGAACCAAGTCGACTGCCACCCTCTAACTGACTCGGGAAAAGTCATGGGAGGAAAGGAGCTCCTACCCCTCATCTGGATACCCAAGCCCCCACACATTTGGATCACGTGGGTTTCTCGTAAGTCGGGTTGGCTTTCTTGACCGACTGAGATCGGCAAGTGAAGATGTGCTTGAATAACCCCCAATGCGGGTGGCATCCGAGGAAGTTTTCGCATAATGAGATAAATGCGGCAAGATATGATATGGACCTCTCCCTCCGGCAGCCTCCAAGATCCGGGCATGATCAGCCCGTCGGCGGCGAGCCCCTCCAGATCCTCCGTCGTGACCGACGAGCGGATCCAATCCCCTTGGATCCAACCCGGTGGCAGAGCGGGTCGCGACGTCGATCCTTTGGCCGCCTTCTTGCCCTTCGCCGTCTTCTTGGCGCGCTCCAGGGCCTTCGTCATGTCCTTCGGCATCTTCGCGGTGGTCGACGGGAATGAGCGAGGCAGTGCTGCGCTGGAGTGGGCAGAGCGAGGAGACGAGGAATAAAGGGGAAAAGTGGTGGGCACTGTTGCACGCCTCGGCCTCGTCGACTTATATGTCCGCGTGGTCGAGTGGCTAACTGGTGGGCCAGCACAATCTCCAGAGCATCCCGCAACTGACGCCAGCCCGATACATGGCGATAAAGGCGGTGCGGGGATCGAGGAGTTCCTCATGTTTCGCCCCACTCACCGTGTTGTGGGCGACCCGCGCGCTTCTCGAAAATTTTGAATCCCGCGAAATTTGGGTTAGGCAAACCAATCGATCGCATCAGGGATACCCGTATCCAGTCTGGACCGCGACCTGCTACTTATTTCACTCGGATAATTAGCAGGTACATCAGAATTGATCAAGGAGACTGACCAAGGCTGAACAGCTCAAGTACCCGCGGATCACTAGTAATGCCTCTGGGACATTAAGTCAGATACAGATCAGCTTCGGTCCTTTTTGCACTCGGTCCTCGATCCATTCGGGAGCTAATGACGAGGACATATACCTAGGGTAGGGTCCTAGACCTAATCTATATGCCCTACCCAAGGACATTGCATAGGAGGCCAAGGCCTACAAAGATAGAAAGGAGATGCCGACTGGAATCATCACAGGGCGCAATTCACTCGACGACTGATCCACTAGGATACCCCAATTTCACCCGACCGTCATTATACACTCGGAATAAAAGAATTCACTCGGAGGATAGAAGGTCTAGAGTCACCCCTAGATGGCAACGGTGAGGCACTCACTCCGTAGCCTTAAAGTCCATTAAACACGGGCGTTACCAGTAACGTTCGTGGCATTACTCACTCATCGAACCCTTGTGTAACTGAAGGCAGCAAGGGGTCGGCGCACTCCATATAAACCGCCCCTCCCCTCTGGCACAAGGGTTTGCACCCCCTGTAACTCGACACTCCAATCAACAAGCCTTCGCGGCACCGAGACGTAGGGCTATTACCTCATCCGAGGGGGCATGAACTCGTAAATCCGAGTGTACAACCTCGTCGTAGCTAGGCATTGCCTCCTCCTACGCGTTCCCCATCTCTACTGTCAAATCCGTTCCCACGACAGCTGCCCTCCCCTGCTCACGCCAACACATTTTTCATTGGTATGTTTACTGTATATGTTCAATGCCAATTGGAATAACTATTACTCCATGTTCAATGAATGTTCTGAATACATGTTGCCCATTGCATGTAAGGGCTTTGTTACTGAAAATGCCAAGATTAACATGGTGCCACATCCGAACCGAATAATTGACGCATGCTCTATACAATGTCCATTTTATATTGTATAGAGGTTGCATCAACTAATCGGATTGGAGGGAGTACGAAAATTGTAAATATTTCTAAAATGATGGGTATCAAACTTGGTATACCAATACACTCACGTGTAAAGTTTTGTGAAGTATTGACACATATGCTATATTTAGTGAAGAAAATACAACCAAGTACCAAATTGTGTTTTTTTAAGACGGTATAGGACGCGGACATGCATACATACGCATGTCCAGTTACGCCTATGAACGCATGCACACGCATCTTACCCTTATGAGCATCTTCGAGAGACTGAGCCGCGCACCCTATCCTTATGAGCATCTTCGAGAGACTGAGCCGACAGACAATCTTGAGATTGACGTACTCGACGAGCATCTCCTCCCACTCAACGCACATCATCGGAATTTCTTAATATAGCTTTGAGTTTGCCATTTTGCCCATATTACCACTAATTTCATTCTTCATGATACTTCACACGCGAGTATCAATTATGTATGTACAAAAAAAATTAGATTTTTATGAATAATTCTAGTTTTTCTGCGCGTATTGCAAAATTCCTGTCCCTTTTGTTCCGAGCTTCTGCCTTCTGGAAATAATATGATTGTTTAACAGCTTGCGTCGTAGCTTTGGATCAAAAACTACTCCATGTCAAGTGTATGCTGTTCTCTGCTTAATAAGCTCCTGTACAAAAAACTAAAAAGCCGTTGATAGTATGTACGTAGTTCATTAACAAGCTCCTGTAAAACTGAAGTGTAAAAGTGTTCGTTGTTCCATTCAAGAGAGGAGGTCGAATAAGAGACATGGAAGTCCAAACTTCTCGGGAATTGGAGGTCTACATAATGCAAGTACTTCACAAGAAAAATATCTGAACAAATATTACGATGTTCCGCATGAACCATGAACCATGACACCTAATTATGTGTTCATCTCTGCAAAATTACATTAGTAACTAGTGATCCACTAAATTTGGTGAAGTTACGTAACAGATACGACTTGGGGAGACCACAGGTGAGCCACTAAATAAAGATACAACTTTCTTTACCCCAATGTGAAGC
>LR738714.1:550868830-550893269 GCA_902687465.1 Secale cereale
GATGGATCTCTAACCAGCCTATACTAAGCAGTTAGGATAAGCATGTAAGGTACGAAAGCAGGTATCAACAACAGGCTATGCATCATAATAGGATCATACAAAAAGCAGTACAGTTCTAATGCAAGCATAAGAGAGAAGAGAGTGGGCGATATCAGAATGATCAAGGGGGCTTGGCTTTCCTGGTTGCTCTGGCAAGAAGGAGGGGTCATTGATGACGTAGTCGTGTTGGGGAACGTAGTATTTTAAAATTTTCCTACGATCACGCAAGATCTATCTACCAGATGTATAGCAACGAGAGGGAAGAGTGTGTCTACGTACCCTCGTAGACCGGAAGCGGAAGCGTCAAGTGACACGGTTGATGTTGTCGAACTTCTTCGCGATCCAACCGATCAAGCATCGAACGTACGGCACCTCCGCGTTCAGCACACGTTCAGCTTGATGACGTCCCACGAGCTCTTGATCCAGTTGAGCTTCACGGGAGAGTTTCGTCAGCACGACGGCGTGGTGACGGATATGATGTGTTCACCGGCGCAGGGCTTCGCCTAAGCACCACGATGGTATGACCGAGGTGTGTTTCTGTGGAGGGGGGCACCGCACACGGCTGGAACAATTCAACTTGTGTGTCTTTGGGTGCCCCCCTGCCCCCGTATGTAAAGGAGCAAGGGGGAAGGCCAGCCGGCCCTTGTTTGGTGCGGCTAGGGGTGCAATCCTACTAGGAATAGGATTGCAATCCTATTCCTAGTAGGAATCACCAAAGAAGGAAGAGAGGGAAAGGAAAAGAGGGAGAGGTGGCGCCCCCCAAATCCTAGTCCAACTAGGAACCCTAGGTGGGGCGCCGGCCAGCCCTATGGGCTGCCTCTCTCTTTCCCTTAAGGCCCACTATGGACCATCCCCCCTCGTGGGGGGTTCCGGTAACCCCCTCCGGCAATCCAGTTAAGTCCGAAACTTTTCCGGAACACTTCCGGTGTCCGAATATAGTCGTCCAATATATCAATCTTTATGTCTCGGACATTCCGAGACTCCTCGTCATGTCCGTGATCTCATCCGGGACTCCGAACTACCTTCGGTACATCAAAACTCATAAACTCATAATACCGATCGTCATCAAACGTTAAGCGTGCGGACCCTACGGGTTCGAGAACTATGTAGACATGACCGAGACTCATATCCGGTCAATAACCAATAGCGGAACCTGGATGTTCATATTGGCTCCTACATATTCTATGAAGATCTTTATCGGTCAAACCGCATAACAACATACGTTCTTCCTTTTGTCATCGGTATGTTACTTGCCCGAGATTCGATCGACGGTATCTCCATACCTAGTTCAATCTCGTTACCGACAAGTCTCTTTACTCGTTCCGTAACACATCATCTCATGACTAACTCATTAGTCTTTTGCTTGCAAGGCTTATTGTGATGTGTGTTACCGAGAGGGCCTAGAGATACCTCTCCGACATTCGGAGTGACAAATTCTAATCTTGATCTATGCCAACACCACGAATACTTTTGGAGACACCTGTAGAGCATCTTTATGATCACCCAGTTACGTTGTGACGTTTGATGGCACACAAGGTGTTCCTACGGTATTCGGGAGTTGCATAATCTCATAGTCATAGGAACATGTATAAGTCATGAAGAAAGCAATAGCAGTAAAACTAAACGATCATAGTGCTATGCCAACGGATGGGTCTTGTCCATCACATCATTCTCCTAATGATGTGACCCCATTGATCAAATGACAACTCATGTCTATGGTTAGGAAACATAACCATCTTTGATCAATGAGCTAGTCTAGTAGAGGCATACTAGGGACACTCTGTTTTTGTCTATGTATTCACACATGTACTAAGTTTCTGGTTAATACAATTCTAGCATGAATAATAAACATTTATCATGATATAAGGAAATATAAAATAACAACTTTATTATTGCCTCTAGGGCATACTTCCTTCAGTCTCCCACTTGCACTAGAGTTAATAATCTAGTTCACATCGCCATGTGATTTAACACCGATAGTACACATCGTCATGTGATTAACACCCATAGTTCACATCGCCATGTGACCAACACCCAAAGGGTTTACTAGAGTCAATAATCTAGCTCACATCGCTATGTGATTAACACCCAAAGAGTACTAAGGTGTGATCATGTTTTGCTTCATGAGAGAAGTTTAGTCAACGGGTCTGTCACATTCAGATCCGTATGTATTTCGCAAATTTCTATGTGTCTACAATGCTCTGCATGGAGCTACTCTAGCTAATTTCTCCCACTTTCAATACGCATCCAGATTGATACTTAGAGTCATCTGGATTTAGTGTCAAAGCTTGCATCGGCGTAACCCTTTACGACGAACTCTTTATCACCTCCATAATCGAGAAACATTTCCTTAGTCATCCCGTTACTAAGGATAATTTTGACCGCTGTCCAGTGATCTACTCCTAGATCACTATTGTACCTCCTTGCCAAACTCATGGCAAGGTACACAACATGTTTGGTACACAGCATGGCATATTTTATAGAACCTATGGCTGAGGCATAGGGAATGACTTTCATTCTCTCTATATTTTTCTGCCGTGGTCTGGCTTTGAGTCTTACTCAACTTCACACCTTACAAGTCAGGCAAGAACTCCTTCTTTGACTGATCCATTTTGAACTACTTCAAAATCTTATCAAGGTATGTACTCATCGAAAGTCTTATCAAGCGTCATGATCTATCTCTATAAATCTTGATGCCCAATATGTAAGCAGCTTCACCAAGGTCTTTCTTTGAAAAACTCCTTTCAAACACTCCTTTATGCTTTCCAGAAAATTCTACATCATTTCCGATCGACAATATGTCATTCACATATACTTATCAGAAAGGTTGTAGTGCTCCCACTCACTTTCTTGTAAATACAGGCTTCACCGCAAGTCTGTATAAAACTATATGCTTTGATCAACTTATCAAAGTGTATATTCCAACTCCGAGATGCTTGCACCAGTCCATAGATGGATCGCTGGAGCTTGCACAATTTGCTAGCACCTTTAGGATTGACAAAACCTTCTGGTTGCATCATATACAACTCTTCTTTAATAAATCCATTAAAGAACGCAGTTTCGTTATCCATTTGCCAGATTTCATAAAATGTGGCAATTGCTAACATGATTCAGACAGACTTAAGCACCGCTATGGGTGAGAAAATCTCATCATAGTCAACACCTTGAACTTGTCGAAACCCTTTCGCAACAAGTCGAGCTTTGTAAACAGTAACATTACCGTGTGCGTCGGTCTTCCTCTTGAAGATCCATTTATTTTCGATGGCTTGCCGATCATCGGGCAAGTCAACCAAAGTCCACACTTGGTTCTCATACATGGATCCCATCTCAGATTTCATGGCCTCAAGCCATTTTGCGGAATCTGGGCTCATCATCGCTTCCTCATAGTTCGTAGGTTCATCATGGTCCAGTAACATGACTTCCAGAACCGGGTTGCCGTACCACTCTGGTGCGGAACGTACTCTGGTTATCTACGAAGTTCAGCAGAAACTTGATCTGAAGTTTCATGATCATCATCATTAGCTTCCTCATTAATTGGTGTAGGAATCACTGGAACTAGTTTCTGTGATGTACTACCTTCCAATTCGGGAGAAGGTACAATTACCTCATCAAGTTCTACTTTCCTCCCACTCACTTCTTTCGAGAGAAACTCCTTCTCTAGAAAGGATCCACTCTTAGCAACAAAGACCTTGCCTTCGGATCTGTGATAGAAGGTGTACCCAACAGTTTCTTTTGGGTATCCTATGAAGATTTACTTCTCCGATTTGGGTTCGAGCTTATCATGTTGAAACTTTTTCACATAAGCATCGCAGTCCCAAACTTAAAGAAATGACAACTTAGGTTTCTTGCCAAACCACAGTTCATACGGTGTCATCTCCACGGATTTAGATGGTGCCCTATTTAACGTGAATGTAGCTGTCTCTAATGCATAACCCCAAAAGCGATAGTGGTAGATCGGTAAGAGACATCATCGATCGCACCATATCTAATAAAGTACGGTTATGACGTTCGGACACACCATTACACTATGGTGTTCCAGGTGGCGTGAGTAGTGAAACTATTTCACATTGTTTTTACTGAAGGCCAAACTCGCTAACTCAAATATTTTACCTCTACGATCATATCGTAGAAACTCTTATTTTCTTGTTACGATGATTCTCCACTTCACTCTGAAATTCTTTGAACTTTTCAAATGTTTCAGACTTGTGCTTCATTAAGTAGATATACCCATATCTGCTCAAATCATTAGTGAAGGTCAGAAAATACCGATACCAGCCGCGAGCTTCAACACTCATTGGTCCACATACATCTGTATGTATGATCTCCAACAAATCTGTTGCTCACTCCATTGTTCCGGAGAACGGAGTTTTAGTCATCTTGCCCATGAGGCATGGTTCGCAAGCACCAAGTGATTCCAAAAGCCCATCACTATGGAGTTTCTTCATGCACTTTACACCATTATGACCTAAACGGCAGTGCCACAAATAAGTTGCACTATCATTATTAACCTTGCATCTTTTGGCTTCAATATTATGAATATGTGTATCACCATGATCGAGATCCAACAAACTATTTTCATTGGGTGTATGACCATCGAAGGTTTTATTCATGTAAACAGAATAACAATTATTCTATGACTTTAAATGAATAACCGTATTGCAACAAATATGATCAAATCATATTCATGCTCAACGCAAATGCTAAATAACATTTATTTAGGTTTTACACTAATCCCGAAAGTATAGGGAGTGTGCGATGATGATCATATCAATCTTGGAACCACTTCCAACACACATCGTCACTTCACCTTTAACTAGTCTCTATTCATTCTGCAATTCTCATTTTGAGTTACTAATTTTAGCAACTGAACCGGTATCAAATACCCAGGGGTTGCTATGAACACTAGTAAAGTACACATCAATAATCTGTATATCAAAATATACCTTTGTTCACTTTGCCATCCTTCTTATCCGCCAAGTATCTAGGGCAGTTCCACTTCCAGTGATCATTTCCTTTGCAGTAGAAGCACTTAGTTTCAGGCTTGAGTTTTAGCTTTGGGTTTCTTCACGGGAGTGACAACTTGCTTGTCATTCTTCTTGAAGTTCCCCTTCTATCCCTTTGCCCTTTACTTGAAACAAGTGGTCTTGTTAACCATCAACACTTGATGCTTTTTCATGATTTCTACCTTCGCCAACTTCAGCATCGCGAAGAGCTCGGGAATTCCTTTCGTCATCCCTTGCATATTATAGTTCATCACGAAGTTCTACTAACTTGGTGATAGTGACTAGAGAACTTTGTCAATTACTATCTTATCTGGAAGATTAACTCCCACTTGATTCAAGTAATTGTAGTACCCAGACAATCTGAGCACATGCTCACTGGTTGAGCTATTCTCCTCCATCTTGTAGGCAAAGTACTGTCAGAAGTCTTATACCTCTCGACACGGGCATGAGTATGAAATACTAATTTCAACTCTTGGAACATCTTATATGCTCCATGGCGTTCAAAACGTTTTTGAAGTCCCGGTTCTAAGCCGTAAAGCATGGTGCACTTAAACTGTCAAGTAGTCATCATATCGAGCTTTTGTCAAAACGTTCATAACGTCTACATCTGCTCCTGCAATAGGCCTGTCACCTAGCGGTGCATCAAGGACATAATTCTTCTGTGCAGCAATGAGGATAATCCTTAGATCACGGAACAATTCCGCATCATTACTACTAACATCTTTCAACTTAGTTTTCTCTAGGAACATATAAAAAATAAACGGGGAGCAACATCGTGAGCTACTGATCTACAACATAGATATGCTAATACTACGAGGACTAAGTTCATGATAAATTAAAGTTCAATTTAATCATATTACTTAAGAACTCCCACTTAGATAGACATCCCTCTAGTCATCTAAATGATCACGTGATCCAAATCAACTAAACCATGTCCGATCATCACGTGAGATGGAGTAGTTTCAATGGTGAACATCTTATGTTGATCATATCTACTATATGATTCACGCTCGACCTTTCGGTCTCCAGTGTTCCAAGGCCATATCTGCATATGCTAGGCTTGTCAAGTTTAACCCGAGTATTCTGCGTGTGCAAAACTGGCTTACACCCGTTGTATTTGAACGTAGAGCTTATCACACCCGATCATCACGTGGTGTCTCGGCACGACGAACTTTCGCAACGGTGCATACTCAGGGAGAACACTTATACCTTGAAATTTAGTAAGGGATCATCTTATAATGCTACCGTCGTTCTAAGCAAAATAAGAAGCATAATAAGATAAACATCACATGCAATCAAAATATGTGACATGATATGGCCATCATCATCTTGTGCTTTTGATCTCCATCTCCAAAGCACCATCATGATCACCTTCGTCACCGGCGCGACACCTTGATCTCCATCATAGCATCGTTGTCGTGTCGCCAACTATTGCTTCCTCGACTATCGCTACCGCTTAGTGATAAAGTAAAGCAATTACATGGCGATTGCATTTCATACAATAAAGAGACAACCATATGGCTCCTGCCAGTTGCCGATAACATTACAAAACATGATCATCTCATACAAAACCGTATAACTCATCATGTCTTGACCATATCACATCACAACATGCCCTGCAAAAACAAGTTAGACGTCATCTACTTTGTTGTTGCAAGTTTTACGTGGCTGCTACGGGCTTAGCAAGAACCGTTCTTACCTACGCATACAAAACCACAACGATGTTTCGTCAAGTATGTGTTGTTTTAACCTTCACAAGGACCGGGCGTAGCCACACTTGATTCAGCTAAAGTGAGAGAGACAGACACCCGCCAGTCACCTTTAAGCAACGAGTGCTCGTAACGGTGAAACCAGTCTCGCGTAAGCGTACGCGTAATGTTGGTCCGGGCCGCTTCATCTCACAATACCGCCGAAGCAAAGTATGACATGCTGGTAAGCAGTATGACTAGTATCGCCCACAACTCATTGTGTTCTACTCGTGCATATCATCTACGCATAGACCTGGCTCATGATGCCACTGTTGGGGAACGTAGTATTTTAAAATTTTCCTACGATCACGCAAGATCTATCTACCAGATATATAGCAACGAGAGGGAAGAGTGTGTCTACGTACCCTCGTAGACCGGAAGCGGAAGCGTCAAGTGACGCGGTTGATGTTGTCGAACTTCTTCGCGATCCAACCGATCAAGCACCGAACGTAAGGCACCTCCGCCTTCAGCACACGTTGAGCTTGATGACGTCCCACGAGCTCTTGATCCAGTTGAGCTTCACGGGAGAGTTTCGTCAGCACGACGGCGTGGTGACGGATATGATGTTTTCACCGGCGCAGGGCTTCGCCTAAGCACCGCGATGGTATGACCGAGGTGTGTTTCTGTGGAGGGGGGCACCGCACACGGCTGGAACAATTCAACTTGTGTGTCTTTGGGTGCCCCCCTGCCCCCATATATAAAGGAGCAAGGGGGAGGCCGGCCGGCCCTTGTTTGGTGCGGCTAGGGGTGCAATCCTACTAGGAATAGGATTGCAATCCTATTCCTAGTAGGAATCACCAAAGAAGGAAGAGAGGGAAAGGAAAAGAGGGAGAGGTGGCGCCCCTCCCCCCAATCCTAGTCCAACTAGGAACCCTAGGTGGGGTGCCGGCCAGACCTATGGGCTGCCTCTCTCTTTCCCTTAAGGCCCACTATGGACCATCCCCCCTCGTGGGGGGTTCCGGTAACCCCCTCCGGCAATCCAGTTAAATCCGAAACTTTTCCGGAACACTTCCGGTGTCCGAATATAGTCGTCCAATATATCAATCTTTATGTCTTGGACATTCTGAGACTCCTCGTCATGTTCGTGATCTCATCCGGGACTCCGAACTACCTTCGGTACATCAAAACTCATAAACTCATAATACCGATCGTCATCAAACGTTAAGCGTGCGGACCCTATGGGTTCGAGAACTATGTAGACATGACCGAGACTCATCTCCGGTCAATAACCAATAGCGGAACCTGGATGTTCATATTGGCTCCTACATATTCTACGAAGATCTTTATCGGTCAAACCGCATAACAACATACGTTGTTCCTTTTGTCATCGGTATGTTACTTGCCCGAGATTCGATCGTTGGTATCTCTATACCTAGTTCAATCTCGTTACCGGCAAGTCTCTTTACTCGTTCCGTAACACATCATCTCATGACTAACTCATTAGTCTTTTGCTTGCAAGGCTTATTGTGATGTGTGTTACCGAGAGGGCCCAGAGATACCTCTCCGACATTCGGAGTGACAAATTATAATCTTGATCTATGCCAACACCACGAATACTTTCGGAGACACCTGTAGAGCATCTTTATGATCACCCAGTTACGTTGTGACGTTTGATGGCACACAAGGTGTTCCTACGGTATTCGGGAGTTGCATAATCTCATAGTCATAGGAACATGTATAAGTCATGAAGAAAGCAATAGCAGTAAAACTAAACGATCATAGTGCTATGCCAACGGATGGGTCTTGTCCATCACATCATTCTCCTAATGATGTGACCCCATTGATCAAATGACAACTTATGTCTATGGTTAGGAAACATAACCATCTTTGATCAATGAGCTAGTCTAGTAGAGGCATACTAGGGACACTCTGTTTTTGTCTATGTATTCACACATGTACTAAGTTTCCGGTTAATACAATTCTAGCATGAATAATAAACATTTATCATGATATAAGGAAATATAAAATAACAACTTTATTATTGCCTCTAGGGCATATTTCCTTCAAGTCCAACACAGGGGCAGCATCTGCGGCAGTCTTGAAGTCTACCGGAGAGAGGAGGGGGAAGAAACAATGAATATAAGCAAACAAATGTATCACTAAGTATAACATGGCAATATGTTGTGCCAGGTGTGACCTAACGTATGGCTATGCGATATAGGTGAAGGGGGATTTCAACCGGGAATGCTTTCCCGGTTCCGGACATGTGTCACACATATGACCAGAGGGGGAATGTTGCATGTTCGATATGCTAGGGATGTGTGGCGGAGAAACGGACCGCGTATTCAGATTTTTCTCGTCATTCTGAGCAACTTTCATGTATATTCTTTTTCATCCGAGCTATGGATTATTTTATATGATTTTCTAAAGTTTTAGCTATTTCTGGAACCATTATTTATTGTAAAGGAAAGGCTAAAAGCTAGGTACACTCAAAAGTATACCCACGCAGTGGTCAGTGGGGTTGACAGTGGGACCACTGAGCTGAGTCAGCAGTTTGACTGTTGACTGGTCGAACCTGACCAGTGGGCCCCACTGGTCAGTGAGACAACCAATAACACATGTTTATTTTAAAAAAGTAATTAACTGGCCCCACATGGCATACTCTGTAACTAACTAATTTAATTAATTAGGTTATGTTAACAGGTAGAACCGCACTGTGAGTGTCTGATTAATTAACAGGTTAATTTTAACTTATAAAACAATTTAATTAAGCGCGGGGCCTACATGTCAGTGAGAGTTTTAGGGTTAGGCTTAGTGTCTAGTTAGCTGGTTAACCACCTAGGCCCATCGGTAAGTGGCCCAGGCGACGTTTTAGATCGCCTCACACGCTCCAGCGAGGTAGGGTGTGGCGGCGAGCTACAGGGGCGCCAGCGACCCACCGGAATGCGACTCCGACGACAAAATCAGGCGTGGACAATACCGGTTGGATGCCCGCATAATGGCGTAACGAGTGGTGGTACGAGCGTAACCAAAAGGGCTCCGGGTAGACGCTGTTGACAACATCCCGTGGCGCACAAAGGCAGTGCTCGACCGAATCGAGCGTACGGGGCACAGTGGGGAGTGGGAGGAGGTCAAGGGGGAATGGGAACTCACAATGAAGCTCGTCCAACGCTCGACGGGGGTGGAGAAGCAGCGATGGTGGCGGCCGAGACAGAGGGGCTCGATGTGGCGACGTTGGAGGAGCTGCGGGGCGGAGGCGGTGGTCCTCGGGCGTGGCCCGCTTCAGGCTGAGCGGAGGTGGGGACGACGCGAGGCGGCGGCCTGGTGGAGACGAAGTTGCGGGTGCACGGGGGCCTCCGTCGCCGGCGGTTCAGGCGCGGCATCAGGGAAGGCCAGTACCGTCGGGCAGCGCGTGACAAATGGTGATGGGTGGCGTCTGACCAGCGCCGGCACATGAGAGGCGGGGTCGACGGAGATGGGCGGCGCTCGGCGCCGGCGATGGCGGCCTTCGGGCGCGGGCGCGTCGTGGCCTCGTGGGTGACGGCGCGGGGAGGGAACGAGGGAGAGTGGGGGTTTCGTGCGGGAGACAGTGGGTGAGGCCTAGGGTTAGGCAGCTGGTGGGGGCGGCTGGGCTACCTCGGCCCATTGTGGCCTAAAGCCCATGGGGAGGCAGGGGGTTATGGGGGTGCGGCTGGGCCGGCCTAGCGGTCCAAAGGCTAGCTGGGCCACGGCCCAGGGTAGGTCTTCTCTTTTGATACTTTCTTTGCTTTGTTTTTACTTTAACTTTTGCTTAGCTTCTGCACATTTGCTCTCCTATTTTACTATCTAATTATCTCAGTTTTTGTAAAATACCTGAACAACACCTAAATTAATGTTACCAAAAATGCTACTGCCATAAAAAGTTTGAAGGGAAGAGGATTTCATTTAAATTTTATATAAATGAAAAATGGATTTATGAGGCTGTTTGGGTACTGCTCTATTTGCGAGGGGCATCTTAAACATCTATAAAAATGTTTGCTAATGCATGACAAATATCTAATGAATATTTTCAACCCATCGGACATTTTTGTTGGACAACTTGAAGAAAGTGAAATTTGACTTTCAATCTAAATTTGAATTTGGGATTGAAATATTTCTTAATTGTTTTCCTAGGGCATAATGATGATGACTTGGCATCCTTAGCATGGAGTTACTGTAGCATGATTCTCGGGGTGTTACAAATCTCCTCCACTACAAGAAATCTCGTCCCGAGATTTAAGAGGTGGAGTAAGGGGGAAAGAGTTAGTTACGAAATTCTAACGGTTCTTCTCGGTCTTGGTTGCTCTTCCTGAAGTAGTTGATCCTCTTTCGTTGATCCCTTCATTTCGCTGCATCAGGGCATCATGATGAAGTCACCGTCCTCCCTTCAGGATCTTCACCGTACTTACGAAAAGAAGAGAGTGGAAACTGTATAAGGATGGGTTTTAACAAGGTTGAGCATCGGACGATTAACTCAGGGGAAGAAGCATAAAATGCCTCTCGAGTTGATTACAAGAAACACCTCGAGAGCATTATAGGGGGTACGAAAGTTTCAAACAGGTAAGCAATCGTTCGAAGCCTGGAGTAGAGTGTGAAGGGGGTTCAGAGCAACAGAATAAGTATTGCGTCTGATACCGGAATAGATCGCTAGGAATGTGGCTCGTGATTTACATACGAAGCCAAGTGCGAGGAACATCTTTTGCAACAAAGGTATACAAGAGAGTCAAGTTTTGATCCTGTGGAACTGTGGGTTATGGGCCCACCATGTGGATTAAAAGTAGAAATGATGATGATAGCAAGGCATGTCAGAGTATAGACTGTCATTTATGTTGGCAACAACGTTGGTACTAAGGGCGAGGGACAAAGAGAACCATTTTCCTGCTCGTTGAACGAGGCGGACCAATAGACAAAGTTCTCGTCCATCAGTGGTTACCGGATTGTTATCAACAAAAGTAATAGCGTCTTACTAACTGAGTTGTACACCAAGGTGTTCACTTAAGCAGAAAATTATTACTGCTTAGATTATATGTAGATCAAAGAAAGGTTAAACAAACAAATGGAAAGGAAAATGTGTTTAAACACAATGAAAAGGAGTATATCATTCCCAAGATTAAGCAGGGCATGATATACGTGTCAGGAGATCAAAGTCCTGACCATATAGATAAAAGGGGTAAGAAGAATAATGATATGTACCCACACAACGATGTTGGATAGTTAATCAAGAAACATTTAGTATTGCGCTTACAATGTTCTTGTGGATCTTCGGAGTACCACAGACTTGCTTTGAGATAGTACCGACATGGTCATTGGGTAAAGATCAGACTTTGAATACACAAAGGATCCATCAGGAACAACTTATAGAATAAGTCTTACATTTTTAGTAAGGAAAAGATGAGGATGTGGCCGACGGGCTCAGCAACAATTCATTAAGATTCCCATAAGCATGGATTTCTACATTCAAGTGAACAAGATGATAACATTGGACATACCGTAGTATGTTAGAGGAGAACATCCTTAAGTAAACATTGAATGGAACATGCACCTGTAAAATGGACTAAGTAGCACGATCAATGTTATAATGGTGATTCAATAACCAAAAGACCGAGAATGACACTACCGACCATTCACTTCAAAGCAATAGGGTTGCTAGAAGTTTTGAATTTGCACGTCATACTTCACTTGTTGGGTTTTCGGTTAGAAACAACACGGGGACCAAGGAATTAACGGATATGGCAAGAAGTATCACCTGTATAAAGAATTCTTAAGAGGTGGAGAAACTCTCACGACATTCTTGACAAGAAAGATGGTAGTACTCCAAGGTAGAGCATATCATAAGTCGGACAACAAGGAACTCAAGGTATAACACAAAACAACAACAAGTTTGTGTTGGAGGGAATGCAAGAATGTTGTCGATGTTAATACAAATCATCGAGGGGAGAGGATGGTATTTCCCATCATGAATTTGATTCACAACTTGGAATAATGCAAATCATTGTTGATGATATCACGACACATTTGTCGAGAGATTTCATTAAGATGTAATCGATCGGCTATGACATCAAGTGAAATGAATAATGGAGCGAAAGGTTATTGAAACCACTTAGTACAATACAAACTTGAAATCAAGCTAGTTGTTCAAGGCAAAATGATATGCTGAGGAAGATCGGCGTAAGCTTAGCTCATTGCCGAAATTGTGTTCCGGGAAAAAGGACCAGGCAGCACAGTTAAATAGATGCATGATAATGATATAGCCGATCAAGCTAGATATGACTTGAAGAATTAATAAACTCATAAGCAATGGAGATTACTTAGAGTTAATGAATCGGAGTGCGGAATTGATTCACTTATCGGTGCCCTTGAGTGTCTAACAACTCAGAACCCGGGGAAAATTGGAACCGGTGAGAAGTAATACTTGAAGAAGAACTCATAAGAAGTAATATGGTTCTATGACATTATCGAGATACCACGGGGTAATACTCGAAGGTAGATCATAATAGAGGTTGGACGGGTGCATTTACCTGCAGAGGACAAGTGGTTTAACTTGTCCGAGATATGGTATTTCAAGGAGAGCATGGTCGGAACCATGATTGCAAAAGGCCAGATCCCAGATATAAGATGCACTTACATCAAGGGGATAATTAATTTTATGAGAAGCTTTAATTATAAGATCTACATCGTGTCCATGGGCATGAACAGAAAGTTCAAGGTTGACTCCCACTTCTTCAATGCATAAGCTTTCATTCACTGCTCTATTAAAAATGAATTGATTGCGAAGACTTGCCTCGTGAATTACCAGGGGAGTATGAACCTTGGAAAACTTTCGGGTTCACACAGATTAAGGAAGGCATAAGTTCAACCCATCGGGGCATCTTAGAAACCTATACCACAAGCTTCGAGAGTAATTATCACCAGCTCGAAAACAGAGCATGGTAGTCAAAGTAAAGGATACCGTTTACCAAAGGCGTTGTGTATCAGGGAAAGAACTTCGCTTTTGTATACGAAGGACACTGTCGGACGATAATTCAACAAAGGATCGGACAGTCCAAAAGGGAGATGATGTGAGCATCGGCACACAACCAGAGGAAGAAACAATGCAAGGCATTGGATTATAGAAACAACTGACTAATTCAAGGCTCAAATGCGAAGGAATTATGATTTCCAATTCAAGGGATCAGAAGCAAACGCTCTGATAAAGGACGGATAAGTTGAATAGACTGATTGATACAATCGACGACAATTTGATTGGTCGAGAACCAGCTCATGTTCAAAATGACATCTGAGCCGGAAGGATGAATTCTAGGATCCAGGATTGCGAGCATTCACAACATATTGAATCGACGGACTCAAAATGATATTGACAAAGGATGTCAATAAGATTACTAGACTTATGGGATTAACCATAATGTAAGCAAGCAAGAATTTCAAGAGCAACATGTTGCTCAGGATTTTCCGAAGGTCGAATGGTATTTTAGAGACTTGTGAAACACATGAATGGGGATGAGCGGATACTCGGTAAATGGGAGGAATTATCCATAAGGGTAATCATGTGGCAATGACTGCAAAGCAGTGGCACAATCGATATACGGAATATAGGAATAGGTTTCGGGGTACCTTGTAATAACAAGAGCAACGGAGAAATGATTGTATGAATGACAAGTGCAAATCGTTATCCATATGAATATAACGGTGGCAAGGAATTGCAGAAGGCGTAGGCCAGAAGAATCTCGGAAAACATCAAATATTATCTCCAAAATCTCCTGATGAAGCAGGCGACCATCTTGACTGAAGGGGCTCTTCGGGAGAAAGTATTTTCGAGAACCTAAAGTTAGATTTTAGCAAAATCATTTAACCCGAATAGAAGAGAGATCAGAGTCCCTGAGCATAGACGAGGAATAAAAGATCCTAACACCACGCAATGGCGACATGGGCCCGTAAGCCACACAGCCAAGTTAGTAAAAGTTTTTCAACGACTAGACTCAACTTCGACCAAGGAGTTGGAAAGGGGGATCCTACATGCAGTCGGCTCTGATACCAACTTGTGACGCCCCCGTTTTGACCGTACACTAATCATGCACGCAAATGTGTACGACCAAGATCAGGGACTCACTGGAAGATATCACAACACAACTCTAGACACAAATTAAAAAAATATAAGCTTTATATTACAAGCCAGGGGCCTCGAGGGCTTGAATACATAAGCTCGAATACACAAGAGTCAGCGGAAGCAACAATATCTGAGTACAGACATAAGTTAAACAAGTTTGCCTTAAGAAGGCTAGCACAAAACAACACGATCGAAAAGGCAAGGCCTCCTGCCTGGGAGCCTCCTAACTACTCCTGGTCGGCGGCGGTCTTCACGTAGTAGTAGCCTCCATCGGGGGTAGTAGCAATCGTCAAAGGTGGCTTCTGGCTCCTGGACTCCACCATCTGGTTGCATCAACCAGAAAGAAGAAAGAACGGGGAAAAGGGGGAGAAAAGCAACCGCGAGTACTCATCCAAAGTACTCGCAAGCAAGGATCTACACTACATATGCATCGGTGTCAATGAAAAGGGTAGTATCTGTGGACTAAGCTGCAGAATGCCAGAATAAGAGGGGGAGAAGCTAGTCCTATCGAAGACTAGCATCTTCTGGAAACCATCGTCTTGCAGCATCAGGGGGGAATAGAGTAGTATAGCATAAGTGATATTTATGTTGTTGTTTCAACGCTCCGGGATCCTTTCTCGACTCCCGAAGCAACATATCCAAAACATGCCTCAGCATCCAGTTCTAGTTGTAGCGATCGGGATACAACTCCAAGTGTCTGTTACCGTAGGACATGCTATCGATAGATGTTTTCTTCCCTGCAGGGGTGCACCAACTTACCCACCACGCTTGCTTAACTCCGGCCGGACACACCATCAGGTCATGCCCGCCCTCGGCCAAACAATACGCCACAACCCGACCTAGGCTTAATAGAGAGCTCATGCATGCCAGACTAAACCCTATGCCCCCAGGGGTCATGGGCCAATCGCCTCGAGAACTCCTATACGTTGCGTGGGCGCCCGGTGAGCAGACCTGGGCAACCTCCTTAAAAAGGTAGGTGCTTACGCGGTCTAACCCGGCGCGCGCCGCTTAGTCGCAATGACGTCAGTTAAGCTTCGGCTGATGCATACGACGCAGAACGCCCATACTATGCCCATGTGATGGTTAGCGCTATCAGGCCAGAGGCCCCTTGGGTCAAATGTCCATGCCGTTTAGTGTCTTGGGAACGCGGTAACGAGTAGAGACTCACGACAGATGTGACCCCGTCACCCCGTCTTTAGGACTTGCGGCAAGGGCTAAGAATGCCCGGCCACACCTCGTATTCAACTCTCGGGTGCCCTCCAGGTCAACCCGTCTCCACATCACTCGTGGGTACCCCTCAGGGTTAACCCGCCTTTCCAAGTAACAGTTGTAAAGTCATAGTAACCATAGTAACTGTGTGTCTAGCACCAAAGGGAAACCTGAGGAAGTCACCCTCGATGGAATTCCACCCGATGTTTATCGTGAAGGTGAACGAAAGAGGAGTCACCCTCGAGGTCCACTCTTGAGGAGTTGCACGATAGTGTCGTTATCAGGAGTGGAGAAAGAGGAATCACCCTCGATGACCATAACTGATGAACTAACCTACAAGGTTAACATCAGAAGTGCTGCTAAGGTATCACCCTCGGCACTCGATAGTAACCCAGTATTGTCGAGCAATTAAGGGGAAGTGATGTGCGGTGCCGGGGCCTGGTCTTCGATTCCGTTGATCGGGTCTTCTGATAATCCAGCGGGGCAGACATGACAAAGTGGGGGGGCCTCTGATGGATCTCTAACTAGCCTATACTAAGCAGTTTAGTATAAGCATGTAAGGTATGAAAGCAGGTATCAACAACAGGCTATGCATCATAATAGGATCATACAAAAACAGTAGCAGTTGTAATGCAAGCATAAGAGAGAAGAGAGTGGGCGATATCGGAATGATCAAGGGGGGTTGGCTTGCCTGGTTGCTCTGGCAAGAAGGAGGGGTCGTTGATGACGTAGTCGAACACAGGGGCAACATCGACGACAGTCTTGAAGTCTACCGGAGAGAGGAGGGGGAAGAAACAATGAATATAAGCAAACAGATGTATCACTAAGCATAACATGGCAATATGTTGTGCCGGGTGTGACCTAACGTATGGCTATGCGATATAGGTGAAGGGGGATTTCAACCGGGAATGCTTTCCCGGTTCCGGACATGTGTCACACATATGACCAGAGGGGGAATGTTGCATGTTCGATATGCTAGGGATGTGTGGCGGACGAACGGACCGCGTATTCAGATTTTTCTCGTCATTCTGAGCAACTTTCATGTATATTCTTTTTCATCCGAGCTACAGATTATTTTATATGATTTTCTAAAGTTTTAGCAATTTCAGGAACCATTATTTATTGTAAAGGAAAGGCTAAAAGCTAGGTACACTCAAAAGTTTACCCACGCAGTGCTCAGTGGGGTTGACAGTGGGACCACTGAGCAGAGTCAGCAGTTTGACTGTTGACTGGTCAAACCTGACTAGTGGGCCCCACTGGTCAGTGAGACAACCAATAACACATGCTTATTTTAAAAAAGTAATTAAGTGGCCCCACATGGCATACTCTGTAACTAACTAATTTAATTAATTAGGTTAAGTTAACCGGTAGGACCAAACTGTCAGTGTCTGATTAATTAACAGGTTAATTTTAACTTATAAAACAATTTAATTAAGCGCGGGGCCTACATGTCAGTGAGAGTTTTAGGGTTAGGCTTAGTGGCTAGTTAGCTGGTTAACCACCTGGGCCCATCGGTAAGTGGCCCAGGCGACATTTTAGACCGCCTCACGCGCTCCAGCGAGGCAGGGTGCCGCGGCGAGCAATAGGGGCGCCGGCGACCCATCGGAATGCGACTCCGGTGACCAAATCAGGCGCAGACAGTACCGGTTGGACGCCTGCATAATGGCGTAACGACTGGTGGTACGAGCGTAACCAAAAGGGCTCCGGGTAGACGCTGGCGACGACATCCCGCGGCGCACTGATACGTCCAAAATGTATCTATAATTTCTGCTTGCTCCATGCCTCTTTTGGGTGATATTGCTATGATATTTATACACTTCCATACACTTTTGATCATATTTGGACTAACCTATTAACTCAGTGCACCCCAGTGCCAGTTTCTGTTTTCTGCTGTTTTTGTATTTCAGGTTTTCCCATTACGTAAACTGCCAGAAAAATCCCAGAAAAATTATATAAAAAATCAGCGTTCCAGAAGCTTCCCGGCACCCGAAGTAGAGCCGGAGGGGGGCCACCAGGGCTCCAGGCGCCCTGGTGGCGCGGCCCCCCTCCTGGCCGCGCCGGGGGGCGCCTGGGCCCCCCAGGCCTCCACTGATGCCCCTCTTTGGCAGATATTTATATCGTGTCCCGAAATCCTCGAGACGGGAACCCTTTTTCACGATCTCATCTCTGTTCTGCCGCCGCCGCGCTTCCAAGATCAGGAGCACCAGGAGAACTCTTCCCGGCACCCTGCCGGAGGGGAGGATCACCACCGGGAGCCTCTCCACCGCCATGGACGCCTCCCGGATGAGTTGTGAGTAGTCTCCCTTAGACCATGGGTCCATGACCAGTAGCTATGTGATGTTCTCCTCCCGTTCTTGTGCTTCACTAATTAGACCTCGTGAGCTGCCCTACATGATCGAGGCACATATGTAATCCTTATGCTGTTGCTATGATGAGTTTGCTGGGATCCGATGGATTGTGAGATTATGTTCAAATTGTATTTGAGTAATATATTTGATTTACCTCTTTTATATTTATGTTCGTAAGTAATTCTTGCATGTTCTCCGTTGCTATTTATTGCTTTGGCCAAGTAGTAGGTAGTGACTCCAAGAGGGAATGTTATGCTCGATTGTGGGTTCATGCCCCTCGATGACTAGCTTGAGTGACAGAAACATGAGTCTAGGGGATGTGCTGTTGCCACAAGGGGGAAAACAACGGTGCTTGTGCCCGCGGGTGCAAGGATTGTTTACTTTACGCAAAGTTCTTTTAATGTAGTTGTCTGTTGCTTTGAGTTTACACTATGGGTGGGACTCGCAACTTAATACCAGCGAGATGTTCTGGATAGATATCTCAAGGTGGATGATTAGTAGTAGATGCAGATGGATTTCGGTCTACTTGCCTTGGCGTACCGCCCATGCTTTGAACCTCTACCTTTCTTGCAACATAGTCACCATTGGTTTGCACACATGGTCCTGTCAATTACCCAGCTGTAATTCGTTTACCTCACATAGCTGTTTTATCGTCTTTTGGGAGAGAGACATCACTAGTGAACATCATGGGACCCCGGTCCATATTACCATCACTGATCACATTCGCTATTTACTTTCCACTTTTACTTACTAATTGCAGCAATATCTATCACTATTATCACTTGCGTTCAATCATTTGTAAACGACAAGGCCGGAGGGATTGACAACCTCTCTGTACTCATTGGGAGCAAAGTTATTTGTATCTGTGTGCAGGTCCACGTTGATTGCTAATATCTGGCGCCGTTAGCAGTTAACACATTCTTGTTGAAACTGGGAGTCTCAGGGGAAATCGATCCTTGGTATCTTTGCCAAGGGAAAACTTCCGCTACACTGCATCTCAAACCTTCCACTTGGGGTAACAAACGAGGGGCGAGAAGCCATCAAGCAAATTTTTCTGGTGCCGTTGCCGGGGACTCCACTCTTCAAGATAGGGGAGTTGCACGCTTTCTTTTACCTTTGTTTTTTAGTCTTGTTAGTTTACCTTTCAGTTTTGCTTTAGTATCTTTTATCGAAAATCGCAAAAATAGTTATTTTGCTTGCTTGCTGCTATGGGTTCCACCGAGAACACCAAGTTGTGTGACTTTACTAGTCATAACAACGATGACTTTATCTGCACACCTATCACTACACCTGCCACTTCAGCACCTTCGTATGAAATTAAACCTGCTTTACTGAACTTAGTCATGAAAGATCAATTCTCCGGTGCTGGAGATGATGCTGCTTTACAGTTAAACAACTTTGTTGAACTCTACGATATGCAAAAGTACCAAGAAATAGATGGTAATATTGTTAAGCTTAAGCTTTTTCCTTTCTCCTTGAGAGGAGGAGCTAAAATTTGGTTTCAATCTCTGCCTAGAAATAGCATAGATTCATGGGACAAGTGCAAAGATGCTTTTATTGGAAAATACTATCCACCTGCTAAAATTATCCAACTAAGAAGTAACATAATGAATTTTAAACAATTGGATAATGAACACGTTGCCCAAGCTTGGGAACGTATGAAATCTCTTATCAAGAACTGCTCTACTCATGGTTTGACTACTTGGATGGTTATCCAAACTTTTTATGCAGGCTTGAACTTTACCTCGCGGAACTTGTTAGATTTGGCCGTGGGAGGAACCTTTATGTCAACTACACTTGGTGCTGCCACGAAGCTTCTCGATGAGATGATGACCAACTATTCCCAATGGCACACCGAAGGCGCTCCAACAAGTAGGAAGGTAAACTCTGTCGAGGAGATTTCCTCCCTAAATGAAAAATTTGACTTGATCATGTCTCTACTTTCGAAGAAATCTTCTGTTGATCCTCGTGATGTTCCTTTAAATTCTTTGATTGCTCAAGAACAAGTAGATGTGAACTTTATCTCTAGAAACAATTTTAATAACAATGCTTATAGGAGTAATTTTGGTAGCAATCCTAGACCGTTCCCCTCTAATCCCTATGAGAACAACAATGCTTATCCTAGCACCAAGAACTCCACTACTGAACTAGAGATTATGCTTAAAGATTTCATCACTACCCAAAAAGCCTTTAATAAGAGTGTAGAAGAGAAACTAAACAAACTAGATGATCTCTCTTCGAAGGTAGACAATTTAGCCCATGAGGTAGAATTGCTTAAAATTAGAACTTCTCCTCTTGAGGAGAGGAAGGTCACTCCTATGAATGCTATTCAAGTGCAAATTAATGAAAACATTAGGATGTTGGCTAAACTTAAAGAGAGATGGGCTAGAGAAAGGGAGGAAGAAGCTAGAATTAAGAACCTTCCTACCCACCACACTGTTGCTACTATCCAAGTTGTTGAGGATATCCAAACTCTTAGCACCCAATGCACTCCTGGTCCCAATGGACCTATTAATGGTGATGCTATGACTATAGAAACTACCAAACAAGTGAACCTAAAGGACACCACTACCACTTTACTTGATAGTAGTGACCTTGATTTTGATAATTGCACTCTTACCGAAGTTATTGATTTCCTTCACAAGATGTCTAGAGATCCCCGCACTAGCACGCTTAATCTTGCCTTCACAGAGCATATCACTAATGCTCTCATCAAAGCTAGGGAGGAGAAACTTAGAGTAGAAGCCTCCATACCTAGAAAGCTAGAAGATGGTTGGGATCCTATGATAAAAATTAAGTTGAATAACTTCTCTTGCTATGCTTTATGTGATGTTGGAGCTAGTACCTCTGTTATGCCCAAAAGAATATATGATATGCTTAAACTGAAACCTTTTGATTCTTGTTCTTTTGGTGTTCGTCTCGTTGATTCTTCCATAAAGAAACCTTTGGGGAGGATCGACGATATTCTTATCATTGTCAATGGCAATTATGTTCCCGTTGATTTTACTATTATGGACATTGAATGTGAACCTTCTTGTCCAATTATTTTGGGACGTCCTTTTCTACGCATCGTTGGTGCCATCATTGACATGAAAGAGGGGAATATAAGATTCCAATTTCCTCTCAAGAAAGGGATGGAACACTTCCCTCGAAAGAAGATTAAGTTACCTTTTGAGTCCGTTATACGGGCTAGCTATTCTTTTACTCTTGATAAAACTTGATCTCTTTGCATTATGCCTAGCTTAAAGGCATAAAAGAAAGCGCTTTTGGGAGGCAGCCCACATGAATAAAATTTTATTTTTTGTTGTGTCTTGATGTTGTTACTACAGTAGCATCATCATTGTATCTTTGATTTTCAACTTTGTGCCAAGTGTAGCCTCTGATTGCAAGAAAGTTCAAAAGTTGTGACGTGCTGTCCAGGAAACAGATTCTGTCCTTGGATAGAAAAATTCGTATAAAATCACCAGATCATCTTTTTGGTCTGAATTTTTTCGACAGCGTGCTTTATTCAATTGTCTTTCGTGCGTCTGTTCTAAGTTTTTTGATTAGAGTTGCAGAAGTGCCCCGAAAAAATCATTTACTACCTGCTGTTCTGTTTTTCAAAGATTCTGTCCTGTTTTGCCTTTCCCTCATTTTGCAGACCTTGAGCTTGCTTTTTCTTTGCAAAAACCTTTTGGCAATCTTGAGAAACAGTAGACCTTCAAGAATATCTCTATTTCCAGTAAGGAACAATTATTTTATTATGGGTACTAACCTCGCTAATCAGATTATGATGAGTTATGTATGAAGGGAGTTTTCAAGTGTGCGAGGGAAGATGATAAAAAGATTCAGGAGTGTCAAACGCTCAACCTTGGGGATGCCCCCATGCACCCCAAGAAATATTCAAGGAGACTCAAGCGTCTAAGCTTGGGGATGCCCCCGTGCATCCCCTTCTCCATCAACAATTATCAGTTCGTCTTTCGTTCCACTATATTTTTATCACTTCATGTGTTATGTGCTATGCTTGGAGCGTCTTGCTTTTAGTTTCCTTTTTAGTTTTCTTTAGCTTTTCATAACGAGTCGGAACTCAGCTTTCTTTGTGTGGGAGAGAAACACGCTCCACTTCTACCTAGAACATAACATAGAAATTTCATGTCCATCTTTGCTGTGTGTGTTCTTGGTATTTCAATAGCTACTATCATGCTTAGCTCTTAACTTTCATGCTTATCTTTTTAAAGAGCTTTTGTTTAGTTGGTTGCTTGAACTCTCTTTAGTTATCATGCTTATCTTATTAAGAGAGTTTGCTTTTGTTGCATTGGTTGATATGTCTATGATAAAAATGCTACGTGCCTAATGGTGCTTAGTAGTTCATGTTTTCTTATGGTTAGTCTCAAATAGCTGGGGGGTTCCCAATGTGTTATTGGAGTACCAACATGATTTGTTTGCCTATGATGTGGTATGGTTTAGTAATATCTTCCTTCGAGAATTTATTTTGATTGACTTGGCGTATGCTCACGCATATTTAAGACTGTAAAGAAAGTCTGTCAAGCCTTGATGATCTTTTGTTTCTGAGTAGCGATATAACTTCCATGCCTGATTCAATGTTGCTTTGTCGCTCTGCATGATTATGACCGTCATTGCTCTCTTAGTTGGTCGCTCCCAGTCTTTTGCTAACCTCCACCTGTACTAAGCGGACTGACTGCTTGTGCATCCAAAATCCTTTAAACCAGTTATGCCATATGAGTCCACCATACCTTCCTATACACGGTATTTACCTGCCATTCCTAACGGAGACTTTCATGTACCATCTCAAAATTATTCAAAAAAATGCATTTCTGTTTTGTGCCTCTGTTTTAAGTGCATGAGGAAGTAGTAGTTAATTCATGATCTTTTTAAGTTGGACAAGCTTCACCCCGGGATTGCATGTCTAATGTGCAAACCCATAATACGAGAAGGAACTGGCAAAGAGTGCGCCCGGCTCATAAATAATATAACAAACAAACCCTCCTTCACACTTTGTTCATGAGAAATCAGAAAACTTTGGCAGTGATAAACAAAGGAGATTAAGAGGATGTGATCGTCCTCATTCGGGAGCCATTCCTCGAAACTTGTCCATCTCAAGAAGTGATTGAGTTGTCTGCTAGCATTCGTTGACGGAACATGCATAATCAAAAAAATAATTATTACTTCTGTTTTTAAAACCAAGAGCTCTGGTACATGCTTTGTCTTTGTTTCCGACTACGGGTTTTCAACCTTGCCAACAAAAGCCACGGTTCGAGAGTCTCCACCTTCTTTTAAAGCACCAACTACTGAGAGCATGATTGTCATTCTGAGTGTAATGTGCATTGTCCCAAAGTAGCATTGTCTTTTGCCTGATTGTGATATCGTTTATTTTGGAATCATTGTATCTAGTCATCACTTAAACCTTGGAGGTGCCCCTGCATTTATGTTTTGCTTCACTAAAGGGGGCAAGCGAGATATCACTTTATCATATTTGCACACCATGCTCATTACAAATCTATTTGATGTTTCAGTATCATATTGTAAAACTTTCAGTTCTTTGTGATTTTCTCATGAGGCAACTTAATTACTACAGATTCATTGTCTCAGTAAGCTTTTGTCATATGACTATGAAAAGTCCTATATGGTTAATAGCATGTCACCACAGAAATTATTCTTGTTATCATTTACGTACTCGAGGACGAGCAGGAATTAAGCTTGGGGATGTTGATACGTCCAAAACATATCTATAATTTCTGCTTGCTCCATGCCTCTTTTGGGTGATATTGCTATGATATTTATACACTTCCATACACTTTTGATCATATTTGGACTAACCTATTAACTCAGTGCACCCCAGTGCCAGTTTCTGTTTTCTGCTGTTTTTGTATTTCAGGTTTTCCCATTACGTAAACTGCCAGAAAAATCCCAGAAAAATTATATAAAAAATCAGCGTTCCAGAAGCTTCCCGGCACCCGAAGTAGAGCCGGAGGGGGGCCACCAGGGCTCCAGGCGCCCTGGTGGCGCGGCCCCCTCCTGGCCGTGCCGGGG
>LR738714.1:550917498-551000129 GCA_902687465.1 Secale cereale
CCCTCCTCTCCTCCTCACTGTCTCTCCTCTCTCCTCCTCTACTTCCGGCCACATGTGGAGCTCCCCCGACACAAAGAACGTACCAGATCTAGGTCGAGAATGAAATTTCAAAAAAATTCAAGCAAAAAAACAAGCAAAAAAACAAGCCAAAAAATGAGCCAGATCTAGATCCAGATCCAAATTCAAAATTCAAAAATAGCAATGGCGCACGGTGGGGGTTAGACGATGCGCCATTACTATTTTCCCGCCTTCAAAATTAAACAAAAATCAAAAAGTTTCAAAAAAAAGTTACCAGTGGCGCACCTGTAGCAATAGTAATGGCGCACTACAAGGTGCGCCACTGTTACCTGCAATACTAATGGCACACCAGAGGTGCGCGATTAGTATTTGTTACTAGTGGAATGGTAATAGTGGCGCACCTATAGTGCGCCATTAATGGAAAAAATAGGTGCGGCACTAACAGTCCTTTTTCTAGTAGTGTTACCAAAATCGGTCTCACGAGTTTGTGTAATCGGTCTCACAAGATTACGTTATGCCCTAACCCAAATGAAATTGGTCCTATCGAGTTGATCATATAGGTCCCACCAAAATACCTAACGGTCAGATTATGAACCAAATCGGTCCCACCGAGTTTGGTAAATTGTGTGTAACGGCTAGATTTTGTGTGGAGGCTATATATACCCCTCCACCCACTCTTCACTCGTGGAGAGACCCATCAGGACATACCTACACTTCCATCATTCATATTCTGAGAGAGAACCACTTACTCAAGTGTTGAGATCAAGATATTCCATTCCTACCATATGAATCTTGTTCTCTAGCCTTCCGCAAGTCGCTTTCCACTCAAATCCTTCTTCCACCATATCCAAATATGTGAGGAGCTATTTGAGTGTTGGGGAGACTATCATTTGAAGCATTTGATCAAGGAGTTCATCATCAACACACCGTCTATTACCTTTTGGAGAGTGATGTCTCCTAGATTGGTTAGGTGTCACTTGGGAGCCTCCGACAAGATTGTGGAGTTGAATCAAGGAGTTTGTATGGGAAAGGAGATTGCCTACTTCGTGAAGATCTACCGCTAGTGAGGCAAGTCCTTCATGGGCGATGGCCATGGTGGGATAGACAATGTTGCTTCTTCGTGGACCCTTCATGGGTGGAGCCCTCTGTGGACTCGCGCAGCCGTTACCCTTCATGGGTTGAAGTCTTGATCAACTTGGATGTACGATAGCACCACCTATCGGAACCAAGACAAAAAACATTGTTGTCTTCACTTGTGTTTGCTCCCTCCAAACTCCTCCCTTTACCTTCATATGCAATTGTTTTACTTTCCGCTGCTACACTCAAAGAATTGCATGTGTAGGATGATTGCTTGACTTGTGCTAAGTTGCTAAAATCTGCCAAGAATTAAAATTGGTAAAAGGCTAGATTTTATTTATTCAAGTAGTCTAATCATCCCCCTCTAGACATACTTTCGATTCTACAAGTGGTATCAGAGCTTTGGTCTCCATTTGTCATGATTTCCATAGCTTTGGTGTTCATAGCCTTAGCTTCACAACCTAGGAGAGTATGGCGTCTAGCGAGGGAAGTTACCACCGTAGATGTCCTTATTTTGATGGTAATAATTTTGCTAGTTGGAAGCATAAGATGAAAATGCATATTCTTGGACATAACCCTGCCGTTTGGGCTATTGTGTGTATTGGTTTGCAAGGTGAATTCTTCGATGGGAAGGAACCGAACCGTGAAGCTACCGCGGAAGAGTTGAAGATGCTGTAATACAATGCTCAAGCTTGCGATATCCTCTTCAACGGATTGTGCCCCGAAGAATTCAACAAAAATCAGCCGTCTTGCGAATGCAAAGGAAATTTGGGATACTTTGATTGATATGCACAAAGGTACTGACTCCGTCAAGGAATCCAAGTTGGATGTGCTTCAAAGTCAACTTGACAAGTTCAAGATGAAGGATGGTGAAGGTGTCGCTGAAATGTACTCTAGGCTTGCTCTCATCACAAATGAGATTACTGGCTTAGGAAGCGAAGAGATGACCGACAGATTCATCATCAAGAAGATCCTAAGAGCCTTGGATGGAAAATATGATACTGTGTGCACATTGATCCAAATGATGCCCAATTACAAAGATCTCAAGCCAACATAATTCATTGGAAGAATTTTTGCTCATGAGATGTCACTCAAAGATAAATAAGAGCTTCACAACAAGTCTAGTGGTGCTTACAAAGCCTCATGTGACACTCCTACATCATCAAGTGAGAAACAAGACTTCAATGAAGAATTGAGCTTAATGGTGAAGAACTTCAACAAGTTCTACAAGAGTAGAAGCAAAGAGAGAAGTTTCAAGTGAAGGTACTACAATGATAGGAGATCTTCAAGCTGTGATCGGAATTGCTACAATTGTGGAAGACCTGGACACTACTCCAATGAGTGTACGCCCCCCACAAGAGAAGAAAAGACTCACCTCAAAGGAGAAGTAGAAGAGAAGATTCACCACCAAGAGAGAGGAGTAGAGATGATCGTTATGAACGAAGACCTTCTCGGAGAAGTAAAGACTCAGAAAGGAAGGACAAATCATCAAGGAGCTATACAAGACAAAGACATCAAGCTCATGTTGGTGAATGGGCATCCAGTTCCGACTCTGATAACCAGTCCGAGAGAAGCTACTAATCCAACTCCGAAGGTACTCAAGATGAAGGTGTTGCCGGAATTGCTCTTGTGTCAACCAACTCCTACGACATATTTGACTCGCCAAATGAAGGAATTGGAAGATGCTTCATGGCTAAAGGCCCTAAGGTATCACACCCCAAGTATCTTGATTTCAATAGTGATGAAGATGACTTGCTAAGAGATGATGATTTACTTGTTGGTAGCAATAGTGATGAAACTTTTGATGAAAACTATGATGAAATTGCTATTAATCATGCTAATCAAGATAAAACGAATGACAATGATAAGGATAAGATTGAGCGTCTGACTTAAGAACTAAACACTCTTAAGTTAGCTCATGAAACTACCTTGGAAGATCATCAAGAACTTTTAAAGACTCATGAGAAGTTACGCTTTGAAAAGCTCAACCTTGAGCAAGAGCATGAGTTCTTACAAGCAATCAATGATGATGTTTGCAAGAAAAGTTGCTCTTACATTGTCAAGCGTTTACTCTTGTCTACCTACATGCCACAAGTAAAACCTAGCAACAAGAAGAAGAAAGATTCTTCATCTAGTAGTAACAATAATCATGCTAAATCCAATGATGTTGCTTCTAGTAGTTCTCTTGATTCCACTAATGACTCTCTTAGCCAAGTTACACTTGAGCAAGAAAATAGCTTATTAAAGGGAATTATAGAGAAAGGTGTTTACAAGAGTCTTGCTGGGAGTAAGCAATTTGAGGAGATTGTACGCAAGCAAGGAAGACACCGGAAGAATCAAGGTGTTGGTTTTGAACGAAAGTTCAATGCCAATGGAGTTGACTCGGAGGAAGATCAATACCCTAAGACGAAGTTTGTTCCTCAACAAGAGAAGTATGATCCTACTTCTTTTCAATGGACACAAGCACAAGATGATCTTCCACCACAAGACCCACAAGCTAAAGGGTAAGGATAAGCTTCAAGAAGAGATTGATGCATTTCAAGAAGCTCCTAAGGCCTTGGCCAAGTGGGTTCCCAAGACTACATCAAGTTCTACCTCATCAAGTACAACTACAACTCCAAGGATTCCCATCAAGATGGTGTGGATCCCGAAGAAGAAGAACTAGAAAGTTCTTGAGGGTGACTCCACCAACACACTTCACTCATATCATTTTGTCAAAGGACAAGTGCAAACAACGTTCATATCTTGCACTAGTTCAAGGAGTCACAAACCCTCTCGTTGGTAAGACAAGGGACAAGGTAACCTAATGCTTTCATGGACATCATCATGTGTGCAATTCACTCTATGTCTATGGATATCCTTGTTTGTTCCTTGTGGGACTAACCCGTGTAGGTATTGAAAGTGCAACTCATTCCAATGGATTGCTCCAAATGATCTACATCAACATTGAGCATCTACATCTTCAACACCTACATGAAGTCATCATCGATAAAACCCAAGGTTAGTTCATCTCTCTTAGGGGGGGATGTCACATCTAGGGGGAGTTTTACTCTAACAACTGAGCTAAAGCAACTCTAATGATGTGAACACAACAATGCTTTATGTAAAACTGGTAACCCCACTTGTGCTTAAACGATGAGTATGACCTATGATCAAATGTTCTCATTTGGCTCCTAAGTCAATATACTCATATATAGATGACCTAGTCATCGCCAATTGGTTGATAGATGCTAGAATGGTTGTGCATGCTTTGCCACATGTTTCATTTGCTATCTTATTGTGTGAGCATGTTGAATGCATATTTTTCTCATTCAAGGACATCCATTTGTTGCTTTGATTGTTTGGCTCTTTTTCTTTTGCCAAATGGATGGACAAGAATGCCTAAGAAACCCCTCTAGCTATCTATGCTTTTCTCGTCTCAAACTCTATTCATGCTACATCACAAAGCTTGATCAGGTCAGATTCGAACCACTCTATGTGAGGAGCACTCGGAGTCCCCGATTCATCATAGGCTTAAACATCCAAAATCTGTTTGTGCATTTTGGTATAACCAAGTCATCCACTTTGGTCACACCGAGTTCACTAAGTTGATCTAGGATTTCAATCTCGGTTCAACCGATTTGAACTTTTTGGTCCCACCGAGTAGCAGTAATTGCTAGTAGTTTTGCATCTTGGTGCCACCGAGTTGTTCCACTCGGTCACACCGACAGTGTCAGGTTATATATACCCACGGGCCAAATTTTGGAAAACTTTCCAAACCCTTCAGCCCACGCGTGACCTGCTCTGCCTCTTCGGGTCTCCGGATCATCTCCTCGCCGCCAGCGACCTCCCGCCGCTGGACTCCGCCGCCGTCAACGGCAATCTTCGCCGCCGTTGCCGCCATAGCAAGTTCACCGCCAAGTTAGGGTATGAACTTGATTCTTTGGGCTATTCCTGAACTCCAATTCATAGCACATTGCATTGCCATGTTTATTGCCACGTATGAGATCTTCCTATGTAGCAAGAACTCCGTAGAAAGGACTTTTGATTCGAAAATTTTAGGGTTAGGTCTCCGCCAAACTCATCTCGGACCGACCGAGTTGTAGAAATCGGTCCCACCGATTTGGCTTAGGCGAGTGCACTTTCTCTTTTAGGTCTAACCGAAAGTTGCAAATCGGTGTGACCGAGTTCAACTCTCTGTGAAACCATAGCAATATCGGTGCCACCAAACTGTGACTTGGTCTGACCGAGTTCACTAGTTCAGGCTCCAGAATTGCTTTGGTGTCATCGAGTTTAACAAATCGGTAGCTCCGAAATGCTTTCTGTAGAGAACTAAAACTAAGTTTTTCTTGTCATCTGTTTTGCAAAAATTATATGCTTTGTGATGCTCATCCACTCTACCTCATCTACATCTATTCACAGGGTCAGCTTTCAGTGCCGAGATGTCAGATCAAAGTGATAGCCAGAATGTGTCTGAGGAGTGGGTACACCTGAGTGAGGGCACTAGTCCCTCTAGCAGCTTTGGTGAGGGTAGCAGGAGCACACCTAGTGATCTTCCAAAGGCTGCTACCAAGTCAAGGAAGAAGAAAACTTTAGATACTGAGGATGAGGACTTTGTGGCAGATGAGGACACTTCTAAGAATAAAGTGCTCAGGAAGGAGTATGGCACAACTGAGGCAACTAAGCCAGGTCAGAAAAGGAAGATCCCTGCCAAGAGGATTCCCATGTCTAAGACCAGAGCCTCTACTCAAGAGACTATGGTGTTCACACTTGAATCCAGGGATGATGAGCCTGGAGGCACTAAGAAGAGAGCTAGGAAGACAACAACTTGAGCGATTGGCAAGCCATCCATGAGGGATGATGATGAGGATGAAGAGAAAGAAGAAGAGGTAGCTGCACCAGCTCCTAAAGCTCAAAAGCTTATGGGAGATGCTATCAAGTCTGGGGCTGCTCCTTCTAAGCCCAAGACTGCTCCCAAAGCTGCTCAAGCACCAAGTCTGCACCCAAGAGGAGCACAAGAAATATTCCTACTTCTAATAAGAACAAGGCCCCAGTGCCTAAAGTTGCTGAGGAAGCTGAGGCCCAAGTGCTCAGAAATTGAAGCCCAAGATCCCTGATCACAATGATGCTCATTTAGTTGCTGAGGACATGAAGCTGAGAAAGGATGCAGGTCTCAGGTTGTGGAGAAAGTCTGATCCATATGCTGTAAGGAGAAGGACTGTTGTGGACTAGATGTTTCACACCAAGGAACATCAAGACTTTTATGAGACAATCTTGCTTGATAAGAAGCCCATTTTGTGTGATATGAGAAGGGTGGACTGTGAATTTATTGATGATAATGCAGATTATTTCCCCAATGTGCATGAGAGCTTCAAATAATGTGGAGTTGACAAGTTTGTGGCTCAAAAGTTGACCAAGTGGAATGATGAACTCATCATGCAATTCTACTCCACAGCTCACTTCTATCCTGATGGTAGGATTGTATGGATGTCTAAAGGTACAAGGTACCAGTCAACTATTGCTGAGTGGGCCAAGCTAAACAATGCCCCTGAAGAGCATGAGGATGATCTGGATTTCTATGCCAAGAAGAAGCAAGACCACAACTCCATGGAAAATATGTACAAGGTGATCCCTAATGATGATTTGGAAACACACAAGTTTGGATTTGTACATCACTTGCAGGCTGGTCTAGCCACCATCAACACAATCTTGAGGCATACACTATTGCCTAAATCTGGAGATGCAAAGATGATCACATGATATTCTATCAACATGTTGCATATTTTTGATGTGCCACAGAAATTCAAAGTTATGAGCCTGATTGTAGAGACAATCAAGAGGACTGCTGCAAATAAGAAGAGATCATGTGGGTATGCTCCACACATCCAGATGCTCATTAACTCCAAGATGGGCACATGAACATATCTATTGGACATAAAATATCTACCCCTGGTGCCTGACTTTGAGGACAACACAGTTGTCTTGATGAGAATGAACCATCTTCAGTGCAAGCTCATGAATGGAGAGAGAAAGCCAAAGTAGAGAAAGCTGCCAAGATGCCAAGTGCAGAAGAAGCATCTCAAATGACTCTCAAGTCCAAGCAAGATCAAATGACATATCTGATTCAAGCAACCATGAGGATTGAGAAGGGCTTGGCCACCCTGACTCAAAATCAGGAGAGCTTGGAGAGGATCATTGAAACTAAGTTTTATGATCTTGATCTAAAGGTGACAGAGATCCAGTATGTAGTTGAGAAGCTTCAAGAGGAAGCAGAGGAGAGAGGAGGACATGCTAGCACAGATGCATTTCAGCGAGTGCCTCGAGGTGAGAGATCTGCTGCAGTGCCAGTTCCTAATACTAGAGCTACTACATCTGCACCAGCAGCCACAGCTTCAGTGCCACCTCCAGCAGCCACTCCACCAGCTCCAGCTACTTCGTTTGAAGCCTTCATCCTTGGAGTTCTATCTACACCGCCTCCCGAAGACCAAGCCTGAGAGACGCATATCACTATGCATTTTCGAACTTTTTTGGTAACTTGTTGCCAAAGGGGGAGAAATATGTATAGATCATAGGCTTCAAGAGAGAGTGTTTTGGCTCTTTGGTCTCTCTTGCTTTTTGGTTGAACTTTATTGTGTGTTTGCTTCATACTCTATGTCCGTGTGTGAGATACTTGTGTGATCATGTGTTTGATCATATGCTACCTTAATGTTTGCTTCAATGGTATTATCTCTATATTTCCATATGACCATTCACTTTGCTTGGTGATGAGTGCATGCTGTAGTGTATATCATTTTGAGCGCTCCACCAAGATGTATGTGACATGGAAGAGTAACCCATGATCCTAATCGATTGTGCATTTGCATTCAAACGCAATTTTTAAAATAATGCACAAATTTAGGGGGAGCTCTTGTTTAACACATACTTCTCAAAGCGATGATGTATTTAAATCTTATTATCATTTGTCGAAGCTTTGATCTATATGTTGTCATCAATTACCAAAAAAGGGGAGATTGAAAGTGCAACTATCCCTGGGTGGTTTTGGTAATTACTAACAACATATAGCTCATTGAACTAACGCTATCTCAAGATGATATCTCAGGAAAGTTCAATGATTGGCATGGCATGGATTAGAAATGTGGACCCCTCAAAATGCTAAGGACAAAGGATTGACTCAAGCTCAAGACTCTACATTTTCCTTTTTAGTGATCCAAGATCACATTGAGTCCACAGGAAAGACACTACTATTAAAAGGGGATGAGGTGTTGCATAATGGTTTGCTTGCTCAAAATGCTTAGTGATATGCTCCAAAACCCTCAACCACTTTCCCACACCCACATATGTCCCAAACCAAAAGTCAAACTCGGCCCCACCAAAAACATCTATCCGGCGCCACCGAGTTCATTTGACATAGCCACTGCCAAAAACCCTAATCACTTCGGTCTCACCGAAAGGGATCATGGTCTTAGCGAGATGGGATTGCAAACTCTCTATTGCCTGTTGCAATATTGTCGGTCTAACTGAGAAGTGCAAGCGGTCCCACTGAGTTTGTAATGCAAACTCTCTTTTGCCTCTTCATAACGTTTCGGTCTCACCGAAACGAGCGAATCGGTCCCACCGAGTTTGCCTGACCAACTCTCTGTGTGCTCATTACCAAAATCGGTATCACCGAGTTTGTGTAATTGGTCTCACGAAGATTACTTTATGCCCTAACCCTAATGAAATCGGTCCCACCGAGTTGATCATATCGGTCCCACCGAAGTACCTAACGGTTACATTATGAACTAAATCGGTCTGACCGAGTTCTCTGAATCGGTCCCACCGAGTTTGTTAAATTGTGTGTAACGGTTAGATTTTGTAAGGAGGCTATATATACCCCTCCACCCACTCTTGACTCATGGAGAGAGCCATCAGAACATACCTGCACTTCCATCATTCATGTTCTAGAGAGAACCACCTACTCAAGTGTCGAGATCAAGATATTCCATTCCTACCATATGAATCTTGTTCTCTAGCCTTCCCAAGTCGCTTTCCACTCAAATCCTTCTTCCACCATATCCAAATCTGTGAGGAGTTTTTTGAGTGTTGGGGAGACTATCATTTGAAGCATTTGAGCAAGGAGTTCATCATCAACACACAGTCTATTACCTTTTGGAGAGCGGTGTCTCCTAGATTGGTTAGTTGTCACTTGGGAGCCTCCGACGAGATTGTGGAGTTGAACCAAGGAGTTTGTAAGGGCAAGGAGATTGCCTACTTCGCGAAGATCTACCGCTAGTGAGGCAAGTCCTTCGTGGGCGATGGACATGGTGGGATAGACAAGGTTGCTTCTTCGTGGACCCTTCGTGGGTGGAGCCCTCCGTGGACTCGCGCAGCCGTTACCCTTCGTGGGTTGAAGTCTCCATCAACTTGGATGTACGATAGCACCACCTATCGGGACCAAGACAAAAAACATCGTTGTCTTCACTTGTGTTTGCTCCCTCCAAACTCCTCCTTTTACCTTCATATGCAATTGTTTTACTTTCCGCTGCTACACTCTTAGAATTGCATGTGTAGGGTGATTGCTTGACTTCTGCTAAGTTGCTAAAAGCTACCAAGAATTAAAATTGGGAAAAGGCTAGATTTTTATTTAGTCAAGTAGTCTAATCACCCCCTCTAGACAACCTTTTGATCCTACACATGTAAACCATTCATGGGAGCAAATTCATTTGTTGTGCATGCAAAGGTATTGTGAATGTGATCAATGCAACCATTGTGCAAAATGATATAATGGTACGGTGTATCAAAGGCATGAACATGACAAGTGATGTTCAATATTTGTATGTTATCATGCAATTGATGGTTGACAACATGATCAAGATGTATGAATATGCCATCAAGAAAGATCACAACAAATTTGCTAAGAAAGTGCAATCTCATATATCATGGATGACATGGGAAGACAAGATGCAACAAGGCAATCATAATGTGAGTCAATGCATGCATAAGATGCAAATTTGTCATGGGTATGATATGTCTATGGAGCATGGCATGTTGGCACACAATCAACAAATATGAAGGTTTTGGTGCAATGCGCCAAAGGTGTGTCGATGTACCAATGCTCAATGTCGTGGCATGAGTGGAGTTTCGGAGGTGTATCCAATAAGTCCGAGCGCTCCTCAATGTGAAGGTCGATAGAGCCAATCTCCAATGCCGGTCCTCCATGGAATAGATGTATCATGTAGACAAGAAGAAGGAGAAAACAATGAAAGAATGACCCATCCAATATGCATAATTGAGGATGGCTCAAAAGGAAGGAGTTCACCATTTGTAGTTTCTCGCAAATGTTGGTGTTGCACATCGTATATGCCTTCACATAAGCAATATATCTCATGATGACACCACCTTGTGAATCCTCCAAAATGAAAGAACACGACAAACACTCGGAAAAACAAATGAGGTTAGCGGAAATGCAAAACCTATCATTCGAATGGTAAGATACCCAACAAGTGTGTTCATCATGCTTATCATATGAAAGTACAAGGAATTGTGGCATGGTATGTGAGCATATGATGCGATCACAACCAGAGGCATGAGGCTCAAACAAACAAGCATGCATCACAAGTAAGGTGTCCATGTCTCCAAGATCAACAAACATAGCATTGTTGCACTCAATACAAGTGATGAGAGATGCAACTAATGGAGACAAGTGACAATGATCAAGATATATCATGTGAGTGGAATGGACATATATGTCATCAACCCAAGAAAGCAAGTAAGAGTGGAACATGGGTGATGCAACAAAGCAAGCAATAATGGCAATCAAGTAGTGTAAGCTAGTAGTGCAAAGATGCAACATACTAGAGGTAATCGTGGAAATCATGGCATGTGGATAAATAGTGGGCATGAATAATGCACATGACATATCGCAAGCATGAAAGCAAGATATGAGAAAAATATCATCAATAGCATGGGGCACAACAAAATCATGGCAATAGCTACAAGTATCTCCACCAAGCATGCAAATACACATAGCAGTAGTAGAATGGTGAATCATGGGCAAATGCAAGCAAGTGTCTCAATTGCATGTCAAAGTCATAGCAAGAGGCATAAAATGCAAAGTGAACACGATAGAATGGACATAAGGTGACAAGTGATATGTAGTCCATAGCCATGTGAGAGACAAGTAGAAGAGATGCGTGTAGTGATTGCGCGAAGAGAACAGTGTTAAGGACAATCCGCGGAATCCCAAATCATCGTTTCTCTCAAGAGCTCATTTTGTCAACTCATGGGATTGTGAGGTTGACAAGTATTGGTGAGTACCTACACAAAACAAAGACAAAGGAAAAATTGTGTGTGCGTGGTATATGTACACATCATCCATCATGATGTGCACGTGCATGTGTTCGTTAGCACAAAATAGCCAATGCTCAAATAAATGAGATGCGTGATATAGAAACATGTCATCCATCATGAGAGGTTTGTTGTTATGTATGGCATAATGGTGACTCAAATTGTGCAATGCATCACGAGAAATATGTAGAGCATTGTTATGCATGGAATGCATATGGTGCACACAATCATGGTAATCATGCAAGGTATGGAATGCATCAAGATCTCCTAGTATGTATGGGGAAGATATGGGGGTATCCTCATGAGCATTAATGGAAACATCCCATGGAGAATATTGACAACATCCAAAACAATGCATATCCGGAGCAATGTGATCATGGCATCACATAGTGGATGAATTGCGCAAATCATGTAAAGGAAGCATTTCAATATCATCGCAAGAAAAACAAAAGCCAATGACTATCATCTTGTCATCTATGCCATAAGTGCAAATAGGATTTACTTTAATGGGGCATGCATAGTTACTATGTTGAGATTGAAATGATGCAATATGGGAGATCTCACTCATAGCATATGACAAGTTTAAAGGGTTGTCGAACATGATGTGACCAAAAGAATTTTAACATGATATCCTATGTAGCATATCATCACAACTAGCAAACTCAACATGCTCATCATCATATTAATCATAAATAGGTAAGTCAAAACATGAGGAAGTCACACTAGCATGAAGCATGGCAATAGGTGTGTCAACATCATGCAAGCAATCATTGGTAAGATAGTCCACTAGTGGGACAAGAGCATCACCTTCACCTATTTTACCTTTGGATCGTCGCTCATGCGTTGTAGGTGAGGTGTTCAAGATCCTATCGTGCTCATCTTCATCATGATGGAACCATGTGGGTGGTGCATCTTCTTCCACCATGTCCATCGTTTTTCCCATATTGGTGGGATGGACTCGTCAGGGGTAGGCATGTCATCATAAAGGAGACCTAGCACCAAATAAAACACACTCGGAGTAGAGGTTAAGTCACTAGAAATCATAGTGGCCTCACATGCCCTCTCAACTACCTCACTCACTAAGTGGTGTGTCTCACTCACTCCCTCTTGGATGCTCTCACTCGTATGGTTGGTGGAGTCACTCAAATGGCTCTCCACCTCACATAGGATGTGTGGCATGCTCTCATGTGTGGGGCTAGTGGTGCTCACTCTCATCCTCTCAAAGGGAATGCTCTCAATGTCACATATGGTGGAGTCACTCATGTGGTGGTGTCTCTCCTCACATGGAAATTGGGTCATCTGATGATATGTGGGTGTCGGAGAGGTGTAGGTGCAAATGTCTCCATGCTCAACTCCAATCATCTTCTCATACATAACGCCTCCAAAGATGAATGCCGTGGGATGTGGCAAATCATCAATATCCTCCAAGATCAAAGAGAAGGCCTCATGTGCGCTCGCGTAGCTTGACTCAGAGTAGTAATCATATTTGGGCACCTTCTTCATGTTGTTGAAGAGGTTCGTGCTCGTCGCCTTGGTCGAAGGGGATGGCCCTTGCTCGACCTTATTGTCGTCGTCTTGATGCAGGGAGCTTCCGAAGATGGAAGTGTCGCCCTCGCTTGTAGGTGGTTGCCTTGTTGTTGGAGATGTTGATGTAGGCGAACTCACGGGAAGTAGGCGAAGATGCCGTACGTCCAAAGGCGAAGATGCCTTGAGAACACTTGGCGAAGATGCCGAAGTGGTGGTTGTAGTCGTAGCTACATCTTGGGTGTGCTTGTCTCGCGGTCTTCTTATGTGCTCTTAAAGCTTGGCCTTGGCGTGAAGTAGAGCTTGTTCGGACTTGTAGGTATGCGCGTGTCGAGCATCTTCATGATGATGGTGGTGTTGTCGTGCTTGAGCTCGTAGAAGATGTTGTTCGTCGTCGTCGTGCACATGATGCTTGGAGGTGACTTGCCCTTCATGACGATGTTGATGGTCGCCATGGCGGTGTGGACGTGGACGACTTGCACTTGCATCATTTTTGAACTCCGAAGACTTATGACTTGAACGTTGCCGCCGAGAAGATGATGAAGGGGAAGAAGACTTGTAGTCGACCACCATGTGTCGGAGCTCCGCCATGTGTTTTTCAAAGGAGTCACACACATCATCGATGTAAGCCCTTCTCCTTGCTTCGGAGTGTTGTATGTCGATGGCGATGTTGTTGACGCACTCTTGCATTGCTTTCTATAGTTCGATGGTTTGAGTGTGGATGTACTTGTTCATGCCATCGATGTCGAAGACCGGAGATGAAATGCTTTTCCTATCCATCAGAAGACTCAAGTAGTGGTGAGTGGGAGAAAGAGAAGAACTAGACCAATGTACCTTACCCGATGTTGAGAATGGAGTAATGATCACTCAATAATGTGTCAAGGAAATATCACAATTGGTACCGATTCTCATCAATTCTCACACCTACATAATAAGTCTTATGGAGTAGCTTGGTGAGGATAGTGGCACAAAAATTTGATGCAAAATGTTAGCAAGATTCAATAATGTTGAAAGAGATTCACAAATTCGCAAGTGAAACAAGTAGACCAATAGCAAAGAATGGCACATGGAAACACACGCACAGATAGATAAATGTGGTTGTGCAATCAAGGATTGAGCAGATAATGTGGAATCCATGGAAAATGCTCCTGTCGCACAGTACTAGAGAGACGCTAGCCGATTGCTCAATAGGCGGATACGAACTTGTGCACTCCTATATGAGACAAAATATAGCGACTTCCTATCACAAGTATGCTATGTATGTATGATGTTCCCGTGGTTTTAGCACAAGATGATCCAAGATGATCAAGTATGATATGATATTTTGTGATGCTATGGCTCTTGCTTACAGGTTTCTTTGTGGCTCTTTTGCTTAAAAGCTTATTCTTTTTTTTGTATGGCCACAATGCGAAATGCACAAACCAAGATAGCAATTGTGTATGCGGGAACAATCTTGTGACATAAGAGATGATACCAAGATGATATGGTATGAATGCAATGGAAGTGCGGATCAATGATCAATAATGTGCACAAGTAACATTGCCGGCAATACTCAAAGGCTAGTCTCGATAGGCAAGTGACGCAAAATGGTCTAGGGTTAACAATGCAAACTTGCCAAATTTCACAAAATTTGATGGAGTCAAATGATGATGGAAGTATTTTTATGGGATGGGGTATGCCAATAGCTTCAAAACGAGCTAAAGAACATCAAAATCGGAGTTCGGATGAATTAGTTATGACTAAAACAAAAATCAGCCGAAGTGGAAACCTACAGGTAGTAGACGTTCGGAAATGGTCGGAAGTCCGGTGACCGGACGTCCGGAAATCGTCGGAAATCCGCTATTTTGGTTCTGTTGGGTGGTTCCGGTCGTCTGGTGGATGATGGACGTCCAGTGCTTCATGAGGGTCTGGACGTCCGGTAAAACGTCAGTCGTCCGGTGGGTCTGGGTCAACGCGAGATGCAAGTTTCGGGACGCAATTTTGGGTGGAAAATGGAGATTTTGGGCTCGAAATTGGAGAGATTTCGTGGGTGAAAGATGGGGAAACTTGGGGAAATGCTAGATGCACTTGAAACCAAGCAAATCCATGGATCAAAATCCAAAAAACATTATGAAACCAACAAATAAAAAAATTGGGGCTATTTTTGGTGGGATTTTTCGAAATTGGGGAAGAACACAACAAAATCAAGCTAGAAAACGATGAGGGGGCTCCAAATTTGTGAGAAACCTTGGCTCATGATACCATATGATGCGGGGCTAACTCGATCTAAGCCGATCTTTCACGATTCGAGGGATCCCCGAGGATGAACACGAAGAACACGAGGGGAAATCACGAGGGGAAACGAGAGAAAACACTCAAATCAACAAGAAACGATCACACATGTGCTAGATCCTCAACACAACGAGATACACTGTCCAAATCGAACTAAGGAAAGATATAAGGTAACTAGTTCATCTCCATGAGGAGGTCTTGAATCCGCGAGGGATCTTCTCCGTGAGGAGGTCCTGAATCCGGTGTGGATCTTCTCCGTAGAGGCCGCGGTCTCTCGTGGAGTACAACCACTATGGATGAGCAATGCTCTAGGTCACAAAGGAGCTAACACAAAGCTAACCCTAACTAGGAGGAGGTGGAGGAGTATATATAGTCTAGGTCCACGAAGGGGTAAGTGGGGGATACATGGGCCTCGGCCCAACACTCTGCGCACAGGCAGGCGTCAGACGTTCGACAGGTACCAAACGTCCGGTGGCTCGCGATGGTTTGGTCGTACGGTACTTGTCGGACGTCCGACGTTCCGGCTCTAGATAGGAGGTGTCAGACGTCCGGTTGAGGTCGGTCGTCCGGTGCCTGATGAGTGTCGGACGTCCGGGCGCTGTAGGATGCCTCGGTTGTATTCGTTCTGGCTGGTGAAGTCTCCAAGCGTCGGACGTTCGGTGGTCGTCGGTCATCCGAAGGTCGTCGGACGTCCGAGGGCTGATGCTTCCTAGCAGATCCTTCTCTTACTCCGATTCCTTTCCTTCTCGTCCGATGCTCCTAGCTGCTTCATGGTCTTCCTCTTGGTTCCTGGTCATGCATAGTACATATGTTTGAGGTAGTAGCCATGTCTCACATATGGAAAGTGATGATTTGGAGAGGAGCGAGTCAACCTTGTGTTCAATGGCGTATACTTGAGGTCTCGTCTTATGCCTCCTTGGGTCATGGGGAGTGGTCGAAGTGAACATGGGGATGATCCTAGGATGCTCCGCATCACATGTCCTTTTGTAGTGCTATATGGCAACTGCCTAGTGTTAGTAGGTGGCAACTCCTAAAGTTTTAAAATCATGGCAACTGTAGTAGACCAGACCATACATGGCAACAGCTGCAGTTGTCCAAAAAATGGCATCTGGCACTTGACCTGAGATGGCAACTGCAGTCGAGTAACCATGGCAACTGTAGTTGTCATACATGACAACTGTAGTTCAGCAACATGGCAATTGCAGTTAAACGAACATGGAAGAGGGTCCGGACCATGGCAACTGCGGGGACGCGTGGTGACTGTCACGCGGGGCGTGCGGGACTGTGAGGTAGGAGGCCGGATGTATGGGCGTGTGTGTGTTATCTATTCTGCCCACACGTAGGCATGTGGGAGGGACCGCGAGGCAAAAAACAGGCGTGTGGACATTACTTGTTTTGCCCACACGTAGACGTGTGGACTGGTTCTCTTAGACATCACACAAAACGTGTGACCAGACCCATTAACGCCCACACGTGTGGCCGTTATCGGGACCCTTGTTTTTTCGGGGAAGATTCCTTAGAGCATCTCCAATAGACGATGTATAATTTGATGGTGCAAACCGGTATTGGTCTAAATTTGGAGCACCAAAAAGTGATTTTTACATCTTCGAAAAAGGCTCAATGTGGGGACCCCGACTTAGAAGCCGAGATCACCGAATGCACGTGTACAGTGATCCCAGAGATCAATGCTCACTGAACACACAGAAGCTGAAATAACAAGAGTCTTACATCCATACAAATAGTCTTACACAAATTTAAGGCCGTTATGGCCAAGTCTTACATAGATAGAGCCTCACGGGCTGAATAGCAAATACTCAAATAGCGGAAGTCTTCGGTAAAGCGGGTAGGACCCATGCCATCTGCCTTAACCCTACATGCATTCTGACTGGGATAGCGTCCTAGTTCGCATGGTCGTCTCCAAAGAACTCTTCCTCATAATCCTGCTCTTCCATGCCTGGCCAATTAAATAACCAGTGGCAAGCCAATGAGTACTTTGAATGTACTCGCAAGCAACCCATGATGTGGTTCAAGTAACAATGCAATTGAATAAAAATGTACGATCTAGCAGGGGGCTAGAACAATATGTTATCATCAAGCTTATGCATCAATAACCTCGTGTAACCTCGAGAACAGGTTACCGACATCAACATGAATATGATTCATCTCACTGAGTCAAGTCACCATCTTGACTCATCACACACACACGCATGTTTTCACAAACATTGGACGTAGCCCAAGAGCGGTTACCCAACTGTCCATGACCGTGGACACGGCTATTCGAATAGTTTGACACTCTGCAGAGGTTGCGCACTTTACCCACAAGATCCGGGGAACTTCCGTGTCATCCACGACCCGCGGTACCTCAAGTACCCGGGGTAAGCACCCGGTCATTACCTTTCCTTAGACGACACTAACATAGAGTCCACTCGTTGGCACACGGCCTTTGGGGTACAAACAATAGATCACGGGACTTGCCCTAATTCAATGTTTACGCGTACCCGAAGGGACCAACGGTGTGTCCGGTGCCCTGTAAAAACAGTCATGGTCGCCTATCCAAGCACGACCCCGTCCCGGGAAAGACCTCGAGTCTTCCCGTCACTAGTAATGCGGGCACCATGCTAGTATCGACCTAAGTAATCAATAAAGCCCCGTCCCATAAGGGGTAGTGTGGTTGCACATGTATGGTTGGAATAACGGTCGCAACTTCAACCAATCCGTTCGAAAAACACACATACTTGCCTTGGCACACCACTTCGTCATCAAGTGGTCACCCAATCTCATTATCAGCATCTCCCTCGGGCATAAATGGCACCCGACGGGGTTTTATGCAAGGACTTCAACCATGATGGTTTAAGTTACCCATGCATCACTTTCCATAACTACTATCATATGCAAGTCGTCTAGTATGTAGCAAGATCAAATCATGTCATGCATCATGTAAGTATCATGGCCACCCATTGCATGTTATCTAGCATATAGCAAGATCAAGGGTAAAGCATGCATCATGTGGTGGATCATCTAGGTTACCCTCGTAACCCTAATCATCATGTATCGGAAACAAACGGGTTCCGAGAACAAGTGTATCATGGTCAAAGGGCTGCTTGCCTGGATTGGCTTGGTCTTCAAAGTCTTCTAGTCCTTCTCCTTCTTCTTCCACAGCAACTTCGTCAAATACGGGATCTATACGTCGCATAATAATAACGGAAAAATAAGAATACAAATAGAACAGAAAAACCAAAGTGCTCAGAAAAATGTCAACTCATTTTTGTAAAATACTAGAGAGTTTTCTAAGATGGGGAAAAATCTTAGTTGAAGTTTTGGAGTTGCAGAATAGGATATATTGATTTTTGAACAGGAGTTATACTGCTCAAATTTGAATTTAAATTTGAACAGTACAGAAAAGTTTCATGGATTTGAATGAAAGTAGTACCATTAAATAGGTTGGAATATTACAAGATTTTAGGAGTTGGAAATAATTAATTTGGATCAATATTCTTTTCTGCATAAATGTTTAAAACATTAACAGAAAAGAAAAAGAAAAAGGGATCCTGTTCACTGGGCCAGAAGTGGCCACAGTGCACGGCCCAAACGGCTCGGCCTGGCCGCACGGAGCCAGCGCGCGCGCACGTCAGGTTTCAAACCTGACGGGCGGGGCCCGTGGGTCAGTGGCTCAGAGGAGGGGAGAGAGGTGGGAGGATGACAGGCGGGGCCCGCCTGTCATCTCTAACCCCGCGGTCACGGCGGCGGCGAGCTCACCGGCGTCGACTCCGGCCACGGCGATGGCAACAGAGGCCAGGGACGGGTTCAGCATCGTGTTGCGGTTGCAACGGTGGTGGTGCGGCACGGCGGGGAGCCCTGGTTCGCCGGCGACGAGGTGCGACGGCGGAGGCTCGTCGGAGGTCGGTTGCAGCGGCTGTTTCCGACTGCGGACAGAGGGGGAAAGAGAGGGGAAAGAGTCAGTGGCGTGCTGCGGTTCCAAAACGGGCGGAAGGAGCGGCCGGGGAGGCCTGTACCTCGAGATCGCCGGCGGCCCGACGCGGCGGAGCTTCGGTCGATCCCGAGCGCAGGGGCGCTCCGGGGCTGAACTGAGGGTGCAGGAGGGACTAGAGGAGAGCTGTGGGGCTGGTGGTGGTGTTGGAAGGGCTCGGGGAGGCCTATTTATAGGGCCCCGACGAGGACCCGTGGTCCAGTGCGCCGGCGAGCTCCGGCTCGTCGCTACAGCGCACGGGAGGCTGCGGGAGTGAGTCAGGGGTGTTGCTGGACGAGTCCCACGCCCAGCTGAGGCAAGAGGAGGAGCGGGGGAGCAGCAGGGGTGCGCGCGCGTGTGGAGCAGAAGACTGGCCGAAGCGGGCGGCCGGTGCGCGTGCGGCGACGCTTACTGGAGGGCGCAGGAGGAGGGGGGACAGCGCCGGTGACGTTGCGGACGTCGAGGCGCCTCGACTGGCGCGAGGGGGAGGCTCGAGGTGGTCGGGGACCAACGATTGGCCCGAGCCAGCGTGTGAGCCGCACTGTTCACGCGCTCTGGAGCGCGCGTATGGCTGGCATCAGCACGCTCTCGCCGGCTTGGTCCATTCCAGCGTGCCCAACAGTGTCTGGTGAGTAGAGGGAGTAGTAAAGAATTGCCCTAAGGCCTTGGATGCTCTGTGGTGTAGAGAGAGAGGGAGGGTGCTGGTAAAAATGGTGAAAGATGAGTGCACAGCAGGGTAAAGCTGGGGTTTCACCCCCCAATCATGGAGATGAGGTGCTGGGGGAGTTACTGGGGTTTGCTAGTAACCCCATGAGTCTGTGGTAAAGAGCTGAGGCCATGGAGAAAAGTGAAAGTGGTAAAAGTAGAGGTTTTAAGATTTCTGCAGAAGGTGTTTGATCATGGTTTGATCAAGTAATTGAGGTCCAATTGGCATGGCACTATACAGGGTTGAAAGACATGAGAAAATAGGGTGCTTCACCAAATTTGGGCTCATTTGAAGAAACTAGCCAATGTAACTTTGGTGAACCCTAGAAATCAACAGAAATAGTTTCAACTTGATTGAGTCAAGCTAATCATCTCCCCTTGATGCACCACTTGGTGTAGCATCATCATTTGGGGTATTGATCATGCTCACAAGGTTTGAGGCTCCAGATAAAAAGTTGGTAATGCAAAGTTGTTCAAATTTGCATTTGAACAGAAAGGGTTTTGAGGTGATCTGATCAAGTTGCTCCATTCCAAATCTTGTGCCATTTGGTCTAGGTGCCTTATTTGGCCATTCTAGCATGTGCACCAAGTTTGAGAGCATTTGGACAAGTTTGGCAATGTAAAGTTGCTCAAACTTCAAATATGGACAGAATGGTTATGAAGGGGTTTGAGGAGGTTTCCTTGATCTCCAATGCATGAGGCTTTGCAAGATCATCAAATAAGCCATATGTGACATGATAGAATTTCCCTGGAATTTTTGGAGAAAAATTCCTTTGTAAATATTTCAAAAGCTTGAAATATCCAGAAAGGGTTTTAGAGGGGTTAGCCCATTATTTTGAACATGACCAAGTGTTGAAACTCTTATATATGGACAATATATGTCCTCTGAGTCTCTCTGAATTTTGGCAAATATTTTTGAAACAGTTATATAATTTTTCCCTATTAAAGACCATTTCTGGCCTTAAGAAAAAGCTTTTAAATAAAATAGGAAAATAACTTTTAAAATTATACCTTTGTGGTTTATGGGAGTCCTATGACTACTAGGTCTCAAATAAACCCTTTTAAAAAGTTTTCACACCCTTAATCAAGTACTTGCAGTGCAAATCTCAATTCAGGGGTTTTTGGAAAACTAAATTTATAAAATGCTTTTTGGCCAAATTAATTTTGTAGGAAAATACTATACTGCTTTATAACACTTGGCATGATCATTGGGCAGAAGTTTTGGATAAGGAGATGAAATCTATAAGAGATCATAGTTGACTTTAATGAGCACATGAAAAAGCAATTGAAGAAAACTCAATTCCAAATAAAAGCCAAATGATGCTAAAAATTTTTGCTGGTCCAAATTTTCATGCTTCAAAGTTACAAATAACATGTTACAAAATGCAGGGTGTGACACTCAACTCCAACAAATGGTCCAAAACAGAGATGTGAAAAAAAAGAGCAACTCCAACTGATGGTCCAAAACGAAGATGCAAAACCGGCTGGCGGCCGCACGACTGCTGTTTAGCCACTGTACAGCCGCACATATTGAAAAAAATATCTAAAAACAACATAAAAATTATACATGTCCAAAATATCAAATTATTACATAGTTCTTCAAATCCACGAGATTAGATGCAACACAAATACAACATAGTTTTGTGCTACCTCTTGAGCTTGCGTTGTATTCCCTCGAAGAGGAAAGGGAGATGCATCACAGTAGCGTAAGTATTTCCCTCAGTTTTTGAGAACCAACGTATCAATCCAGTAGGAGACCATGCGCCAGTCCCTCACACCTGCACAAACAAATAAGAAGTTTGCAGCCAACGCGATAAGGGGTTGTCAATCCCTTTACGGTCACTTACGATAGTGAGATCTGATAGAGATGATAAGATAATTGTTTTGGTATTTTTGGTTTAGAAACAGAAAGTAAAGAAAGCAAATAAACAATGGCGACATAAATTGGCTAGTTGACGCGAAAGTAATATCATAAAGATAGACCCGGGGCCCATAGTTTTCTCTAGTGGCTTCTCTCATGATAGCGGTATTCTAAGGCGGGTAAACAAATTACTGTCGAGCAATTGATAGAAAAGCGAATAATTATGAGACTATCTAGGCATGATCATTGTATATAGGCATCACGGCCGAGACAAGTAGACCGACTCCTGCCTGCATCTACTACTATTACTCCACACACCGACCACTATCCAGCATGCATCTAGTGTATTATGTTCATACGAGCAGAGTAACGCCTTAAGAAAGATGACATGATGTAGAGGGATAAACTCAAGCAATATGATGAAAACCCCATCTTTTTATCCTCGATGGCAACAATACAATACGTGCCTTGCTGCCCCTACTGTCACTGGGAAAGGACACCACAAGATTTAACCCAAAGCCAAGCACTTCTCCCATTGCAAGAACTATAGATCTAGTAGGCCAAACCAAACCAATAATTCAAAGAGACTTGCACGGATATTATGAGCACACATAAAAAGTTCAGAGAAGAACCAAATATCTTTCATAGATAACCTTGATCATAAACTCACAATCCATCGGATCTCGACAAACACACCGCAAAAAGAGATTACATCGAATAGATCTCCTCGAAGACCGAGGAGAACTTTGTATTGAGATCCAGAGAGAGATAAGAAGCCATCTAGATACTAGCTATGGACCCGAAGGTCTATGGTAAACTACTCACAACTCATGGTGAGGGCGATGATGATGATGATGAAGGCCTCCGTGATGGATCCCCCTCCGGTGGAGCTCCGGAACAGGCTCCAAGATGGGATCTCCATAGGAACAGCAGCTACGGCGGTGGAATTAGGGTCTTCTCTCTGTGTATGGAGTTTCTGGGGTACGTAGGTATATATAGGAAGAAGAGGGGCACCGGGGGCCGTGTGGGCCAGCCTCGAGGCATGGGGGGGCGCCCTGGGAAGGGGGCGCGCCCCCCACCCTCGAGGGCTGGCCCTACATCCCCTGACTTGGCCCCGAAGACTCCCGAGCGAGATTTCCTCCAAAAATATCTCTCGCGAAGGTTTCATTCCGTTTGGACTCCGTTTGATATTCCTTTTCTGCAAAACCCTGAAATAGGCAAAAAAAACAGCAATCTCGACTGGGCCTTTGGGTTAGTAGGTTAGTCCCAAAAATGATATAAAAGTGAATGATAAAGCCCATTAAACATCCAAGACTTCATAAATAATAGCATGGAACAATCAAAAATTATAGATACATTGGAGACGTATCAAGCATTCCCAAGCTTAATTTCTGCTCGTCCTCGAGTAGGTAAATGATAAAGAAAGAATTTTTGATGTGGAATGCTAACCAATATAGTTTTTCAATGTAATTCTCTTAATTGTGGCATGAATGTTCAGATCTGAAAGATTCTAGACAAAAGTCTATATTGACATAAGAAATAACAATACTTCAAGCAATACTAACAAAGCAATCATGTCTTCTCAAAATACTATGGCTAAAGAAAGTTATCCCTACAAAATCATATAGTGTTGGCTATGCTCCCTTATTATCACACAAAATATTCATATCATGCACACCCCGATTTCAGCCGAGCATTTGTTTTCATGCTCTATCTTTTCAAACCTTTCAACTTTCACGCAATACATGAGCGTGAGCCATGGATATAGCACTATGGGTGGCATAGAGGTGGTTGTGGAGAAGACAAAAAGAGGGAGATAGTCTCACATCGACTAGGCGTATCAACGGGCTATGGAGATGCCCATCAATAGATATCAATGTGAGTGAGTAGGGATTGCCATGCAACGGATGCACTAGAGCTAAATATGAATGAAAGCTCAGTAAAAGAAACTAGTGGGTGTGCATCCAACTTGCTTGCTCACGAAGACCTAGGGCATTTGAGGAAGCCCATCATTGGAATATACAAGCCAAGTTCTATAACGAAAATTCCCACTAGTATATGAAAGTGAGTAAGCATGAGACTCTCTACAATGAAGAACATGGTGCTACTTTGAAGCACAAGTGTGGAAAAAGATAGTAGCAATTGTCCCTTTTTTCTTTTTCTTTATTTTTTTCTTTTTTTGGGGCCTTTTTTTCTTTGGCCTTTTTTTGCGGAGGGGCTTTATAGATTCAGCCTTTCCTCCCATGGGACAATGCTCTAAAAATGATGATCATCACACTTCCATTACAACATGAAATTACAACTCGATACTACAACAACAAAGTATGACTCTATATGAATGCTTCCGGCGCTGTACCAGTATGTGCAATGAAACAAGAGTGACATGTATGAAAATATTATGCATGGTGGCCTTGCAACGAATACGATGTCAACTACATGATCATGCATGGCAATATGACAATATGATGCGTGTCATATAAAAGGAACGATGGAAAGTTGCATGGCAATATATCTCGGAATGATTATGGAAATGCCATGATAGGTAGGTATGGTGGCTGTTTTGAGGAACAATATGGTGGCTGTTTTAAGGAAGGATATATAGTGGGTTTATGGTACCGGCGAAAGTTGCGCGGTACAAGGGAGGCTAGCAATGGTGGAAGGGTGAGAGTGCGTATAATGCATGGACTCAACATTAGTCATAAGAACTCATATACTTATTGCAAAACTTTACGAGTCATCAAAACAAAGCAATCAACGCATGCCCATAGGGGGTAGGTTGGTAGGAGTTAACTATCGCGCACCCCCGACCTCCACACAAAGGTTGACACTCTACAAATACCTCATGCTTTAACTTAGTCACACAACGGTTCACCATACGTGCATGCTACGGGAATCACTAACCTTAACACAAATATTTCTTAATTTCATAATAACTCCACTAGCATGACTCTAATATCACTATCCTCATGTCTCAAAACAATTATCAAGCATCCAACATCTCTTTCTATTCAATGCACTTGATGTGATTTTTTTTTACTACATTGACATTGGATGTTTATCATGTGAAGACTAGTTTCTTTAGCCTAAACACTTTAACATGCTGTTTTAATAGACTCTCAAATAGATCTAAGTGAAGCATGAGAGTTCAACAATTTCTACAAAATATTACCATCACCATGCTCTAAAAGATATAAGTGAAGCACTAGAGCAAAAACTATTCAACTCAAAAGATATGAGTGAAGCACATAGAGTGTTCTAACAATTTCTAGGACATATTTAACTCTCTCAAATAGGTGTGTCCAGCAAGTATTATTGTGACAAACTAACAAGCAAAGACTCAAATTATACAAGACGCTCCAAGCAAAACACATAGCATGTTGCGAATAAAAATATAGCTCCAAGTATATTTACCGATGGATGAAGACGAAAGAGGGGATGCCTTCCCGGGGCATCCCCAAGCTTAGGATTTTGATTATCTTGATTTTACTTGGGGTGCCATGGGCATCCCCAAGCTTGGGCCTTTGCTACTCCTTGTTCCATAGTCCATCAAAGCAATACTCAAAACTTGAAAACTTCACAACACAAAACTTAGACAAAAATTCTCGTGAGCTCCGTTAGTAAGAGAAAGCAAACTACCACTCAAAGGTACAGCAAGGAATTCATTCATTGTTTATAATGGTGTTAAACCTACTGTACTCCAAGTTCTCTATGGTTCATATCCTCCAATATTACTCGTAGATGCATCGGAATAAGCAAACAACACATGAAAAACAGAATATGTCAAAGACTGAACAGTCTGTAGTAATCTGCTGGGTTCGCCTACTTCTGGAACTCCAAAAAATTCAAACTAAATTGGTAAATTTGATAAATTTGTCTAACGATCAGCATAAAAAAGAATCAACTAAAAAGCACGCTCCAGTAAAATCTGAAGACTACTTTAGCGAGCGTTAACGATTCTGTTTTTCACAGCAAGATCAAATAAACTTCACACAAATCTTACCAAAGGTTCTTCTTGGAACAAACACTAAACAAAACATGAAAACACATCTAATCAGAGGCTAGATGAAATATTTATTCCCTAACAGCAACAAAAGCGAAAAAAATAAAATTGGGTTGCCTCCCAACAAGCGCTATCATTTTACGCCCCTAGCTAGGTACGATACAAGATAAATCTAGGTATTGCCATCCTTGGAAGGCAATTCTTTAATTAAGCACTTGTGATTTTTGGGCACTTCTTTGTCCCTATGAATAATCAAACTCTTGGGCAAGAAATCAAGAAATTCTAAATTGTCAAAAGGATCTCTTGCAAAAGTAAGAAAATTAGGATGAACACTTATGGATTTGAGATCCGCAAGTCTAGAAGTTTCACCCTTGTCTTTAGGGACATACATGAACTTAGATAATTTAGTGGAGGTATTTGGAGTGGTTTTTGTAGCGGAAAGAGTGGAACCCACATTAGTGATAACATCCTCAAGCTTATTGATTCTAGTAGAATTCTGATCTAGCTTTTCTTTAACTATGGGTTCTTTTTCCTTAAGATTTTTCAGAACAACTCCTACCTTGGATCCATATTGAGTGATTTCATTATGAATTTTTCTTTCCAAGTTTTCTACCAAATCTACCATAGCAACTTTGTTTTCAATGATTTCTAACCTTTGCATAACATGCTCCAAAGTTAAAACGGTCCCATTAACCATAAGAGGTGGGGAACCAAATAATTCAGTCAAAGCTTTATGAGAATCAACAGTATGGCTACCCAAGAAATTCCCTCCGGTAATGGTATCTAAGATAAATATATTCCAAGGAGCTATGCAAATATAAAAATTGTGAAGAAGCATGGAAGTGGAAAGCTTCCGATTAGATCTATTTTGAGCATTGCAAATTCTATACCAGGCATCTTTTAAGTTTTCTTCCTCCCTTTGTTGAAAGTTGAGGACCTCATTCTCGGGAGTGGTGATAATGATAGGTGTGCTAGACATGATGACAAGCAGACAAGCATCACACAAGAAAACAAGAAACAAGCGAACGAAAAACACGCGGCGGAAGAAGGGTGAATAAAATGGCAAAGCTGAAGTGGGGGAGAGGAAAATGAGAGGCAAATAAATGTAATGCGAAGGATAAGGGTTTGTGATAGGTACTTGGTATATGACTTTTGCGTAAGCCTCCCCAGCAACGGCGCCAAAAAATCTTCTTGCTACCTCTTGAGCTTGCGTTGTATTCCCTTGAAGAGGAAAGGGAGATGCAGCACAGTAGCGTAAGTATTTCCCTCAGTTTTTGAGAACCAAGGTATCAATCCAGTAGGAGACCACGCGCCAGTCCCTCGCACCTGCACAAACAAATAAGAACTTCGTAGCCAACGCGATAAGCGGATGTCAATCCCTTTATGGTCACTTACGATAGTGAGATCTGATAGAGATGATAAGATAATATTTTTGGTATTTTTGGTTTAGAAACAGAAATTAAAGAAAGCAAATAAACAACTGCGGCAGAAATTGGCTAGTTGACGCGAAAGTAATATGATAAAGATAGACCCGGGGGCCATAGTTTTCTCTAGTGGCTTCTCTCATGATAGCGGTATTCTACGGTGGGTAAATAAATTACTGTCGAGCAATTGATAGAAAAGCGAATAATTATGAGACTATCTAGGCATGATCATTGTATATAGGCATCACGTCCGAGACAAGTAGACTGACTCATGCCTGCATCTACTACTATTACTCCACACATCGACCACTATCCAGCATGCATCTAGTGTATTAAGTTCATATGAACAGAGTAACGCCTTAAGAAAGATAACATGATGTAGAGGGATGAACTCAAGAAATATGATGAAAACCCCATCTTTTTATCCTTGATGGCAACAATACAATACGTGCCTGACTGCCCCTACTGTCACTGGGAAAGGACACCGCAAGATTGAACCCAAAGCCAAGCACTTCTCCCATTGCAAGAACTATAGATCTAGTAGGCCAAACCAAACCAATAATTCGAAGAGACTTGCACTGATATTATGAGCACACATAAAAAGTTCAGAAAAGAACCAAATATCTTTCATAGATAACCTTGATCATAAACTCACAATTCACCGGATCTCGACAAACACACCGCAAAAAGAGATTACATCGAATAGATCTCCTCGAAGACCGAGGAGAACTTTGTATTGAGATCCGGAGAGAGAGAAGAAGCCATCTAGATACTAGCTATGGACCCGAAGGTCTATGGTAAACTACTCACAACTCATGATGAGGGCGATGATGATGATGATGAAGGCCTCTGTGATGGACCCCCCTCCGGTGGAGCTCCGGAACAGGCTCCAAGATGGGATCTCCACGGGAACAACAGCTACGGCGGTGGAATTAGGGTTTTCTCTCTGCGTATGGAGTTTCTGGGGTACGTAGGTATATATAGGAAGAAGGAGGGCACCGGGGGCCGTGTGGGCCAGCCTCGAGGCAGGGGGCACGCCCTGGGAAGGGGGGCGGGCCCCCCACCCTCGAGGGCTGGCCCTACGTCCCATGACTTGGCCCCGAAGACTCCCGAGCGTGATTTCCTCCAAAAATATCTCCCGCGAAGGTTTCATTCTGTTTGGACTCCGTTTGATATTCCTTTTCTGCAAAACCCTGAAATAGGCAAAAAACAGCAATCTGGACTGGGCTTTTGGGTTAGTAGGTTAGTCCCAAAAATGATATAAAAGTGAATGATAAAGCCCATTAAACATCTAAGACTTCATAGATAATAGCATGGAACAATCAAAAATTATAGATACGTTGGAGACGTATCATTTTGCACAATACAACATAGTTTTTCACAAACAAATAATGAATTTATGCGGATCTTTAGCTATGCAATTTCGAATGCTCTTCCATCAGATATTTCTGGAGTTGATCATGCATATCGGTGTCTCTAATCTCGTTGTACACCTTCATGAAACGTCTAATGCACTGTTCTTTTCGCATGGGGTTAACAGGAATGCCCATCAAGTGATAGAAGTTGTAATCTAAATGTTTTCCATGCTCATTCTCAATTATCATATTATGCATAATCACGCAAGCAGTCATGATGTACCAAAGGATCTTTTCATCCCAAAATCTGGATAGTCCTCGCACAATAACAATTTGAGATTGCAAAATCTCGAAAGCCCTCTCAACATCTTTTCTAGTGGCCGCTTGTGCATTGTGAAAGACGAGTTCTTTCTTACCTTCAGGTTTTGCAACCGGCTTGACAAATGTACTCCACCTTGGGTAGATCCCATCTGCAAGATAGTGCCCATAGTTGTATGTGCTGCCATTTGCTTTGAAGGTCACTGGTGGTGCTTCTCCATTTGCTAACTTGGCAAACAGAGGTGACCGGTCGAGCACGTTGATGTTGTTGCAAGATCCAGGCATCCCAAAATATGCATGCCAAATCCATGTTTCATGATCGGCAACTGCCTCAAGAATGATAGTGGCATCCTTCCCACGACCCTTGAATTGCCCATGCCATGCTTTTGGGCAGTTCTTCATTTCCAGTGCATGCAATCCACAGACCCCGAGCATACTTGGAAACCCTCGAGCTTTGTTCATCTCCAAAAGCCTCTGAGTGTCCTAAGCATTGGTTGCTCTCAAGTACTGTGGACCAAACACTTCTACCATAGTCATTGCAAATTGCTTGACATAGAAGATGACAGTGCTCTCTGCCATTGCCAAGTTGTCATCAATGTAATCTGCCGGAACACCATATGCCATCATGCGCAAAGCGGCAATGACCTTCTGTTCAATGGTATGGCCAAGTAACCTAGCACAGGTCCTTCTCTGCTCGAAGGCTAGATTGTGCTGCTTCACGAAATTGCAAATGTGGATGAACAAGTCTTTCGACATTCTGAAACGACGTCAAAAGTAATTCTCAAGGAAAATCGGTGGTGATCCAAAGTAGTTGGGCATCAACCGTTTGTGTGCATCAATCTGTTCTCTCCGAATGAACACACGACAATAGACGGAACCACCGTGCTTTGTTTTCTTCCCCTTGTGCATGTCCACTACCATAGCAATGTCCTCTTCTTCATGCAAATCAAATTCCTCGTCCGATGATAAATTGTCCACGAATGAGGAGTCAACCGAGCTCATCTACAATGCATACTGTTGGGGAACGTAGTATTTTAAAATTTTCCTACGATCACGCAAGATCTATCTACCAGATGTATAGCAACGAGAGGGAAGAGTGTGTCTACGTACCCTCGTAGACCGGGAGCGGAAGCGTCAAGTGACGCGGTTGATGTAGTCGAACTTCTTCACGATTCAACCGATCAAGCACCGAACGTACGAGACCTCCGCGTTCAGCACACGTTCAGCTTGATGACGTCCCACGAGCTCTTGATCCAGTTGAGCTTCACGGGAGAGTTTCGTCAGCACGACGGCGTGGTGACGGATATGATGTATTCACCGGTGCAGGGCTTCGCCTAAGCACCGCGACGGTATGACTGAGGTGTGTTTCTGTGGAGGGGGGCACCGCACACGGCTGGAACAATTCAACTTGTGTGTCTTTGGGTGCCCCCCTGCCCCCGTATATAAAGGAGCAAGGGAGGAGGGCCGGCCGGCCTCATATGGTGCGGCTAGGGCAATCCTACTAGGAATAGGATTGCAATCCTATTCCTAGTAGGAGTCCATCAAGAAGGAAGAGAGGGAAAGGAAAAGGAGAGGTGGCGCCCCCAATCCTAGTCCAACTAGGAACCCTAGGTGGGGCGCCGGCCAGCCCTATGGGCTGCCTCTCTCTTTCCCTTAAGGCCCACTATGGACCACCCCCCCCTCGTAGGGGGTTCCGGTAACCCCCTCCGGCAATCCCGTTAAATCCGAAACTTTTCCGGAACACTTCCGGTGTCCGAATATAGTCGTCCAATATATCAATCTTTATGTCTCGGACATTCCGAGACTCCTCGTCATGTCCGTGATCTCATCCGGGGCTCCGAACTACCTTCGGTACATCAAAACTCATAAACTCATAATACCGATCGTCATCAAACGTTAAGCGTGCGGACCCTACGGGTTCGAGAACTATGTAGACATGACCGAGACTCATCTCCGGTCAATAACCAATAGCGGAACCTGGATGTTCATATTGGCTCCTACATATTCTATGAAGATCTTTTATCGGTCAAAACCGCATAACAACATACGTTGTTCCTTTTGTCATCGGTATGTTACTTGCCCGAGATTCGATCGTCGGTATCTCTATACCTAGTTAAATCTCGTTACCGGCAAGTCTCTTTACTCGTTCCGTAACACATCATCTCGTGACTAACTCATTAGTCTTTTTCTTGCAAGGCTTATTGTGATGTGTGTTACCGAGAGGGCCCAGAGATACCTCTCCGACACTCGGAGTGACAAATCCTAATCTTGATCTATGCCAACACCACGAATACTTTCGGAGACACCTGTAGAGCATCTTTATGATCACCCAGTTACGTTGTGACGTTTGATAGCACACAAGGTGTTCCTACGGTATTCGGGAGTTGCATAATCTCATAGTCATAGGAACATGTATAAGTCATGAAGAAAGCAATAGCAGTAAAACTAAACGATCATAGTGCTATGCTAACGGATGGGTCTTGTCCATCACATCATTCTCCTAATGATGTGATCCCGTTGATCAAATGACAACTCATGTCTATGGCTAGGAAACATAACCATCTTTGATCAATGAGCTAGTCTAGTAGAGGCATACTAGGGACATACTGTTTTGTCTATGTATCCACACATGTACTAAGTTTCCGGTTAATACAATTCTAGCATGAATAAAAGACATTTATCATGATATAAGGAAATACAAATAACATCTTTATTATTGCCTGTAGGGCATATTTCCTTCACATACAACCACTGTCAAACATACTATCCAATCCCAAAATAAATCATCAAGTTCCGTCATTTTTTTACCTTGGGGAATTCCTTCGAACACCTTGTGCGCGGGGTGGAAGAAGATGGCCGGCAGCGTAGAGGAGAAGGGAGCACTGCGGCCGGCAGTTCATACGTCTCCAACGTATCTATAATTTTTGATTGTTCCATGCTGTTATATTATCATTCTTGGATGTTTTACAATCATTTTATACTAACCTATTGACATAGTGCCAAGTGTCAGTTGTTGTTTTCTACTTGTTTTTTACATCACAGAAAATCAATATTAAATGGAGTCCAAATGCAGCGAAACTTTTTGCGGATTGTTTTTGCACCAGAAGACATTCAATGGGCCATAGAAGCACCTGGGGGTGCCCACCTCGGTAGCCTCCCACATCGCCTCTTCGCTCTATAAATACCTCCATACTCCATAAACCCTAGGAGAGTCGATGAAACTTTGTTCCAGCCGCCACAAGTTCCAGAACCACCAGATCCAATCTATAGCCCTTTTCCGGCACTCCGCTGGAGGGGAACACGATCACGGAGGGGTTTATCATCCTCATTGGTGCCTCTCCGATGATGCGTGAGTAGTTTACCACAGACCTACAGGTCTGTATGCAATAGCTAGATGGCTTCTTCTCTCTTTGTATCTCAATACAATGGTCTCTTGGAGATCTGTTTGATGTAATGACTTTTTGCGGTGTGTTTGTTGGGATCCGATGAATTGTGAATTTACGATCAGATTTGCCTTGATTTAATATCCATTCTTGATTATTATAGCCTTGTATTTCTTCTCCGATATTTGGGTTTTGTTTAGCCAACTTGATCTATTTATCTTGCAATGGGAAGAGGTGCTTTGTAATGGGTTCGATCTTGCGGTGTCCTTTCACAGTGAAAGAAGGGGCAGCAATGCATGCATGTATCATTGCTATTAAGGATGAAAAGATGGGGTCTATTCCTACATGAATAGATCTTCTCTACATCATGTCATCATTCTTATTGCATTACTCCGTTTTCCATGAACTTAATACACTAGGTGCATACTGGATATCGGTCGATGTGTGGAGTAATAGTAGTAGATGCAGGCAGGAGCCGGTCTACTAATCTTGGACGTGATGCCTATATACATGATCATTGTCTTGGATATCGTCATAATTATTTTTTTCTATCAATTGTCCAACAGTAATTTGTCTACCCATCGCATGCTATTTTCTCGAGAGAAGCCACTAGTAAAATCTATGACCCCCGGGTCTATTTTCCAATCACATACTTTCAGATCTATATTGCCATTTGCCTTTACCTTTATTTGCAACTTTTATTTTCAGATCAGTATTATCAAAAGCCCAAAAACACCTTGCCGTGTTTTATTTGCATGTTTCAATCTACTACAATTCTATCCCGTCAACTTGTCAATTTCTGGCACCGTTACCCGAAAGGGATTGACAACCCCTTCAACGTGTCGGGTTGCAAGTATTTGTTCTTTGTGTGCAGGTACCGTTTACATAGTGTTGCTTGGTTCTCCTACTGGTTCGATAACCTTGGTCTCATCACTGAGGGAAATACCTTACCATTGATGTGTTGCTTCATACCTTATTCCTTGAGGAAATACCGATGCATCTGAAGCAACATCAGCGGCGGCAAGGAGAAGGCAGCACGGCAGCCGACGGCATAGAGGAGAAGGGAGCACGGTGGCACAAATCCAACCATGGCAGCTTCCTGAAACGGTAGCGCTGGGGCGGCTGCGCGACGCCCTCCGGCAAGGGAGACAACGCGGGCTAGGGCGGCGAAGGTGATTTGGGGCAATGGCGGCGGTGACGACTTTGGCGGTGGTGGCGGCGACTTTCGGCGGCTCGTGCTTGGTCGCGGGGGGTGGTCGCGAGGCGGAAGGGGACTGAAGTGGCGGTTGGTCATTTGGCGGGCGGATGCGGTCTTACATAAGTTGTATCTTGTGATATAAATTTGAATCACAAAGGTTTCAATTTTACATCTCCGGGAAGCGGTGGTCCAATTTTTTTTACATATGGATCGTCTGTTGGAGCAGCGTTTTGTGCTCTCGAAACTCAAAAAGTTAGTTATTTTGCTTGCAAGGCTTATTGTGATGTGTGTTACCGAGAGGGCCCAGAGATACCTCTCCGACACTCGGAGTGACAAAACCTAATCTTGATCTATGCCAACACCACGAATACTTTCGGATACACCTATAGAGCATCTTTATGATCACCCAGTTACGTTGTGACGTTTGATAGCACACAAGGTGTTCCTACGGTATTCGGGAGTTGCATAATCTCATAGTCATAGGAACATGTATAAGTCATGAAGAAAGCAATAGCAGTAAAACTAAACGATCATAGTGCTATGCTAACGGATGGGTCTTGTCCATCACATCATTCTCCTAATGATGTGATCCCGTTGATCAAATGACAACTCATGTCTATGGCTAGGAAACATAACCATCTTTGATCAATGAGCTAGTCTAGTAGAGGCATACTAGGGACATACTGTTTTGTCTATGTATCCACACATGTACTAAGTTTCCGGTTAATACAATTCTAGCATGAATAAAAGACATTTATCATGATATAAGGAAATACAAATAACATCTTTATTATTGCCTCTAGGGCATATTTCCTTCACATACAACCACTGTCAAACATACTATCCAATCCCAAAATAAATCATCAAGTTCCGTCATTTTTTTACCTTGGGGAATTCTTTCGAACACCTTGTGCGCGGGGTGGAAGAAGATGGCCGGCGGCGTAGAGGAGAAGGGAGCACTGCGGTCGGCGGTTGATACGTCTCCAACGTATCTATAATTTTTGATTGTTCCATGCTGTTATATTATCATTCTTGGATGTTTTACAATCATTTTATACTAACCTATTGACATAGTGCCAAGTGTCAGTTGTTGTTTTCTACTTGTTTTTTACATCACAGAAAATCAATATTAAATGGAGTCCAAATGCAGCGAAACTTTTTGCGGATTGTTTTTGCACCAGAAGACATTCAATGGGCTATAGAAGCACCTGGGGGTGCCCACCTCGGTAGCCTCCCACATCGCCTCTTCGCTCTGTAAATACCTCCATACTCCATAAACCCTAGGAGAGTCGATGAAACTTTGTTCCAGCCGCCACAAGTTCCAGAACCACCAGATCCAATCTATAGCCCTTTTCCGGCACTCCGCCGGAGGGGAACACGATCACGGAGGGGTTTATCATCCTCATTGGTGCCTCTCTGATGATGCGTGAGTAGTTTACCACAGACCTACAGGTCTGTATGCAATAGCTAGATGGCTTCTTCTCTCTTTGTATCTCAATACAATGGTCTCTTGGAGATCTGTTTGATGTAATGACTTTTTGCGGTGTGTTTGTTGGGATCCGATGAATTGTGAGTTTACGATCAGATTTGCCTTGATTTAATATCCATTCTTGATTATTATAGCCTTGTATTTCTTCTCCGATATTTGGGTTTTGTTTAGCCAACTTGATCTATTTATCTTGCAATGGGAAGAGGTGCTTTGTAATGGGTTCGATCTTGCGGTGTCCTTTCACAGTGATAGAAGGGGCAGCAATGCATGCATGTATCATTGCTATTAAGGATGAAAAGATGGGGTCTATTCCTACATGAATATATGTTCTCTACATCATGTCATCATTCTTATTGCATTACTCCGTTTTCCATGAATTTAATACACTAGGTGCATACTGGATATCGGTCGATGTGTGGAGTAATAGTAGTAGATGCAGGCAGGAGCCGGTCTACTAATCTTGGACGTGATGCCTATATACATGATCATTGTCTTGGATATCGTCATAATTATTTTTTTCTATCAATTGTCCAACAGTAATTTGTCTACCCATCGCATGCTATTTTCTCGAGAGAAGCCACTAGTAAAATCTATGACCCCCGGGTCTATTTTCCAATCACATACTTTCAGATCTATATTGCCATTTGCCTTTACCTTTATTTGCAACTTTTATTTTCAGATCAGTATTATCAAAAGCCCAAAAACACCTTGCCGTGTTTTATTTGCATGTTTCAATCTACTACAATTCTATCCCGTCAACTTGTCAATTTCTGGCACCGTTACCCGAAAGGGATTGACAACCCCTTCAACGTGTCGGGTTGCAAGTATTTGTTCTTTGTGTGCAGGTACCGTTTACATAGTGTTGCTTGGTTCTCCTACTGGTTCGATAACCTTGGTCTCATCACTGAGGGAAATACCTTACAATTGATGTGTTGCTTCATACCTTATTCCTTGAGGAAATACCGATGCATCTGAAGCAACATCAGCGGCGGCAAGGAGAAGGCAGCACGGCAGCCGACGGCATAGAGGAGAAGGGAGCACGGTGGCACAAATCCAACCATGGCAGCTTCCTGAAACGGTAGCGCTGGGGCGGCTGCGCGACGCCCTCCGGCAAGGGAGACAACGCGGGCTAGGGCGGCGAAGGTGATTTGGGGCGATGGCGGCGATGACGACTTTGGCGGTGGTGGCGGCGACTTTCGGCAGCTCGTGCTTGGTCGCGGGGGGTGGTCGCGAGGCGGAAGGGGACTAAAGTGGCGGTTGGTCATTTGGCGGGCGGATGCGGTCTTACATCAGTTGTATCTTGTGATATAAATTTGAATCACAAAGGTTTCAATTTTACATCTTCGGGAGGCGGTGGTCCAATTTTTTTACATATGGATCCTCTGTTGGAGCAGCGTTTTGTGCTCTCGAAACTCAAAAAGTTAGTTATTTTTACATATGGACCGTCTATTGGAGATGCTCTTATAAGCTTATAGAGCATCCACAACCGAACCTCTCAAATCCGTCTCATACATCCGGGCGGGCCGCCCGATCACTCTCCAGTCTCGTTTTTTCGACCCAGATGTATGCCTCAAAAAACCGGGCTAACCGGCACCCCTCATATCCAGCCCAAATATATGCGGATACGGCCATGCTGGCCCACCTGACCCCACTTATATTCATCCCCATCCGCTCACCAGAGCAAACCCTAGCAACTTCACTCCCCTCCCCTCCGCCACCCGAGCTCGTCTCCGGTGTGTTTTGGACGTTTCCGGCATAGCTGGCAGCGGATCAGACTCCAACCACTCCGGATCTGTTGACTGGGGTGTCGTCCTGTGCGAGTTAGAGGATGCAATGGAAGTCCACATTGTACTCCGCCGCTCCCGGGAGGACAGCGCTCGGGCGACGAAAGGATCCGTCCGTCGTGACGGCATAGTGTCGGCTCACCGGGCGCTCGGGTCCTCTAGTGCTGGATCCTCCTGGTCCCAGCATCCGGAACACCTCTTCTTCCCCATCACCAGCCGGGTAGTCTATGAGTCCCATAAAAAACGGGCGGCACGCCGTGGGAGGAGAGGATAAGGGCCGCTGAGGCCCGTATCGCGGCGGTATGGCGCCGACGGAGGCGACAAATGCCCGGGCATGGGCGGCCGCAGAGGACGAAGCCATCCGCGTCCGCATTGTGAAGAAATGATAGCGGAGGAACACGCACGCCCTCGCCTGAGAGCAGAATAGGATGGTCTGTGCCATGGCCGGACTGCCACCGAAGGAGGAGAATTATGACAACGAGGGCAAGGACAGGTCTCGCGACGAACAGATCTGGCTCAATCCGTACTGTGTCTTCGACCGGTACTTCCGTGAGAAGGACTGCAAAGGTGCCGGGAAGGGCAAGGGCAGCCGTGGATGAACTCTACCATAGCCAAGCATGCCAAATTTTGGTAGTCCGATGACATGTAGTTAGTAGTGATGGAGTAGTCCGACGATGTGTGTGCATCGACGTTGTTGCGTGAATTTGTATGGATTTGAGATATGATAACTGAGGTGTCCAGGTGTGGATTACATTATTTGAGGGGTGCCCAATCAATACCCGCTAACACGCCCGGGCGCGTCCGTGAGCGTTTGAGGAGCCAGATTTGCCAAGTCCGACTATAGATACTCATGGAGCATCTACACGCGGGCGTCCTAAATCCATATCAAACGTCTACATGGGCTGACCGACCATTGTCCCATCAAAAAATCAACCCAACCCGGACGTCTCAAACGTCCGGACTGACCGGCACACCTCATATCTAACCCAAATATGGGACGGTCCGGGCGCATCCACCATGTCGGCTTGGCCCAGCCTGGCCATGCCTACCCCAGAAATATCCCCATCCTAAAAATCCTAGACCGCAGTTCATACAAATTCCACTTCATTCCCATCTCCGTCCACTCCACTTCTAATCCCTACGAACGCATCCGTTGGCTAGCGACCAAAGCGGTGCTGCCTCCGGTGGGGACTCCTGCTCCGATGACGACCGGGCTAACCCTCTACATGAAGAGGAGCCTCGCGATGTGGAGGAGGTCACCCTCCGCATCACGTTGAGGCGTTCGATGGTCGACCAAGGCGGATCCGTCAGCGGCGGATCCACTTCGTCAACGCTTGTCGGTGCAGCATAGGCGACCTCGTCGGGCCTTCCTCCCAGTTGCAGCTCCGACTGCTCCGCTCCGCTCCTCTCGATACGCCGCCCACCACCACCAGGTGGTACTCGGCCACCGCTGGGTCCTGATACGTCTCCAACGTATCTATAATTTTTGATTGTTCCATGCTATTACATATATGATGTTTTGGATGTTTAAATGGGATTTATTATACACTTCTATATTATTTTTGGGATTAACCTATTAACCCAAAAGGCCTAGTCCAGATTGCGTTTTTTTTTGCATATTTCAGGGTTTTACAGAAAGGGAATATCAAACAGAGTCTAAACAGAATGAAACCTTCGGGAGAGATATTTTTGGAGCGATACCTTCACGGGAGACTTGAGAACCACGAAATAGGGCACACGTGGCGTCCACGAGGGTGGGGGGCGCGCCCCCTGCCTCATGGGCCCCACGTTTCTCCCCCGGTGCCCTCGTTCCTCCTATATATACCCATGTACCCTGAAAACATCGAAGCAACAGAGAAAACCCTAATTCCACCGCCGCAACCTTATGTTCCCATGAGATCCCATCTTGGGGCCTGTTCCGGAGCTCTGACGGAGGGGGGGGGGGATCTTCCACAGAGTGCTTCTACATCAACACCATCGCCTCACCATGAGTTGTGAGTAGTTTACCACAGACCTTCGGGTCCATAGTTAGTACCTAGATGGCTTCTTCTCTCTCTTTGGATCTCAATACCAAGTTATCCTCGGTCTTCGAGGAGATCTATTCGATATAATCTTTTTGCGGTGTGTTTGTCGAGATCCGATGAATTGTGGGTTTATGATCAAGATTATCTTTGAGAAATATTTGGTTCTTTTCTGAATTCTTTTATGTATGACTATAATATCCTTGCAAGTCTCTTCGAATTATCGGTTTGGTGTGGCCTACTAGATCTATAGTTCTTGCAATGGGAGAAGTGCTTGGCTTTGGGTTCAATCTTGCGGTGTCCTTTCCCAGTGACAGCAGGGGCAGCAAGGAACGTATTGTATTGTTGCCATCGAGGATAAAAAGATGGGGTTTATATCATATTGCTTGAGTTTATCCCTCTACATCATGTCATCTTGCTTAAAGCGTTACTCTGGTCTTTTGAACTTAATACTCTAGATGCATGCTGGATAGCGGTCGATGTGTGGAGTAATAGTAGTAGATGCAGAATCGTTTCGGTCTACTTGTCTCGGACATGATGCCTATATATAATGATCATGCCTAGATAGTCTCATAATTATTCACTTTTCTATCAATTGCTCAACAGTAATTTGTTCACCCACCGTAGAATTCTGCTATCATGAGAGAAGCCACTAGTGAAACCTATGGCCCCCGGGTCTATTCTCAACATATCAATCCACAATCTACTTTACTTTGCTGTTTTTACTTTCTGTTCTTTTATCCAAAAATATCGAAAATATCAAACTATCCTATCTATCAGATCTCACTTTCGTAAGTGACCGTAAAGGGATTGACAACCCCTTATCGTGTTGGCTGCGAAGTTCTTATTTGTTTGTGCAGGTGCGAGGGACTCGCACGTGGTCTCCTACTGGATTGATACCTTGGTTTTCAAAAACTGAGGGAAATACTTACGCTACTGTGCTGCATCTCCCTTTTTTCTTCGAGGGAATACAACACAAGCTCGAGAAGTAGCAAGAAGAATTTCTGGCGCCGTTCCCGGTGAGACTTATGCAAAAGTCATATACCAAGTACCTATCACAAAACCTTATCCTTAGCATTACATTTATTTGCCTCTCGTTTTCCTCTCCCCCACTTCACCCTTGCCGTTTTATTTTCCCTTCTTTTTGCCGCAAGTGTACCGTTCGCTTGCTTCTTGTCTGCTTGTGTGTTGGTTCGCTTGCTTGTCATTATGTCTCACCCTATCGTCGACCCTCACCTCAAGAGGTTGGAGGAGATTGAAAACAATGTTAGACATTTTATGTCCCTGCAATTTGAGCACAATGATTTCTTTAGAAACGAGCTTAAAGAACAAAAAAGCTTTATGGAGTACACGAATAAATATCTTGATGATATGTCTAAGGAATTTCATGGTCTGAAATCTCAGTTTGCTCGTCTTGGGAGCTTAATATCCCAAATTTCGGATAAGTAGTCCACCTTAGTTAATAAGATGGCTGCTAAACCGGAAGAGCATGAAAATAAAGATGAAGATCGGAAAGTTATTGATGTGTCTCCTATTAGATCCTTGTTTTCTAGTATGAATCTTGATAAGGATGGGGCTGGAGATGAATCTACTCTAATTAAAAGGCGTCCCAATGATTCAGAGTTTTTAGATCTTGATGCTAAAATTGTTAAAAGTGGGATTGAAGCGATTAAAACTTTGCATAGTGATGAACCCACTACTTTGGATTTCAAGGGATTCAATTATGATAATTTCTCTTTGATTGATTGTATTTCCTTGTTGCAATCCGTACTAAACTCTCCGCATGCTTATAGTCAAAATAAAGCTTTTACCAAACGCATAGTTGATGCTTTGATGCAATCTTATGAAGGAAAACTTGAATTAGAAGTTTCTATCCCTAGAAAGCTTCATTATGAGTGGGAACCTACTATTAAAATTAAAATTAAAGATCATGAAAGCTTTGCTTTGTGTGATTTGGGTGCAAGTGTTTCCACTATCCCAAAAACTTTGTGTGATTTGTTAGGTTTCCATGAGCTTGATGATTGTTCCTTAAATTTGCATCTTGTGGATTCTACCATTAAGAAACCTATGGGAAAGATTAATGATGTTCTTATTTTTGCAAATAGGAATTACGTGCCCGTAGATTTCATTGTTCTTGATATAGTTGCAATCCTTCATGTCCTATTATTCTTGGTAGACCTTTTCTTAGGACGATTGGTGCAATTATTGATATGAAGGAATGAAATATTAGATTCCAATTTACGTTAAGGAAAGGCATGGGACACTTTCCTTGAAACAAAATTAAATTACCTTATGAATCTATTATGAGAGCCACTTATGGATTGCCTTCCAAAGATGGCAATACCTAGATCTATCCTTGTATCGTGCCTAGCTAGGGGCGTTAAACGATAGCGCTTGTTGGGAGGCAACCCAATTTTATTTTATTTGTTCTTGCTTATGTTTAGGAATAAATATTGCATCTAGCTTCTTTTTAGATGTGGTTTTGTGTTTTAATTAGTGTTTGAGCCAAGTAGAACCTTTGGGAAGACTTGTGTGAAGTTTATACGATCTTGCTATAAAAAACAAAAGCGTTAGCGCTCACTAGAATAGTCAAAAGATTTTACTGGAGAGTGATATTTAGTTGATTCTTTTTGCAGATGATTAATAGACAAATTCCTCACATTTACCAATTTATTTCAATTTTTTTGGAGTTACAGAAGTATGCGAAAGTTACAGATTACTACAGACTGTTCTGTTTTTGACAGATTCTGTTTTTCGTGTGTTGTTTGCATATTTTGATGAATCTATGAGTAGTATTGGAGGATATGAATCATAGAGAAGTTGGAATACAGTAGGTTTAACACCAATATAAACAAAGAATGAGTTCATTACAGTACCCTTGAGTGGTGGTTTGTTTTCTTATACTAATGGAGCTCACAAGATTTTTGTCTAAGTTTTGTGTTGTGAAGTTTTCAAGTTTTGAGTATTGCTTTGATGGACTATGAAACAAAGAGTGGCAAGAGCCTAAGCTTGGGGATGCCCAAGGCACCCCAAGGTAAAATTCAAGGACAACCAAAAGCCTAAGCTTGGGGATGCCCCGGGAAGGCATCCCCTCTTTCGTCTTCATCTATTAGTAACTATACTCGGGACTATATTTTTATTCACCACATGATATGTGTTATACTTGGAGCGTCATGTATAATTTGAGTCTTTGCTTGTTAGTTTGCCACAATCATCCTGGCTGGACACACCTTTTTGAGAGAGATAAATATGGCCTAGAATTTGTTAGAACACTCTATGTGCTTCACTTATATCTTCTGAGCTAAATAGTTTGCTCTAGTGCTTCACTTATATCTTTTAGAGCATGGTGGTAATTTTATTTTGTAGAAATTGTTGATCTCTCATGCTTCACTTATATCCTTTTGAGAGTCTATTAGAACAGCATGGTAATGTGCTTTAGTTATAAAACTAGTCCTAATATGATAGCCATCCAAGATAAATGTAGTAAAAACTTTCATACAAAGTGCATTGAATATGATGAGAAGTTTGATACTCGATGATTGTTTTGAGATACGAGGATAGTGATATTAGAGTCATGCTAGTGGAGTTATTATGAAACTGAGAAATACTTGTGTTAAAGTTTGTGATTCTCGTAGCATGCACGTATGGTGAAGCGCTATGTGACGAAGTTAGAGCATGAGGTATTTGTAGAGTGTCATCCTTTTTGTGGAGGTCGGGGGCGCGCGATGGTTAACTCCTACCAACCTCCCCCCTAGGAGCATGCGTTGATTGCTTTGTTTTGATGACTCGTAAATTTTTGCAATAAGTATAAGAGTTATTTATGAGTAATGTTGAGTCCATGGATTATACACACTCTCACCCTTCCACCATTGCTAGCCTCTCTTGTACCACACGACTTTCGCGGGTACCATATACCCACTATATACCTTCCTCAAAACACCCACTATATACCTTCCTCAAAACAGCCACCATACCTACGTATCATGGCATTTCCATAGCCATTCCGAGATATATTGCCATGCAACTTTCCACCGTTCTGTTCATATGACACGCTTCATATTATCATATTGCCATGCATGATCATGTAGTTGACATCGTATTTGTGGCAAAGCCACCATGCATAATTTTTAATACATGTCACTCTTGATTCATTGCACATCCAGGTACACCGTCGGAGGCATTCATATAGAGTCATACTTTGTTCTAGTATCGAGTTGTAATATCGAGTTGTAAATCAAGATAATTGTGATGATCATCATTATTAAAGCATTGTCCGAAAGAAAAAAAGAAGGAAAGGCCTAGAAAAAGAAAGGCCCAAAAAAAAGAAAAAAAAGAGAAATAAAAGAAAAGAAAAGAAAAGGGACAATGCTACTATCTTTTTCCACACTTGTGCTTCAAAGTAGCACCATGTTCTTCATTGTAGAGAGTCTCATTCTTAGTCACTTTCATATACTAGTGGGAATTTTCGTTATAGAACTTGGCTTGTATATTCCAATGATGGGCTTCCTCAAATGCCCTAGGTCTTCGTGAGCAAGCAAGTGGGATTCACACCCACTTAGTTTCTTTTGTTGAGGTTTCATACATTTTTAGCTCTAGTGCATCCGTTGCATGGCAATCCCTACTCACTCACATTGATATCTATTGATGGGCATCTCCATAGCCCGTTGATACGCCTAGTCGATGTGAGACTATCTTCCTCCTTTTTGTCTTCTCCACAACCACCATTCTATTCCACCCATAGTGCTATATCCATGGCTCATGCTCATGTATTGCGTGAAAGTTGAAAGGTTTAAAAAAATTGAGTATGAAAACAATTGCTTTGTTAGTATGCTTGAAGTATTATTATTTCTTATGTCAATATAAAATTTTGTCTTGAATCTTTCAGATCTGAACATTCATGCCACAATAAAAAGAATTACATTGAAAATTATGTTGGTTAGCATTCCACATCAAAAATTCTATTTTTATCATTTACCTATTCGAGGACGAGCAGGAATTAAGCTTGGGGATGCTTGATACGTCTCCAACGTATCTATAATTTTTGATTGTTCCATGCTATTATATATGATGTTTTGGATGCTTAAATGGGCTTTATTATACACTTTTATATTATTTTTGGGACTAACCTATTAACCAAAATGGCCCTGTCCAGATTGCTAGTTTTTGCCTATTTCAGGGTTTTACAGAATAGGAATATCAAATGGAGTCCAAACGGAATGAAACTTTCGGGAGAGATATTTTTGGAGCGATACCTTCGGAGACTTGAGAACCACGGAATAGGGCTCCTTCCTCCTATATATACTCATGTAGCCTGAAAACATTGAAGCAACAGAGAAAACCCCAATTCCACCACCGAAACCTTCTGTTCCTGTGAGATCCCATCTCGGGGCCTGTTCCGGAGCTCCGCCGGAGGGGGGGATCTTCCACGGTGTGCTTCTACATCAAGACCATTGCCTCACCATGAGTTGTGAGTAGTTTACCACAGACCTTCGGGTCCATAGTTAGTACCTAGATGGCTTCTTCTCTCTCTTTGGATCTCAATACCAAGTTCTCCTCGGTCTTCGAGGAGATCTATTCGATGTAATCTTTTTGCGGTGTGTTTGTCGAGATCCGATGAATTGTGGGTTTATGATCAAGATTATCTATGAGAAATATTTGGTTCTTTTCTGAATTCTTTTATGTATTATTATAATATCTTTGCAAGTCTCTTCAAATTATCGGTTTGGTGTGGCCTACTAGATCTATAGTTCTTGCAATGGGAGAAGTGCTTGGCTTTGGGTTTAATCTTGCGGTGTCCTTTCCCAGTGACAGTAGGGGCAGCAAGGCACGTATTATATTGTTGCCATCGAGGATAAAAAGATGGAGTTTATATCATATTACTTGAGTTTATCCCTCTACATCATGTCATCTTTCTTAAAGCGTTACTCTGGTCTTTTGAACTTAATACTTTAGATGCATGCTGGGTAGCGGTCGATGTGTGGAGTAATACTAGTAGATGCAGAATCGTTTCGGTCTACTTGTCTCGGACGTGATGCCTATATATAATGATCATGCCTAGATAGTCCCATAATTATTCACATTTCTATCAATTGCTCGACAATAATTTGTTCACCCACCGTAGAATTCTGCTATCATGAGAGAAGCCACTAGTGAAACCTATGGCCCCCGGGTCTATTCTCAACATATCAATCTACAATCTACTTTACTTTGCTGTTTTTACTTTCTGTTCTTATATCCAAAAATACCGAAAATATCAAACTATCCTATCTATCAGATCTCACTTTCATAAGTGACCATAAAGGGATTGACAACCCCTTATCGCGTTGGCTGCGAAGTTCTTACTTGTTTCTGCAGGTGCGAGGGACTCGCGCATGGTCTCCGACTGGATTGATACCTTGGTTCTCAAAAACTGAGGGAAATACTTACGCTACTGTGCTGCATATCCCTTTCCTCTTCGAGGGAATACAACGCAAGCTCGAGAAGTAGCAGGGATGCAGGCAACCAATCATATACTAGTGGGAATTTTCATTATAGAACTTGGCTTGTATATTCCAACGATGGCCTTCCTCAAATGCCCTAGGTCTTCATGAGCAAGCAAGTTGGATGCACACCCACTTAGTTTCTTTTGAGCTTTCATACACTTATAGCTCTAGTGCATCCGTTGCATGGCAATCCCTACTCACTCACATTGATATCTATTGATGGGCATCTCCATAGCCCATTGATACACCTAGTTTATGTGAGACTATCTTCTTTTTTTGTCTTCTCCACAACCACCACTCTATTCCACATAGTGCTATATCCATGGCTCACGCTCATGTATTGCGTGAAAGTTGAAAGGTTTGAAAGAATTAAAGTATGAAACAATTGATTGGATAAAACCGGGGTTGTGCATGATTTAAATATTATGTGTGATGAAGATAGAGCATAGCCACACTATATGATTTTCCAGGGATAACTTTCTTTGGCCATGTTATTTTGAGAAGACATGATTGCTTTGTTAGTATGCTTGAAGTATTATTATTCTTATGCCAATATAGACTTTTGTCTTGAATCTTTCGGATCTGAACAATCATGCCACAATAAAGAGAATTACATTAAGAATTATGTTGGTTAGCATTCCACATCAAAAATTCTGTTTTTTATCATTTACCTACTCGAGGACGAGCAGGAATCAAGCTTGGGGATGCTTGATACATCTCCAACGTATCTATAATTTTTGATTGTTCCATGCTATTATATATATATTTTTGGATGTTTAATGGGCTTTATTATACACATTTATATTATTTTTGGGGCTAACCTACTAACCCAAGGCCGAGCGCAAATTCCCATCTTAGGGCCTGTTCCGGAGCTCCGCCGGAGGAGGCATCGATCACGGAGGGCTTCTACATCAACACCATAGCCTCTACGATGAGTTGTGAGTAGTTTACCACAGACCTTCGGGTCCATAGCTATTAGCTAGATGGCTTCTTCTCTCTATTTGGATCTCAATACAAAGTTATCCTCGATCTTCAAGGTGATCTATTCGATGTAATCTTTTTGCGGTGTGTTTGTCGAGATCCGATGAATTGTAGGTTTATGATCAAGATTATCTATGAACAATATTTGATTCTTGTCTGAAATCTTTTATGTATGATTATAATATCCTTGTAAGTCTCTTCGAATTATTTGTTTGCTTTGGCCTACTAGATCTATAGTTCTCGCAATGGGAGAAGTGCTTGGCTTTGGGTTCTATCTTGCGGTGTCCTTTCCCGGTGAGAGTAGGGGCAGCAAGGCACGCATAGTATTATTGCCATCAAGGATAAAAAGATGGGGTTTATATCATATTGCTTGAGTTTATCCCTCTACATCATGTCATCTTGCTTAAGGCGTTACTCTGTTCTTATGAACGTAATACTCTAGATGCATGCTGGATAGCGGTCGATGTGTTGAGTAGTAGTAGTAGATGCAGAATCGTTTCGGTCTACTTGTCACGGACGTGATGCCTATATACAATGATCATACCTGGATATTCTCATAACTATGCGCTTTTCTATCAATTGCTCGATAGTAATTTGTTCACCCATCATAGAATTCTGCTATCATGAGAGAAGCCACTAGTGAAACCTATGGCCCCCGAGTCTATCCTTATCGTATTACTTTCCCGTCAACGAGCCAATTTATGTCACCGTTGCTTATTTGCTTTCTTTACTTTCTGTTCCTATACCAAAAATACCAAAAATATTATTCTATCCTATCTATCAGATCTCACTCTCGTAAGTGACCGTGAAGGGATTGACAACCCCTTATCGCGTTGGCTGCGAGGTTCTTATTTGTTTGTGCAGGTGCGAAGGACTCGTGCGTGGTCTCCTACTGGATTGATACCTTGGTTCTCAAAAACTAAGGGAAATACTTACGCTACTGTGCTGCATCACCCTTTCCTCTTCGAGGGAATACAACACAAGCTCGAGAAGTAGCAAGGGCTAGCGAGATACCACTTTGTCATATCATATCATGATTGTTTTGTAAAAGTGTTGTCATCCGAGATTTATTATTATTGCTCGCTAGTTGATTATGTTATTGATATGAGTAAATGTGAGACCTAAGTGTTATTGTGAATATGGTTAGTTCATAATCTTTGCTAAAAACATGAATGCTGGCTTTACATATTTGCAACAACAAGATCAAACAGAGTTTGTAAAAGTTTTTCTCTATCACTTTTAGTTTATCAACTGAATTTCTTGAGGATAAGCAATGGGTTAAGCTTGGGGGAGTTGATACGTCTCCGTCGTATCTACCTTTCCAAACTCTTTTGCCCTTGTTTTGGACTCGACTTTGCATGATTTGAATGGAACTAACCCGGACTGACGTTGTTTTCAGCAGAATTGCCTTGGTGTTATTTTTGTGCAGAACTAAAAGTTCTTGGAGTGACCTAGAATTTCACGGAGATTATTTTCAGAATATATATAAAAAATACCGGCAAAAAGAACTACCGGAGGGGGCCCACACCCTGACCACAAGGGTGGGGGGCACGCCCCCTACCTTGTGAGCCCCTTGGACCTCCACCGACATCAACTCCAACTCCATATATTCTTATTCGGGGAGAAAAAAAGCAAGGAGAAGATTTCATCGCATTTTACGATACAGAGCCACCGCCACCTCCTGTTATTCCTCAGGAGACCTGACCCGGAGTCCGTTCGGGGCTCCGAAGAGTGGAGATCGTCGCTGTCATCAGCACCAACCATCCCCCATTACCAATTTCATGATGCTCACCGTTGCGCGTGCGTAATTCCATTGTAGACTTGCTGGACGGTGATGGGTTGGATGATATTTATCATGTAATCGAGTTAGTTTTGTTAGGGTTTGATCCCTAGTATCCACTATGTTTTGAGATTGATGTTGCTATGACTTTGCTATGCTTAATGCCTGTCACTAGGGCCTGAGTGCCATAATTTCAGATCTGAACCTATTATGTTTTCATGAATATATTTGTGTTCTCGATCCTATCTTGCAAGTCAATAGTCACCTACTATGTGCTATGATCCGGCAACCCCGGAGTGACAATAGCCAGAAAACTTCCTGGTGATGACCATAGTTTGAGGAGTTCATGTATTCACTAAGTGCTAATACTTTGGTTTGGTACTCCATTAAAAAGAGACCTTAATATCCCTTAGTTTACACTAGGACCATGCTGCCACGGGAGGGTAGGACAAAAGATGTCATGTGATGACCCACAAGTGCAGGGGATCTATCATAGTCCTTTCGATAAGTAAGAGTGTCGAACCCAACGAGGAGCAGAAGGAAATGATAGGCAGTTTTCAGTAAGATATTTTCTGCAAGCATTGAAATTATAGATAACAGATATTTTTGTGATAAGGTAATTGGTAGCAAGTGACAAAAGGTAAAAGTAAATAAGGTGCAACAAGATGGCCCAATCCTTTTTGCAGCAAAGGACAAGCCTGGACAAAATCTTATATGGAGGAAAGCGCGCCCGAGGACACATGGGAATTATCGTCAAGCTAGTTTTCATCATGATCATCTGATTCGTGTTCGATACTTTGATAATTTGGTATGTGAGTGGACTGGTGCTTGGGTACTGTCCTTACTTGGACAAGCCTCCCACTTATGATTATCCTCTAATGCAAGGATCCGCAACTAAAAAAGAAGTATTAAGGTAAACCTAACCATAGCATGAAACAAGTGGATCCAAATCACCCCCTTACGAAGCAACACATAAACTAGGGTTTAAGCTTCTGTCACTCTAGCAACCCATCATCTACTTACTACTTCCCAATGCCCTCCTCTAGGCCCAAATAATGGTGAAGTGTCATGTAGTCGACGTTCACATGTCACCACTAGAGGAAAGACAACATACATCTCATCAAAATATCGAACGAATACCAAATTCACATGACTACTTATAGCAAGACTTCTCCCATGTCCTCAGGAAAAAAAGTAACTACTCACAAGACGTAATATTGTTCATGATCAGAGGGGTATTAATATGCATAATGGATCTGAACATATAATCTTCCACCAAGTAAACCAACTAGCATCAACTACAAGGAGTAATCAACACTACTGGCAACCCACAGGTACCAATCTGAGGTTTGGGTACAAAGATGGGATATAAGAGATGAACTAGGCTTTGAGAGGAGATGGTACTGGTGAAGATGTTGATGAAGATAACCCTCCCCATGATGGGAGAGTTGGTGGTGATGACGGCGGTGACGATTTCTCCCCGGAGGGAAGTATCCCCGACAGAACGGCTCTGCCGGAGCCCTAGATTGGTTTCCGCCTAGGTTCCGCCTCGAGACGGTGGCGTCTGGTCCCGAAAACCTCCTTGTGAATTTTTCCAGGTCAAAACACCTCATATAGGAGAAGATGGGCATCGGGGGGCCATCGGGGGGCCCACGAGGCAGGGAGGCGCGCCTAGAGAGGGGGGCGCGCCTCCCACCCTCTTGGACAGGTGTTGGGCCCCTGGTGATCCTCTTTCGCCAGATATTTTTTATATTTTCTGAAACGGTGTCCTGTGGAGTTTCCGAGCTTTTTGAGTTGTGCAGAATAGGTTTCCAGAGTTTGCTTCTTTTCCAGCCCAGAATTCCAGCCGCCGGCATTCTCCCTCTTCATGTAAACCTTGTAAAATAAGATAGAAAAGGCATAAGTATTGTGACATAACGTGTAATAACAGCCCATAATGCAATAAATATCAACATAAAAGCATGATGCAAAGTGGACATATCATCATGCAAGTTCTTTTCCATAAGCACGTATGACTATATTCACAATACATGCCTACATTACATTGATGAATTGGAGCTAGTTCTGTGTCACCCTAGGTTATAACTACTACATGATGAATATTATCTGTCACATATCGTTGCCGATCCATTGCCTACGAGTTCGTTCCATATTGATACTTCCTTTGTTACTTTCGTTACTGCCGCTGCCACCATCGCTACAAAACTGCTACCATTACTTTTGCCACTGCTACCATTACTTCCATACTACTTTGCTACTACATACTTTGCTGCAGATATTAAGTTTTCTAGGTGTGGCTGAATTGACAACTCAGCTGCTAATACTTGAGAATACTCTACGCTCGAAAACTGTTGTGTTCCCCTATACTTGTGGGTTATCAGATACTAACAGAGCAACATGGCATGCACCAACTGAACATGATACGGCTAGAACATCATTAGCATGACTTGAGTATATGAACATGATCATACTACATGCTACAGGTTAACATTCTCATGCACGAACTTACTCTGCTCGGGTTAATTACCTCATAACCATCTCTTACATCCACTTATCCTACATCGGTATTCATGATACCACCGTGATCATCTCTATATCACGATTAAGCGGGTTACAATGCTACGCCATACTACTCATGCAGTGAACATGCTTGTGCACCGAGTCGCTCGGACTCGCTTACCATACGGGTTACCTTGCAGCCAATCTCATCAATACGGTGATCATTCACGGATCACAACGAAAACCAACTCTTGGTTCCATCAACAATCTCAACGGAAACTACTCTTGGGTTTCATCAACAACCATCTTCATGGTTTCAACAATCTCATCACATGACCAGTGTCCATCACATAACTTTAGTGTGCAAGATTAAATTATTTATGTTGACCCATGGTGCGACCGACTACGAACTGGGCCCATATCCGCGGACACGGCTATCGATAGATTTAACACACACTCTGTATATGTTAGTACACTGTACCCACACCACGGAATGCATGGCCTCGCACTCCCATTCGGGTGGAACAACGACATTCCGACAAAACCGATCTATTTCCATCACACTCTCCCAGCCACTCCGACAAATTCCCATTTGGGCTAAGTCCTGGGTGGCCCCGATGTCAACCAATGACATCCAACGACCACCGTCGTGGCAAAACATAAACTGTCCCAAATGGGGACAAGGATCCTTACAACAACAACAACTTGCACACAAGGCTTATGTCCGCCTACCTGATCAGGCACTACAAAAAAATACACTTCCGTGATGATACGTGTTGGTCACAGTAGGTCACGTTTTCTGTCATGCATGTACATCCATGAAGATTTTATGATAGAATCAAGATAGTCATACCTGTGCTGTCATAGAAGTGTTCCATGACATCACCAAAATTATCATCACGGAAGTGTCCACTTCCATGATGATAAATCGCGCGTCACATAAGTGCTTTCGTCAAGGGTGACCGGAACATGGCATCCACCGTAACGGAATGCCATTAAGCTATCGAGTCCGGTTTTGGATCCGATAACCCGCTAACAGCCCCAACCAATGGAGATTTTCCACGTGTAAAATCATCATTGGCTGGAGGAAACACGTGTCGGCTCACCGTTGGGACAGATGTCATTCACTCATTGGACCCAAAGCGCCTATGATACGCCGACACGTGGCACGGCCCAACGGAGGCCCATTCCTGTGAAAAGGCCAGCCCGTTTGACTTGGTCAAAAGGTGGCGGGTCGGCCCACGACAAGCATGTTAACGACCTATTCGCATATAGCCCATTTACAGCCCGCTAACCAAGGGCCCGTTTACGGCCTATTCGAATTAGGCCTAGTAGCGTCATCTGGGCCGTCCAATATAATTCCAGCCCGTTTTAACTTCCGGCCCATGTATGGGCCATGACGTCTTTCGGCCCATATGAGGCCCTTATAACTCTCGGCCCATTAACGGCCCGTGTTAAAACTGGCCCGTAATGAACAATGTATCACTTTATACCCATTAACGGTCCATTATTCCGTTGGGCCGTTTCCGTCCCATGTTATGTTTCGGCCTTCTCAGGACCCACTTATTCTTGGGCTCATTTCCAGCATTCGTTTACTTTTGGCATGTTATTGTCATTTTCTGCTTGTGGGCCAAATACAACCCATGGTTACAGTCAGCCCGTTTGTGGCCCGTTAATACGTTGGGCCGTTTTCATAGCGTCATCAAATACGACCCATTTATTATTGGGCTCATTTCCAGCATTCGTTTACTTTCGGCCCGTTACTATCATTTTCTGTTTGTGGGCCAAATACAACCCGTGGTTACAGTCGGCCCGTTTGTAGCCCGTTAATAGGTTGGGCCATTTTCATAGCATCATCAAAGACGGCCTATTAACGATGGCCTGTTATGGTCGGCCCATGAACAGACGATTTCAACTCTAGCCCATTTATGACCATAATGTGGTATGTGATTGGCCCATGTTTGGCCAACCGATCGTACGACCCGTAGAAGGCCCATTGTGTCAACGACCCGTAGAAGGCCCATTGTTTCTACGGCCCTTAGAAGGCCCATTGTTTCTACGGCCCGTAGGAGGCCCATGTTAACTACAGTAAATATGTAGCCCATTGTTAAGGTGGCCTAGTTTTAAAAAATATGTTATTCCGGCCACTAGCAAACCACGGAAAAAAGAACAGCACTGACTGCAAGAAAACAAATAAACAAGACAATAAGGAAATAAATAAGCAAGCAATTAACGCTAGCCTATTACCGCTATTACACATATTACATCCACTGGGCATCAAAGTTCGCCACCAGTGCAAATATAGGGAACAAAGCAGCATATTACATACACTGGCCGTCAAAATTGGCCACCAGTGCAAATAAACACGGCAGAAAAACATGAGCATAACTGAAACAACTTTAGAAGAGCTCAAGAAACGTGGTATCCACCATGCTCGCAATAAGCTTAGCAAGCTTATTAGCTTTGTCCTGTTTGGCGCTAAAATCCTCCAACGCTTGCTGTTGCAGTATGCATCTAAATGCTCCAGGGACTTCCGCAGTCCTTCCGCTTCTTGTCACAGCAGAGCTGATCGATGTCTTTCAGCTTGTAGTTGAGACTCAAGAAATCGAACTGATTCAGACAGTGAGTTTGAATAGCTAGTGCAAGTGGTAGTGGCCAGTAACTCCAACACTAAACCAAGACAGGACTTTCGAGTTGTCTCACTGTCTTCGAGATAGTCTTCCTTAGCTGTTTTATCAGCTTTGTTGGAGACCAACAAGGACGTGTCACTATCCCGAACCTTATCTGCATTACTTCCTTTACCATTGCTTAATAAGGTACTCTTCCCCAATATTCTGTCAGCATTCTAAAAGAAGAAACAAGCAGACACATAACAATTTAGCATGTACTAGTATATCAAACTCATTTTAGCGAACCAGTTCATTAGTAAGGTGGACATGGTTAAACTACCAAGTCTACTATTGCCAAGTACTATTACATAATAAAAGCATCAAACAAACATATATCTATGTCCTATGGTCACTGCATTGTCTTGCCAAATCAAAATAGAGACACGGTTCAAATCATATCAGTTCAAGACAAAGTAGCAGTGAAAGAATACAAAGCGTGGGAAAATACACGGCACAACAAGATTTCATATGGGTACCACGGGTCTACATGTACAACAACACTATTTGCTTTGTTGTGATTCTAGTAATGTGTAGGATATTAGAAGTCAACTGTATACACAATTGAAATTGAAATCAATAGAGCTATTTGTCGTGGAATTAGCACGGCAGATGTCCGGTTTAGAGGACTTAGGTGTGGAGCCATCGTGCGGGTTAGCTTGAAGAGGTTAAAGCACACAAAGAACACAAAGGGTTTATAATAGTTCGGCCCCTTCAATGAAGGTAAAAGCCTACGTCTAGTTTGGTTTGGTATTGCTTGGGCGTCGATGAACAGGGAGCGGATTGCTTGCCTGAGTCTCGACGGGTTGTTGCTTGTCCCTGAACCGTCGCCGGGTCGTCCCCTTATATAGGCGGCGACACCCGGTTCGGTTTATAGAGTCCCGAGGCCGGTTCATAATCGTGCCCGCCTCGGTCTCTATTCTTCCTACCTTATTCCTCAAGTTACATGATATGACGGTTCATAAACCGTAAGTTTTACATATGGGCCCTAAGCTTCCATGGGCCATAATCTCTGCTGGGCTTATGATAACACAACTACATTAATATAATCCGGATCTTCCTAGCCAGTTTATACCTGCTAGTAATATCCCTGACATTAGGCCCCAGATTGATTTGAACTTGTTCATGTCATTCTTCTAAGTCTCTGCATAAATTTTCTCTCTGCAGCTTCTCTGTTTTGTAAACCGGCTATGACGTCATCTCCAGAAATCATCTTACTCTGTCGTGACATCACCTCCGCATTTATTGCTCACAGCTATTTGTTACCTTTGTTAAAGGTTATCCCGAAGATCGAGGCGACAACCGAATCTTTATCCAATCTCTGACCTCCTTGATTCCCGCGCTTGCCGTTTCACCTCACCAGTCTTTATAAATACCGCTGAGCCCTATTCTTTTTCTTCCTTCCGCACTTTTTCTTCCTCCGTCGCCCGAAGCTCCGCCACCGTCTTCGAGCCCGTCGCCGTCGTCAAGCCAGGCCGCTGCATCACCCTGAAAATGTATCCAGAGCACTCCGCCGCCGTCTTCCTCTTCCTCAGGTACTTCTTCTTTCTCGCTGTAGATCTCAATCTAGGGTTCCTCAATGTCTTCCGCCATGAAAACCTCGAAGCTTGTTGTTCATCTCTGTAGGTTACCCTTGCAGTAAACTCAAACCTTGGATATATTTCAAATATGTTCCTGCTCCGTGGTTTAAACTTAGATTCGAACCTTAGATTCAAACCTTAGATCTATTTATTCTGTAGAAATCCTTCGTGGTTCTTCCTATGTAAGCAGAGCATATATTTCATCTTTTTCTTACGTCTTAGATCCATTTTTACTTTAGTCTTCTGTAGAAACCTGTTTCTTCGTCTTGGTAGATCTGTAAGTTACTCACAGGTTTAACCAATCATATACTCCTTTTGCAAAGAATTAGCCAGGAGCCCAACGGTTTAGCCTCCTCTTTTTTGTTATCATAAACCGATAGCAGTTCATTTCACATCTGCTTCCGGGTTGCCAATGCCATTAGTCCCTTGTCTAAACCGTCGATATAATTTGATGATACGCTCCGGTTTATGCTTCAGTACTTAGTAATCCGGATTTTGCACTGTACTTTTCAGCGTTTCCTTTTGCTCAGATGGCTGCCAAGCAGTTCGTTTGTTGCAACTGGGTTCCTTCCCGCATTACGGAAGAGGACTTAACCAACGCCACTTCAATTGGTCTTCTGGGCCCCCAAGCGGTCCTGAAATGGCGGGCCCCAGGAAATGAGTGTCCTCCTACCCCTAAAGAAGGAGAAGTCATCATTTTCTTTGATCATATGGCCCGGGGTTTTAGCCCTCCCGGTTCAAAAAATTTCCGGGATGTGCTGGCCGCTTTTCAGCTCCATCCTCAAGATATAGGTCCGAATTCTATATCAAACGTCTGCAATTTTCAAGTCTTCTCGGAAGTATACCTTCAAGAAGAACCATCAGTGGATTTGTTCCGAGACTTTTTCCACTTAAACCGGCGGACAGAGTTTACCGCCGGACCACATCAAGAGCTGGGTGGTGTTAGTATTCAGAAGAGAAGAGATGTGATCTTCCCTCACGCTGCTCTCCATACACACCCCAAGGACTGGAACCAATCCTGGTTCTATTGCAAAGATACCTCGCCTGAAGGAGAAAACCCACTGCCGGGTTACCGTGAACATCGTCTTCCTGAGGATCATCCCCTGCCGCAGCGCCTTAGTTCTTCAGAGCGGGCCCGGTTTGCCCCTCAGCTTGCCAAGCTTCGGGCCTTTATGGCCAACGGTTTGACTGGAGTAGATTTCATTCGTTGTTGGCTTGCCTGGAGCATCCTTCCTCTGAGCGGGCGCTCCGGTCTGATGTATGAGTATACCGGAAAAATGGATGACCCTCAACGTCACATCGACATAATGCTTCCTGAGAAGGAAGTCACTGAATCCGCAAAGAAAATGCTCAACATCTCTCTGGAAGAGTGTAGCCAAACCGGATTGGCTCCATTCTATGAAAACAACAAACCGCCAGTAGTAAGTTTTTTCTGACCTCTTCTGTTTGTTCTAATCTGTCCATATCAATTGTCTTCTATTTATTTTTCATTCTTCCGCACAGGCCAACGACCCCTTCTGGAAAACAAAACCTCAAGATAATTCAGGCAAACAGCCACGCCGAAAGACGTGTGTTGTCAAGAAGAAAAAGGCGGCCGTTGCCTCCGGTTCACATCCTGAGGAAGATGATCCGGATTCTGAGTTATGAATTGATCCTGATATGTTTTAATCTCTCTTTATCCAAATTTATGTTAACAGTGTCTTTCCAAAGGATTTGGCTGAAGGAAGTAAAGCGGCAGAAGTTAAGGTAATCTCTCTTTCTTCAGACTCTGAACCGCCGGTACCCAAAATTCGTCGGGCATCCCAGAAGTACCCTTTTTCTCATCCTTACGCTCAACTGGACCCCAAATTTCTTTTGAAGAAACAGCAGCATGAAGCGCGCCGGACTACGTACCATAGTGGCCATGTAGTAGAATCCTCCGGAATATCTCTTACTCCGGCTCGCAGGCGCCGCTCTGAGGTTTTACTTTTTCCAACTCTTCACCATCCAAAGGCCGGACTTATACGTAAACCGCTTAAACCGTCTGATCCTAACTATCAAGAGACACCTTTGTCATCTTCTGGTGAATCGACTGCCACACAGGTCCCTGTGCTGAAAACTGTGCCTGGGTAAGTCCCCTTCAACATCCGGTTTATATTTGTATTTGTTCCTTGATGATTCTCATTGTTCCTTCAATTTCCTTCAACAAGCCCAAGCTTAGCAAGAAGGCGAAGGCCACCAAAGTGGCTGCCGAGACTGCTACCGCTGATCCGGATGAAGTATCCCTCCAGAGAGCGATCCTGCAACTCAGTTTGATGATCCTGCTCCCATGGACCATGATGACATTGTTGCTCCGGAAGATACGAATGTGGAAAATGTCATTGAACCGGCGAGTCCTGTCCGGGTTAGCCCTCCTCGGACTAACCCGGCTCCTGTTAGCCCGGCCCCTACTGCTGCCCCTTCTCAGCCAACCACTGCCTCTTCTCCGGATGTTCAGGTAACCGGGACAGGTTTTACCGCTCCTGCTGAGCCTATCATCTTGGCCAAGCATACTGCTAAAGAGGAGAAGCTTCAACAAGATAAGGGCAAGTGGAGCACGGACTTGTCCAACTATGCCGAATTGAGTGCCCAGGAACTTTATTCCGGGTATTTGAACCGGCTTCACACCAGCCGCGATTATGAATTGGGCTTGGTTAATATGATGAAGGATAAGTATGAGGTAACTTCCTTCGCTTGTCTTTGTTCTATATTCTTTGTACTTCTGTCTTTATGCCATAGTAGCCCCCAAGTTCCGGTTTAGCTTCATTCTAGGTGAACCGGTACTTCCAAATGTATGAAAAATGAACTTACATTAGCCCCCAAGTGCCAGGGGCATAACTTGTTTTATGTGCCTGGGACTTGTCTGAATTTCTCTTTTAATACTTCAACTGCCCATTAGCACCCAAGTGTCAAGTGGATAACTTGTTTATATGCTTGAGACTTGTCTGAATTTCTCTTTTACTCCACTTGATTTTCTTGTAGGCTGACTTGACCCGGAAGGCTGCAGAAGTAACTGAGCTTCGGAATAGACTTGCTGCCACTAAAACTGCTTCTGCCAAAGCCAAGGATGAGCTGGCGCTGAACTTGACCAATACTGAAAAATTGAAAAAAGATTTTGAAGCAGAGTGATCAGCCTGGGAGGTGCAGAGGAACGCTCTTGAGAAAAGGGCAAAGGATGCTGAAGAGGCCCTTAACCCGGTGACGCAAGAGCTGACCGGCTTAAGGCAGCAAATAGAACTTATGACCTCTGCCATCTTTGGTGAGCACTTAATTTGCATATGCTTTCATCTATGCAATCTTTATTCTGCTCCGGCTTAACTGTAATAATCATATGTAGGGCGACGCATCACCCATCTTGGGGATGATATCCGGAAGAAACTCAAGGCCTCTTATACTCTGGTTGAGCAGCTGTATTCCGGCGCTCAAAGGATTATAAGTGCTATGTCTCATCACAAAGCGGCCCCCACTACTATCCAAGGTACCTTGGAGAAGCTATCTATACTGCCTGTACGCTTGGAAGAAGTGAAGAAATCTGCTGCACGGGCCGGCTCTCTTGTAGCACTGACTAGGGCCAAGGCATGGGTTCCGGACTTTGATCCGGAGGAAGCTATGAACGGGTACCCCAGTAACAAGGAAGATGGATCTGCCTTCTCTGGCAAGGACCTTCGTGCTTTAACCAAGGAAAGCCCTCTTGCCAGCAAGCTTGCTGATGAAGCGGACATGACCAGGTATCATCCGGCATATGACTTAGAGAATGAACGGGTGGACCGGCCGGTTTATGACACCGAGAATCTAATCCCACCAGTGCGCGCTCATACTTTCGCCCCAGATATTGATCCGTCCGATCTCATTACTGAGGAGATGTACTTCCGTGCACTATCCAAGATCGACTGGCGCGTTCCTGATTTTCAGCCGCTTCAAGAAGACGAATAAGTTCCGGAACGAGCCGATCCTCAGCCTTCGCAGCAGGAAGAAGAAGCATAAGCCGCTCTGTTTAACTCTTTAGCTGCTGTAATCTGTTGCCAGAAAACTTTAATCCGTTCAGGCCTGCAAGTGCCTTGTAATAGGATAGTTTGAAACATTTTCTGTCTTAATCCGGATGTCACAGCTTTGACTTGGCATCTGCCAATTTTAATCCCTTGTCTGCTATGGTTGATCCTTTATATTACCTGTATCTTTAATTAAGTATGCTTGACATCCTTAATCCGGTGGGCATTGTAGATTCTGATGAGGCTCTTGGCCCTCTTGGTGTTTGCCCAATGATTGTTCCGGGTTATAATAACCACCGGTTTAAATCATGCTGGTATTCTATGACCCAGACTTCTGTAAATCCGTGGTCAACTTTGAAGTTGCCCAGTTCTGGATCAAAAACCACAGAAAACTTTGAAAAAAATCACAAAACACAAAACACTGTTGCAAATAAGACTAGGTAGTCGAGGCTTTTTGCGAGCTGCCAGGCTCCATATTTGCCAATCAATGGATGCGACCCAAAGGGCTATGACTCATTTTGCCAATCAATGGGTGCAATCCAAGGAGCAATGATTTCTTTTGCCAATCAATGGATGTAATCCAAGGAGCAAGGACTTTTTCTTTTGCCAATCAATGGATGTAATCCAAGGAGCAAGAACATTTTCTTTTGCCAATCAATGGATGTAATCCAAGGAGCAACAACATTTTCTTTTGCCAATTAACGGATATATAATCCAAGGGGCAAGAACATTTTCTTTTGCCAATCAACGGATAAATAATCCAAGGGGCAAGAACATTTTCTTTTGCCAATCAACGGATATATAATCCAAGGGGCAAGAACATTTTTTCTTTTGCCAATCAACAGATATATAATCCAAGGGGCAAGAACATTTTTTATTTTGCCAATCAATGGATATATAATCCAAGGAGCAAGAACATTTTTTCTTTTGCCAATCAACGGATATATAATCCAAGGGGCAAGAACATTTTTTCTTTTGCCATTCAACAGATATATAATCCAAGGGGCAAGAACATATTTTGCCAATCAATGGATGTAATCCAAAGGGCGCTGATGCGAAGACGATCGTGTAAACCGGACCAGAAGGGATTTAAGCGAGGATTTGAATGTGATCCGTAGCCGCCTAGTGATCATAGAGGTAGGGTTCCTATGAAGGAGTTGCGCTTGAAAGGCAAGTCCTGCTTGGTCCCTTATAAAATTGTCCTATATAGCAAACTAGATTGGTCAAAGCATCTGCGTTAACTCTCATAAGATACTTATTTAGAAGAAAAAAGGCTGATCCCCCGGTTTACCAGGGGTGCCGGTTTATTTATTAATCATAATATATACATGATACATGAAGTGGAGCTCATGGCTCAAGTGTAGTAAGGCCGCAGAAGGGCAATGTTCCACGGCCTCTTCGTCTCTTCCTCTGCTGTCCGTGAGTCTTTGTGTTCTCGAATGTCCACCAGGTAGTATGAACCGTTGTGTAGGTTCTTGTTGATCACAAAGGGCCCTTCCCAAGGAGGGGATAACTTGTGCATATCTGTCTGGTCCTGGATGAGCCGGAGTACTAAGTCCCCCTCCTGGAACGTCCTGGTTTTAACCCGGCGGCTGTGATATCTGCGCAGGTCCTGCTGATAAATTGCAAATCGTGCTGCTGCTATGTCACGCTCTTCATCCAGCCGTTCTAAGCTGTCGTGTCTTGCTTTCTCATTGGCTGCTTCAACATAAGCTGCCACCCGTGGTGAGTCGTGCCGGATATCACTTGGAAGAACCGCTTCAGCATCGTACACCATGAAGAAAGGTGTGTAGCCTGTGGACCTGTTCGGCGTAGTATTGATGCTCCAGAGGACAGAAGGTAACTCCTCAACCTAGCACCCTGGTGTTCTTTGCAAGGGAGTCATAAGCCGGGGCTTGATGCCTCGCAAAATCTCTTGGTTGGCCCTTTCAGCTTGACCATTGGACTGAAGGTGAGCTACAGAAGACACATCTAGGCGAATATGCTCCCTTTGACAAAACTCTTCCATATCTCCCTTAGATAGATTGGTGCCATTATCAGTGATAATGCTGTGTGGAAAGCCAAACCGGAAAATTACCTTCTTGATGAATTTAACCGAGGTTGTCGCATCACACTTGCTCACAGGCTTTGCCTCAATCCACTTTGTAAATTTATCCACTGCCACCAATAGGTGTTTTTTTTTGATCTTGGGATCGTTTAAAAGGCCCAACCATATCAAGCCCCCAAGTCGCAAACACCCAAGTAATTGGTGTTGGGGAACGTAGTATTTTAAAATTTTCCTACGATCACGCAAGATCTATCTACCAGATGCATAGCAACGAGAGGGGAGAGTGTGTCTATGTACCCTCGTAGACCGAGAGCGGAAGCGTCAAGTGACGCGGTTGATGTTGTCGAACTTCTTCACGATCCAACCGATCAAGCACCGAACATACGGCACCTCCGCGTTCAGCACACGTTCAGCTTGATGACGTCCCACGAGCTCTTGATCCAGTTGAGCTTCACGGGAGAGTTTCGTCAGCACGACGGCGTGGTGACGGATATGATGTATTCACCGGCGCAGGGCTTCGCCTAAGCACCGCGACGGTATGACCGAGGTGTGTTTATGTGGAAGTGGGGGCACCGCACACGGCTGGAACAATTCAACTTGTGTGTCTTTGGGTGCCCCCCTGCCCCCGTATATAAAGGAGCAAGGGGGGAGGCCGTCCGGCCCCTCTATGGTGCGGCTAGGGTGCAATCCTACTAGGAATAGGATTGCAATCCTATTCCTAGTAAGAACTACCAAAGAAGGAAGAGAGGAAAAGGAAAAAGGAGGGAGAGGTGGCGCCCCCCAATCCTAGTCCAACTAGGATCCCTTAGGTGGGGCGCCGGCCAGCCCCTATGGGCTGCCTCTCTCTTTCCCTTAAGGCCCACTATGGACCATCCCCCTTCGTAGGGGGTTCCGGTAACCCCCTCCAGCAATCCCGTTAAATCCGAAACTTTTCCGGAACACTTCCGGTGTCCGAATATAGTCGTCCAATATATCAATCTTTATGTCTCGAACATTCCGAGACTCCTCGTCATGTCCGTGATCTCATCCGGGACTCTGAACTACCTTCGGTACATCAAAACTCATAAACTCGTAATACCGATCGTCATCAAACGTTAAGCGTGCGGACCCTACGGGTTCGAGAACTATGTAGACATGAACGAGACTCATCTCCGGTCAATAACCAATAGCGGAACCTGGATGTTCATATTGGCTCCTACATATTCTACGAAGATCTTTTATCGGTCATAACCGCATAACAACATACGTTGTTCCTTTTGTCATCGATATGTTACTTGCCCGAGATTCGATCGTCGGTATCTCTATACCTAGTTCAATCTCGTTACTGGCAAGTCTCTTTACTCGTTCCGTAACACATCATCTCGTGACTAACTCATTAGTCTTTTTGCTTGCAAGGCTTATTGTGATGTGTGTTACCGAGAGGGCCCAGAGATACCTCTCCGACACTCGGAGTGACAAATCCTAATCTTGATCTATGCCAATACCACGAATACTTTCGGAGACACCTGTAGAGCATCTTTATGATCACCCAGTTACGTTGTGACGTTTGATAGCACACAAGGTGTTCCTACGGTATTCGGGAGTTGCATAATCTCATAGTCATAGGAACATGTATAAGTCATGAAGAAAGCAATAGCAGTAAAACTAAACGATCATAGTGCTATGCTAACGGATGGGTCTTGTCCATCACATCATTCTCCTAATGATGTGATCCCGTTGATCAAATGACAACTCATGTCTATGGTTAGGAAACATAACCATCTTTGATCAATGAGCTAGTCTAGTAGAGGCATACTAGGGACACTCTGTTTTGTCTATGTATTCACACATGTACTAAGTTTCCGGTTAATACAATTCTAGCATGAATAATAAACATTTATCATGATATAAGGAAATATAAACAACAACTTTATTATTGCCGCTAGGGCATATTTCCTTCAGTCTCCCACTTGCACTAGAGTCAATAATCTAGCTCACATCGCCATGTGATTTAATACCGATAGTTCACATCGTTATGTGAATAACACCCATAGTTCACATCGCCATGTGACCAACACCCAAAGGGTTTACTAGAGTCAATAATCTAGTTCACATCGCTATGTGATTAATACCCAAGAGTAATAAGGTGTGATCATGTTTTGCTTGTGAGAGAAGTTTAGTCAACGGGTCTGTCACATTCAGATCCGTACGTATTTCGCAAATTTCTATGTCTACAATGCTCTGCATGGAGCTACTCCAGCTAATTGCTCCCACTTTCAATACGCATCCAGATTGATACTTAGAGTCATCTGGATTTAGTGTCAAAGCTTGCATGGGCGTAACCCTTTATGACGAACTCTTTATCATCTCCATAATCGAGAAACATTTCCTTAGTCATCCAGTTACTAAGGATAATTTTGACCGCTGTACAGTGATCTACTCCTGGATCACTATTGTACCCCCTTGACAAACTCATGGCAAGGTACACAACATGTTTGGTACACAACATGGCATACTTTATAGAACCTATGGCTGAGGCATAGGGAATGACTTTCATTCTCTCTATATTTTTCTGCCGTGGTCTGGCTTTGAGTCTTACTCAACTTCACACCTTACAAGTCAGGCAAGAACTCCTTCTTTGACTGATCCATTTTGAACTACTTCAAAATCTTATCAAGGTATGTACTCATCGAAAGTCTTATCAAGCGTCTTGATCTATCTCTATAGATCTTGATGCCCAATATGTAAGTAGCTTCACCAAGGTCTTTCTTTGAAAAACTCCTTTCAAACACTCCTTTATGCTTTCCAGAAAATTCTACATCATTTCCGATCGTCAATATGTCATTCACATATACTTATCAGAAAGGTTGTAGTGCTCCCACTCACTTCTTGTAAATACAGGCTTCACCGCAAGTCTGTATAAATCTATATGCTTTGATCAACTTATCAAAGCGTATATTCGAACTCCGAGATGCTTGCACCAGTCCATAGATGGATCACTGGAGCTTGCACAATTTGTTAGCACCTTTAGGATTGACAAAACCTTCTGGTTGCATCATATACAATTCTTCTTTAATAAATCCATTAAAGAATGCAGTTTTGTTATCGATTTGCCAGATTTCATAAATGCGGCAATTGCTAACATGATTCGGACAGACTTAAGCATCGTTACGGGTGAGAAAGTCTCATCGTAGTCAACTCCTTGAACTTGTCGAAAAACTTTCGCAACAAGTCGAGCTTTGTAAACAGTAACATTACCGTCAGCGTCGGTCTTCCTCTTGAAGATCCATTTATTTTCGATGGCCTGCCGATCATCGGGCAAGTCAACCAAAGTCCACACTTTGTTCTCATACATGGATCCCATCTCAGATTTCATGGCTTCAAGCCATTTTGCGGAATCTGGGCTCATCATCGCTTCCTCATAGTTCGTAGGTTCATCATGGTCTAGTAACATGATTTCCAGAACTGGGTTGCCGTACCACTCTGATGCAGAACGTACTCTGGTTGATCTACGACGTTTAGCAGAAACTTGATCCGAAGTTTCATGATCATCATCATTAACTTCCTCACTGATTGGTGTAGGAATCACTGGAACAATTTTCTGTGATGTACTACTATCCATTCCGGGAGAAGGTACAATTACCTCATCAAGTTCTACTTTCCTCCCACTCACTTCTTTCGAAAGAAACTCCTTCTCTAGAAAGGATCCATTCTTAGCAACGAATATCTTGCCTTCGGATCTGTGATAGAAGGTGTACCCAACAGTCTCTTTTGGGTATCCTATGAAGACACATTTCTCTGACTTGGGTTCGAGCTTATCAGGTTGAAGCTTTTTCACATAAGCATCGCAGCCCCAAACTTTAAGAAATGACAACTTTGGTTTCTTGCCAAACCATAGTTCATAAGGTGTCGTATCAACAGATTTAGATGGTGCCCTATTTAACGTGAATGCAGCTGTCTCTAAAGCATAACCCCAAAACGATAGTGGTAAATCGGTAGAGACATCATAGATCGTACCATATCCAATAAAGTACGGTTACGACGTTCGGACACACCATTACGCTGTGGTGTTCCGGGTGGCGTGAGTTGTGAAACTATTCCACATTGTTTTAAATGAAGACCAAACTTGTAACTCAAATATTCTCCTCCACGACCAGATCGTAGAATTTTATTTTCTTGTTACGATGATTCTCTACTTCACTCTGAAATTCTTTGAACTTTTCAAATGTTTCAGACTTGTGCTTCATTAAGTAGATATACCCATATCTACTCAAATCATCAGTGAAGGTCAGAAAATAACGATACCCGCCGCGAGCTTCAATACTCATTGGCCCACACACATCAGCATGTATGATTTCCAACAAATCTGTTGCTCGCTCCATAGTTCCGGAGAACGGAGTTTTAGTCATCTTGCCCATGAGGCATGATTCGCAAGCACCAAGTGATTCATAATCAAGTGATTCCAAAAGTCCATCACTATGGAGTTTCTTCATGCGTTTTACACCAATATGATCTAAACGGCAGTGCCACAAATAAGTTGCACTATCATTATTAACCTTGCATCTTTTGGTTTCAATATTATGAATATGTGTATCACTACAATCGAGATCCAATAAGAATAGACCACTCTTTAAGGGTGCATGACCATAAAAGATATTATTCAAAAAAATAGAACAACCATTATTCTCTGATTTAAATGAATAACCGTCTCGCAACAAACAAGATCCAGATATAATGTTCATGCTCAACGCTGGCACCAAATAACAATTATTTAGGTCTAAAACTAATCCCGAAGGTAGATGTAGAGGTAGCGTGCCGACGGCGATCACATCGACTTTGGAACCGTTTCCCACGCGCATCGTCACCTCGTCCTTAGCCAATCTTCGTTTAATCCGTAGTCCCTATTTCGAGTTACAAATATTAGCAACCGAACCGGTATCAAATACCCAGGTCCTACTACGAGCATTAGTAAGGTACACATCAATAACATGTATATCACATATACCTTTGTTCACCTTGCCATCCTTCTTATCCGCCAAATACTTGGGGCAGTTCCGCTTCCAGTGTCCAGTCCCCTTGCAGTAGAAGCACTCAGTTTCAGGCTTGGTTCTAGATTTGGGTTTCTCTGCGGGAGCAGCAACAAACTTGCTATTCTCCTCGAAATTCCCTTCCTTTCCCTTTTTCTTGAAACTAGTGGTGTTGTTAACCATCAACACTTGATGCTTCTTTTTGATTTCTACCTCCGCAGCTGTCAGCATAGCGAAGAGCTCGGGAATTGTCTTTTGCATCCCTTGCATATTATAGTTCATCACGAAGCCATTATAGCTTGGTGGTAGTGATCGAAGAATTCTATCAATAACACTATTCTCATCAACTTGACAACCAAGTTGAGTCATATGATTGTAGTGCCCATACATTGTGAGCAAGTGTTCACTGATAGAACTATTCTCCTCCATCTTGCAGCTGTAGAACTTATTGGAAATCTCATATTTCTCAATCCGGGCATTTGCTTGAAATATTAACTTCAACTCCTGGAACATCTCATATGGTCCATGACGTTCAAAACGTCGTTGAAGTCCCGGTTCTAAGCCGTAAAGCATGGCACACTGAACTATCGTGTAGTCATCAGACCGCGACTGCCAGACGTTCAAAGCGTCTACATTAGCGGGAGGGGGCTTGTCACCTAGCGGTGCTTCAAGGACATAATTCTTCTGTGCAGCAATGAGGATAATCCTCAGGTTACGGACCCAGTCCGTGTAATTGCTACCATCATCTTTCAACTTAGCTTTCTCTAGGAACATATAAAAAATAAACGTGGAGCAACATTGCGAGCTATTGATCTACAACATACATATGCTAATACTACCAGGACTAAGTTCATGATAAATTAAAGTTCAATTTAATCATATTACTTAAAGAACTCCCACTTAGATAGACATCCCTCTGGTCATCTAAATGATCACGTGATCCAAATCAACTAAACCATGTCCGATCATCACGTGAGATGGAGTAGTTTCAATGGTGAACATCTTATGTTGATCATATCTACTATATGATTCACGCTCGACCTTTCGGTCTCCAGTGTTCCGAGGCCATATCTGCATATGCTAGGCTCGTCAAGTTTAACCCGAGTATTCTGTGTGTGCAAAACTGGCTTACACCCGTTGTATTTGAACGTAGAGCTTATCACACCCGATCATCACGTGGTGTCTCGGCACGACGAACTTTCGCAACGGTGCATACTCAGGGAGAACACTTATACCTTGAAATTTATTAAGGGATCATCTTATAATGCTACCGTCGTTCTAAGCAAAATAAGAAGCATAATAAGATAAACATCACATGCAATCAAAATATGTGACATGATATGGCCATCATCATCTTGTGCTTTTGATCTCCATCTCCAAATCACCTTCATGATCACCTTCGTCACCGGCGTGACACCTTGATCTCCATGGTAGTATCGTTGTCGTCTCGCCAACTATTGCTTCTACGACTATCGCTACCGCTTAGTGATAAAGTAAAGCAATTACATGGCGATTGCATTTCATACAATAAAGCGACAACCATATGGCTCCTGCCAGTTGCCGATAACTTTACAAAACATGATCATCTCATACAAAACCGTATAACTCATCATGTCTTGACCATATCACATCACAACATGCCCTGCAAAAACAAGTTAGACGTCCTCTACTTTGTTGTTGCATGTTTTACGTGGCTGCTACGGGCTTAGCAAGAACCGTTCTTACCTACGCATACAAAACCACAACGATGTTTCGTCAAGTATGTGCTGTTTTAACCTTCACAAGGACCGGGCGTAGCCACACTTGATTCAGCTAAAGCGAGAGAGACAGACACCTGCCAGTCACCTGTAAGCAACGAGTGCTCGTAATGGTGAAACCAGTCTCGCGTAAGCGTACGCGTAATGTCGGTCCGGGCCGCTTCATCTCACAATACCGCCGAAGCAAAGTATGGCATGCTGGTAAGCAGTATGACTAGTATCGCCCACAACTCATTGTGTTCTACTCGTGCATATCATCTACGCATAGACCTGGCTCATGATGTCACTGTTGGGGAACGTAGTATTTTAAAATTTTCCTACGATCACACAAGATCTATCTACCAGATGCATAGCAACGAGAGGGGAGAGTGTGTCTACGTACCCTCGTAGACCGGGAGCGGAAGCGTCAAGTGACGCGGTTGATGTTGTCGAACTTCTTCGCGATCCAACCGATCAAGCACCGAACGTACGGCACCTCCGCGTTCAGCACACGTTCAGCTTGATGACGTCCCACGAGCTCTTGATCCAGTTGAGCTTCACGGGAGAGTTTCGTCAGCACGACGGCGTGGTGACGGATATGATGTATTCACCGGCGCAGGGCTTCGCCTAAGCACCGCGACGGTATGACCGAGGTGTGTTTCTGTGGAAGGGGGGCACCGCACACGGCTGGAACAATTCAACTTGTGTGTCTTTGGGTGCCCCCCTGCCCCCGTATATAAAGGAGCAAGGGGGGAGGCCGTCCGGCCCCTCTATGGTGCGGCTAGGGTGCAATCCTACTAGGAATAGGATTGCAATCCTATTCCTAGTAGGAACTACCAAAGAAGGAAGAGAGGAAAAGGAAAAAGGAGGGAGAGGTGGCGCCCCCCAATCCTAGTCCAACTAGGATCCCTTAGGTGGGGCGCCGGCCAGCCCCTATGGGCTGCCTCTCTCTTTCCCTTAAGGCCCACTATGGACCATCCCCCTTCGTAGGGGGTTCCGGTAACCCCCTCCGGCAATCCCGTTAAATCCGAAACTTTTCCGGAACACTTCCGGTGTCCGAATATAGTCGTCCAATATATCAATCTTTATGTCTCGGACATTCCGAGACTCCTCGTCATGTCCGTGATCTCATCCGGGACTCCGAACTACCTTCGGTACATCAAAACTCATAAACTCATAATACCGATCGTCATCAAACGTTAAGCGTGCGGACCCTACGGGTTCGAGAACTATGTAGACATGAACGAGACTCATCTCCGGTCAATAACCAATAGAGGAACCTGGATGTTCATATTGGCTCCTACATATTCTACGAAGATCTTTTATCGGTCATAACCGCATAACAACATACGTTGTTCCTTTTGTCATCGGTATGTTACTTGCCCGAGATTCGATCGTCGGTATCTCTATACCTAGTTCAATCTCGTTACTGGCAAGTCTCTTTACTCGTTCTGTAACACATCATCTCGTGACTAACTCATTAGTCTTTTTGCTTGCAAGGCTTATTGTGATGTGTGTTACCGAGAGGGCCCAGAGATACCTCTCCGACACTCGGAGTGACAAATCCTAATCTTGATCTATGCCAATACCACGAATACTTTCGGAGACACCTGTAGAGCATCTTTATGATCACCCAGTTACATTGTGACGTTTGATAGCACACAAGGTGTTCCTACGGTATTCGGGAGTTGCATAATCTCATAGTCATAGGAACATGTATAAGTCATGAAGAAAGCAATAGCAGTAAAACTAAACGATCATAGTGCTATGCTAACGGATGGGTCTTGTCCATCACATCATTCTCCTAATGATGTGATCCCGTTGATCAAATGACAACTCATGTCTATGGTTAGGAAACATAACCATCTTTGATCAATGAGCTAGTCTAGTAGAGGCATACTAGGGACACTCTGTTTTGTCTATGTATTCACACATGTACTAAGTTTCCGGTTAATACAATTCTAGCATGAATAATAAACATTTATCATGATATAAGGAAATATAAACAACAACTTTATTATTGCCTCTAGGGCATATTTCCTTCAATTGGAATCATCCGCAGCTCCTGTGCCGGAACAAGAGCACGCCGTGAAAATTTCTGACAAGCGTCGCATTTCCGGACTAGATCCTCCGCATCAGTATGGGCTGTCAACCAGTAGAACCCATGACGGAAAGCTTTAGCTACCAAGGACTTTGAACCGGCGTGATGACCACAATCCCCTTCATGAATCTCTCGAAGAATGTCACAGCCTTCTTCGGATGATACACACCGCTGAAACGCTCCGGAAACACTATGGTGATGAAGTTCTCCGTTGACAATTGTCATGGACTTGGATCGCCGGGTTATCTGCCTAGCTTCAATCTCACCATCTGGCAACTCTCCTCGGCTCAGGTACGCCAAGTAAGGGAGTGTCCAATCCGGAATAACATGAAGTGCCGCAACCAGCTGCGCTTCCGGATCAGGAACAGCCAAATCCTTCTCCGATGGTACTTGAACTGATGGACTGTGTAACTCATCCAAGAAAGTATTCGGCGGCACCGGTTTACGCTGAGAACCCAGCCGGCTTAGAGCATCGGCCGCTTCATTTTTCCGCCGGTCTATGTGATCCACCTGATATCCCTTGAAATATCCTGCAACTGCTTCAACTTCTCGCCTGTAAGCCGCCATGAGAGGATCTTTAGAGTCCCACTTGCCAGGTACTTGTTGTGCCACTAAATCTGAATCACCAAAGCACTTGACCCGGCTCAAGTTCATCTCCTTAGCCATCCGCAGGCCATGAAACAGTGCCTCATATTCAGCCACATTGTTAGTGCAAGGAAACATTTGTCGGAGGACATAACAAAATTTGTCACCTCGTGGGGAAGTTAACACAACTCCAGCCCCCGAGCCTTCTAATTGCCTTGAACCGTCGAAGTGAATAGTCCAGTATGTATGATCCGGCTTCTCCTCTGGTGCTTGCAATTCTGTCCAATCATTGATGAAATCTACCAATGCTTGGGATTTGATAGCAGTACGTGGTACATACTTCAATCCGTGTGGGCTAAGCTCAATGGCCCATTTTGCTACTCTGCCAGTGGCTTCTCTGTTCTGGATTATATCCCCCAACGGAGCTGAACTAACAACAGTGATTGGGTGGCCTTGGAAGTAGTGCTTCAGCTTCCGGTTTGCCATAAACACGCCATACACTAGCTTTTGCCAGTGTGGGTACCTTTGCTTCGATTCAATTAGAACCTCACTGACGTAATAAACCGGGCGCTGAACCGGATGTTCCTTGCCTGCTTCCTTGCGCTCCACCACAATTGCCACGCTAACTGCACGTGCATTGGCAGCCACATATAACAGCAGCGGCTCATTGTCAACGGGGGCAGCAAGGACCGCTGGTTCTGCTAATTGCCGCTTCAAGTCCTCAAACGCAGCGTTTGCAACATCGCTCCATATAAACCGTTCTGTCTTCTTCAGCATCTGATAGAGCGGAATTGCCTTCTCTCCCAAACGGCTGATGAATCGGCTTAACGCTGTAATCCGGCCAGCGATGCGCTGGACATCATTGATACAAGCTGGTTTAGTTAAGGATGTGATCGCCTTGATCTTCTCCGGATTGGCCTCTATTCCTCTGTTTGATACCGAGAATCCTAGGAGCTTACCAGCCGAAACACCAAAAACGCACTTCTCCGGATTAAGCATCATCTTATAGACCCGGAGGTTATCAAAGGTTTCCTTGAGGTCCTCTATCAGCGTCTCCTCCTTCCTTGATTTTACAACAATGTCATCCACATAAGCATGGACATTTTTCCCGATCTGCCCCTTAAGACAGTTTTGTACGCAACGCTGGTAAGTTGCTTGGGCACTCTTGAGCCCAAAGGGCATAGATACGTAGCAGAAGGCTCCAAAGGGAGTTATGACGGCTGTCTTCTCCTGGTCCTTAACCGCCATCTTGATCTGGTGATACCCTGAATATGCATCCAAAAAACTTAGCCGCTCACATCCCACCGTAGCATCAATGATCTAATAAATACGGGGGAGAGCAAAAGGATTAGTCGGACAAGCCTTGTTTAGGTCTGTGTAATCCACACACATCCTCCACTTTCCATTTTTCTTCAACACCAGAACTGGATTAGCCAACCACTCCGGATGGAACACCTCAACTATGAACCCTGCGGCCAAAAGCCTGGCCACTTCCTCTCCTATAGCCTTGCGCCTTTCTTCGTTGAAGCGGCGCAGATACTGCTTGACCGGTTTAAACTTCGGTTCAATATTAAGACTGTGCTCAGCGAGTTCCCTCGGTATACCTGGCATGTCAGAAGGTTTCCATGCAAAGATATCCCGGTTCTCATCGATGAACTCGATGAGCGCGCTTTCCTATTAGGGGTCGAGGTTAGCGCTGATGGTGAACTGTTTGGATGAGTCACCTGGCACAAAGTCAACTTGTTTAGTTTCCTCTGCCGATTTAAACTTTAACGCCGGATCATGCTCTGTGGTTGGCTTTTTCAACGGGGACATATCTGCCGGATCAACGTTGTCTTTGTAGAACTTCAACTCCTCTGTAGCACATACTGCCTCTGCATAGGCTGCATCTCCTTCCTCGCACTCCAATGCGATTTTACGACTTCCGTGAACCGTAATGGTTCCCTTGTGACCCGGCATCTTGAGCTGTAGATAAACATAGCACGGTCTAGCCATGAACTTAGCGTAAACCGGCCTTCCAAACAGAGCATGATATGGGCTCCGGATCTTTACGACCTCAAAAGTTACTGTCTCTGACCTGGAGTCCTGCTCATCTCCAAAGGTGACCTCCAGATCAATTTTCCCAACTGGGTAAGCCGATTTACCTGGCACCACTCCATGGAACACCGTGTTGGATTGTCTCAATTTCTTGTCCTTCAACCCCATACGACGGAAAGTCTCATAATATAAGATGTTGATACTACTGCCACCATCCATGAGCACCTTTGTGAATTTGTAACCACCCACCTGTGGTGCCACCACTAAGGCCAACTGGCCCGGATTGTCAATTCGCGGCGGGTGATCCTCTCTGCTCCACACAATAGGTAGTTCCGACCAACGCAGGAAACGTGGTGTTGCCGGTTCAACTGTGTTTACCGCCCGCTTCAGGATTTTCTGATCCCTTTTGCACAAACTCGTAGTGAAAACATGATACTGTCCACTACTTAGCTCCTTCGGATTACTCTGATATCTGGATTGCTGCTGCTGTTGACGCTGCTGATTGCCTTGGTTATTGTAGCCACCGGACCATGCTGGTGGTTGCCTTGGTTGTTATAACCGCCCTGACCGTGCTGCCGGTAGTTGCCTTGGTTGTAGTTATTGTTGCCGCCATGATATCCTGATTCGGACCCATTACCATGGTGTCCCAGACCTTGAAAACCGGAACTCGAGCCGCCGCCCAGTGGTCCGTTGTCATTTTTGGCTTGTCTCATGGCCTCTACCATGATCCGGCATTGCCCCCATGTATGTTTAGCTGGGTGTTCCTCTGTGCTATGTTTTGGGCAAGGCTCGTTCAACTGTCGATCCAGATTGATGGATCCTCCCCCGCTCCATGGAGGTGGCCTACCCTTGCGGTGCTGAAAATTTCCTTGAACATTGGTATTGGCCCCAAAATCAGAGCTGCCCTCTGCCTTTCGCTTACCACTAAAACTAGTTCCCGCCGGATTAACCTGTGCCGGTTTACCGGCCTTGTTCGCTTTCCCGGATTTGTCTCCATCTGCTTCTGGGTATTTAGTATTATCAGAGTCCCCATACTTCACCAGAGCGCTCATGAGTGTCCCCATGTCATTACAATCCCGCTTGAGCCGTCCCAACTTCAGCTTTAGAGACTCAAACCGACAATTGTTTTCTAGTGTCACTATCGCCGTACTGGGATTGATGCTATTGGAAGAGTGCAGCATTTCTGACACTCGCCGCACCCAGGAGCTCGTCGGCTCCTGTTCTCCATGAACACACGCCTCCAGGTCCACTATTGACATCGGTTGCTTGCACGTGTCTTTGAAATTTTTGATAAACTGCCGACGCAGCTCACCCCATGATCCAATAGAATTGGGTCGTAAGCCCTTTAACCATGTCTGGGCTGTACCTTCAAGCATCATGGTAAAATATTTTGCACATGCCGCTTCATCCACATCTAGCATCTCCATAGCCATCTCATAACTCTCAATCCAAGCCTCTGGAGCCAGGTCTGCCGTATAGTTAGGCACCTTGCACGGACCTTTGAAGTCCTTGGGTAACCTTACGCTTCGTAAAGCGGGAACAAGACACTGTACTCCAAAAGAACTCGCCGTGAATCCTGTCTCTGCTGTGGTTGGGTGAACCGACGTCGTTTGACGGACATCCTCGTGGGCAGTAGGTCTGGCCCGGTTCATCGCCTCCTGGGCATCCCCCTCTACTCCTGCCGGATTATCTTGCCTGTGACGGTGACGTCTCCGCTCGCTGCTGGATACTTCCGGTTCATCCCAACGCCTAGTGTAACTCCTGCTGTGACGGGGTGTTGAATGAATTCTCTCCCTGCTATAAGAGTACGCCTGCTGCTGTGTCAACGCTGTGTCTAGCAATTCCTTGACCCTGCGTGCTTCCATCGCCATGGGGGACGTCCCCTCAATGGGTAAAGCGGCCAGTCGTGAAGCGGCGGCGACGATGTTATCCAATGGGTTTGAATAATGGCCAGGAGGTGTGGGGATGTGCGGCGTGGGCACAACCTGATGATTCTGCTCCGCGGTCGGCTGTTGAACCGGCGCGCCTGCTCCTGGGACTCCTCTCCGGTTTACTTCTAGGTTATTGCTGGCTCCCGCTCCTGGTGTGCCAAAGAGATTCATCGCCTCATAGACCGGCGGAAGATGAGTCTGATACCTTCTGTTCCTTACCTCCTGCGCAGAGGCCTGATCAATCCTGAGCCAGAAAGCTTGGGAATCCAGCTCTGCTTGCCTTGTCACCATCATGGCTTTCTATGCATCCAGATCCCGTTTGGCTTGCTCAATCCGGCCCTTCAGCTGGAGGATCTCCGCATCATGCTGCGCCTTGTTGGCAGGAGCTACTTCTGCTATTGCGCATGCTGTCAACTCCTCGACCAAGGTGGATAGAGCGTCAGAGGGTGAGGGGGCTCGATTGCTCGCCCATGCACCGGCCACCTCTGCTGTGAACGCCCCAGTCACCGTGGGCTGCTGCATAGGCTGTGATCCAGCCATGAAGACAGCCACCCGGTTTGGCGGATCGAAGGGGTCCGAAATACTGTCACCATCGGACATACCCCCGGATCGTCCGTCCCGCAACTGATACAAAGACTCGGTCTCTCCGGATGAAGATTCATCGTCAGAGTAGACAACTGTCTCACCACCAGAATCTGATCCGTCCTCGGCTTGGACTCCATGCACTACTCCAACGAAAACATGCTTCATGGCGGGCTGAATCCGGGCCGATCCTGCACGCTGAGCCGGCTCGACGATGTTGGGGAAGATGTCCGGCTCAGGTCCCAGTTCACCAATCTTGCCGATGAAGACGTGGATGCCACCAAAGGGGACCCGGTACCCGTATTCGATTGAATCGGCCTCGGGGCCCCAGCCTGCATCGTCGATGTAGATCCGGCCGCGGCGACTGTTGGTCATCCGGCCAACCACGTAACCCTTGAGTCCTTCAAAGCTGCCCTTCAAGAACTCGAAACCATCGTGCGATAGCCCCACGGTGGGTGCCAACTGTCGTGGAATTAGCACGGCAGATGTCCTGTTTAGAGGACTTAGGTGTGGAGCCATCGCGCGGGTTAGCTTGAAGAGGTTAAAGCACACAAAGAACACAAAGGGTTTATACTAGTTCGACCCCTTCAATGAAGGTAAAAGCCTACGTCTAGTTTGGTTTGGTATTGCTTGGGCGTCGATGAACAGGGAGCGGATTGCTTGCCTGAGTCTCGACGGGTTGTTGCTTGTCCCTGAACCGTCGCCGGGTCGTCCCCTTATATAGGCGGCGACGCCTGGTTTGGTTTACAGAGTCCCGAGGCCGATTCATAATCGTGCCCGCCTCGGTCTCTATTCTTCCTACCTTATTCCTCAAGTTACATGATATGACGGTTCATAAACCGTAAGTTTTACATATGGGCCCTAAGCTTCCATGGGCCGTAATCTCTACTGGGCTTATGATAACACAACTACATTAATATAATCCAGATCTTCATAGCCGGTTTATACCTGCTAGTAATATCCCTGACACTATTGATAAGAGCAAGCCTGTTAAAGAAACATGCGTGAACATACCTGCTGTGCCATTGGAGTTTTGATTGGATCCTTCAATTTAAAAATAAGTTTGTATGAGTAAATACAGTGATACAAGAGCAAAGCAGTATGCACGATAGCAAATAGCAATGTAATCTTAAATTAGAACAGTTGTTCTTCAGGTTTAGGCACTTGTTCAACATGAACAGAGTACAGTAAGACGCAAGAATATAGTACTTAAAATAGAAAATGAGCTCATAGACCTTACCACATTCTTGGTTCGGGACCAGTACAGAACAAGGCGTTCCCAGTCATCGTCCAGTAAATGTGTCTCAGGAGAACGTAAGGGAATATGATGAGTTTCTTTGCCGGTGAAGTACGTTTTCTTCAGGTAATTCCGATACTGCCACCAAGCATTCTTGAAGATAGCAGAGGTATTAGCACAAGTTACCTCATCCTGAGTTTCCAAATCGGTCCTTCTCTATAGAGAAAAATGGGAAAATTTGTTGTATTATAACCATCATGGAGGTAGGATGTATGGGACAAAGCAAAGTAATTGCCATGAATAACATTACTTACACATAACTCCTGGACAAACACCTGCAACTGACATTTTCCTTCATCTCTAGTATAATATTTCCAAGATAGGAAGATACGCACATACGATTTAACAACATCAAATGCGATAGATGCTAAAGTACCAGCTGATTGTGCTTCCACCATAGGAATAGGCGTACTAGCTGGTGGAGTTGGTGTTCGCCGTGGTAGTACTGGCCCTTTGGGCACTGGAGCTGCCTTACTAACTGCTCTTGTTTGGGAGCTATGTGGTGGAGATGGTGCCGTGTCAACAGGAACTGGGTTACTATCTGCTGGGGTTGGAGTTAGATTGGGTGAAGCTGGTTCTCTGTCCATCGCAGTAGGGGTACAATCTACGAGAGTTTGGGTTATGTGTGGTAGGGCTGGTTCTCGTGCATGTACAACCGGGGTGCTATCTCCACCAAGAGGTAGCACTGTTTTATTTGAAGACCGTGTTTTTAGTCTGGTAGATGCTGGCATCACCCGCTCAAGTTCAAATGGCTAATAAACAGGAAACATAGTTGAATGTACATACATTGTATGAGAGACAGATGCAATAGATAGTGTGGAAAAAAGAGGACATGAAATAGTTGACATGTATATTGTTTAACTACAAGGGATAGCATGACATAATTTCACATATATGATGTCTATCTAAATTGGATAGCATAGCATAACATAATTCAAAGATATGATGAATAACTAAAACGCCATGCCAAGTTAGAGCATACACCTCGGTGGGGGGATATGACTGGTCATCTGTCTCTGAATCCATCTCTGAGGAGCTATCGGGGCACAACAAGAGATCTACTTTGATAGGTAGCATTGTCTGCTCTGAAGGCCTTGTTTTCACTCCAGATTTTTCAATCTCCCACCCAAATGGCTGATTCACAGGAAGAGTAGTTTAATGTACAAACATTGTCGACAAATGGAAATGTAATGAAGAAAAGGATGGGCAAGATATCATTCAAATATATGATGCCTGGTTAAACATGATGGCATTGCACACATATATTATGGCTGGCTAAAAGACATGAGACTGCATAATTCCCATATATGATATAGAAACTAAACAAGTGGCGAAAGAACATGTCTAAACTAAGAAGATGGCATATATGATGTCGAAAGTAGGCACTGCAAGGCAACATATGCATGATATGACTAACATCATCATGCGAAGGTATAGCAAACACCTTGGGGGGGTAAATAGGAGTGGTCAGCGGCGTCTGAATCCGCCTCAAAATAGATATCTTCCTCTGGATTACAATTTGGAGAGGGGTGGGGAGGTTTGCCATTGAACCCACCATGGAGCGATGTCTGCATGACATTGTATTGCCGCGCAAAACTCTTCTCTTTTTCTCTACATGTTTAGCATGACTGTGTACAATATCTGACATGCATACGAAAAAATATGGTGAGATTATGTAAGGAGAGCATGCAGAAATTTAGAGTGCTGGTAACAACCAGTGGATGGATCCAAAAATAATGATAGCAGGCTGATGATTGCTTTAATTTAATAAAAAGACAGATGATGATTGCTTTACTATTTGTTTCCCACCCAAGATGAACAACATAGGCATACCCTAGGTGAACCAGATATTAGACAGAGATACTATTCATTGCTTCCTCGATATGTGCCCCACAACTAATTTAGAACTCAAGTGTGAACATTAATTTGGACCTGACTTGGAGTCCAAGAGGTGAACGGGACGATAAAGTAGCAGGTAATTTTAAGCAATGCATAACATAAGCAGAATCAAAAGAGTGCGACCTCTCTTGTGGACTCGTGTACTCCTCAGGTTCATCTGCTGAGTTGATGATGGTGATGCCGTTGCGGTGGTTGCCGGCGGCAGGGAAGGAGATCTGAGGTGGCGAAAGACGGTCAAGAGTTGTGATGTCTGGTTTGGTGGATGTTTCTGTCGATGGAGCACCTCAGGTGAGGTAGACAACGTCGCGGCAGGAGAAGGACAAACCACACAAAGTTCCCATCGACACCTACCTATAACTGAAGTAATTCTGTAAGGGCTCATTTGGCTTGCATGATTCTAAAAACGCAGGGAAGGAAAAACACCAGAATAGGATAGGAATGCACATGGTAAATAGAGCATTTCAAAACACATGATTTCGGTCAACTTGGGTGTTTGGTTTACAGGAATTGGAAGAGCAGAGGAATGCAAAGAAACATGGCCAAAATAAAGTGAAACCATATGAAAGCGTGTACAGTTAGAATGTTATTCTGCCACTAATGCACTTGGTCTTGTTTTCATGCATAGGATTTTGAAGAGTAGGTCCAGGTGGATGTTTTGCTTCATTCCTTTCAACAAAATGCATGAATAATTGAATAGTAGAGTGCCATTGGAAAATTCCCTATTGTTATGTTTTTCTGTCAAACCAAAATAGCCCTAATGGATCGACATGAATGTATAGTAATAAGTGATGCAACAAGTGTACAACCTCTTTGCCGTAGTCGTGTCGACCTCAGCATCATTGGGTTGGTCACTGAAGCAGTTGAGGCAGAGGTGGCTGCCGGAGGTGTGGATGAAGATCTGAGGAATATGTAGACGGCGTCTAGGGCACTGCTCTGTTGTGATGGTTCGTTCTGTCGTTGGAGCAGCCCCGATGAGCCGTAGGACGTCAAGGCTGAAGCAGCACAAGACAGACATCGTCAATCTCAAGTGGGATTCTAGTAGCATCTCCAATAGATGATGTAAAATAGATGTAAAATTTACATCACCAAAAACCACCTGACTACAACAGATGAGGTAAAAACTGTTGACTCTGAACTTGACTGTCGAAACTGAAATATACTGTCGAATCTGAATGTTACTGTCGAAACTGAACGCAATGGTAGCAGAGAGGCACTTGACGTGTAGTTTAGGGAGGGCCTGCAGTTCATCTTCAACCTGCACCCCCTGAGTCGCCAGCCACCACCGGTCGAACTGCCAGCCCCAGCGCTGGCTCGCCGCCACGAAACAACTACCCACCGCCGCCCCGGCCGGCCCTATAGGCCCCCGCCCCCACACTGAACCCTAAGATAGATAGTGGGGTACCTCTCCAGCGAGCCCCTATCCCCGCTGCGGGTGGTTCTTCCTTAACTCCGGTGAGCCCCCCCACCCCCTGAAAATCAACTGACCCAAAAGTCGGTTCAGTCGACTGAAGTGTAGCTAAATCGGAGCAGAGCAGTAGCAGCGCGAGGAAGAGCCGGAGCAGCAGCAGCTGGGCGAGCGAGCGATCGAGCGAGAGCCGGAGCAGCAGCAGCAGCGCGAGCGAGCGAGCGAGAGCTGGAGTAGCAGCAGCTGGGCGAGCAAGCGATCGAGCGAGAGCCAAAGCAGCAGCAGCAGCGCGAGCGATCGAGCGAGAGCGGGAGCAGCAGCAGTAGATCCGGCTGGTATGGACGCCACCGACGAAGGGGCCTCGCACTGGGGAGAGCCGCGGCGGAGATGTCACCCGCGGCGCCAGCTTCAAGGTAGACGCTCCATGGGGGTGCGGGATGGAGCACCGTCGGTGCCGGGAGGTCGAGTTAAGGAGAAGGTGTGATGCGGTGAGTGTGCAAACTCTTTGCTGGCGCCGAGTAGGCCTTGGCTTCGTCCGAGGAGTCGGTGAGGATGCTGCGGTTCCGGTGGAGCTGGTTAAGGCGGTGCTGTGGGGATGGAGCAGCCGTGATAGACGAGGCGATCGTCGGAGCAGCTCCTTGGAGGTGGAGGACGGGGCGGCTGAACCGGCGGGACGACGAGATGGACGACGGATCCTCATCCGGGGAGGTGGACGAGGGACGTTGAGCTGTTGCGGTGGACGACGTCGTCAGGGAAGAGGCTCCGATGGGGCAGCAGTGAGGTGGCGGACGGAGGAGGGTGGGGTTTCGTGGCTGGAGCGGAGAGGTTATGGCAGCCTGGGATTTCGAATGGCAAAAAGGAGGCGATGGAGACGTGCTTTTCCAAAATGTAGGGTGTGTTACAAAAGTACCCCCCACCGATTTGAACTAGCGGACCTTTCGGCTAAGGGTTAGAAGGGGGATTTCTCGTGTCGGGATTTGGCAGCTGGAGGGAGTTTTCGCGCGCGTTGTAATTTCGGGATAGCAAGGCGCGGGTTGTGAAGGTGCCAGTTTTGGGGGCACGATATCTGAATTTTCGGGGCACGGATTGGATTTTAGGGACAAGCCTAACGTGTAATATTGTACTTGTACGTACCAAATCAATTTGCACTTCCCTCAACCAAAAAGAAAACGAAAAACATAAAATTATTCACACCACCCAAAGAGAGAGTCTTGCCCCGTTTTACTATAAAAATGCTATTTAAAGCTACTCATACCAACAAATTAGTGCAATTAAATGCTATTCGGTAGTATGAATCCATGTTATGTCCAATTAATTTTTTTCGCTTGCTGTATAATGCATGTAACCTACTCATACCAACATTTTAGTGTATTCCAAATGTCTATACTACCGCTGCAATTCGAACTGAATTTGAATTCGTTTCTCTATTTCAATAACAATCTACAATCATGATTGTTGCCAACTTCAACCATCATTCATGTATTACCTTAATAACACACCACATGATTACTATAGAGATAGATCTGAACTATGTGTACTACATGAACTCGAATTCTATTTTTTGAATACACTTGATGTTGATTCCAAATAATAGTACATTTGATGTACTAACTATATATTCATAATCTAAACCATGTTCCATACTGTACACCGTGTTTATCACACATAGTATAGTGCCCCGCCCCTACATTATGACAAGTATTTAGACCTGAGGTGCAAAAGCCACACATTAGCCCAAATTATGATCAATGTTCTATATGTTATATGTAGTACTAGCAAGATGCCCATGCATTCCACAGAACATCAACATGACCAAGGGGAGGCCTTATTTGCAAATATGGAGAGGGGTGTGGGTATCTTTTTTCAAAATTGCCATAGTTTCCTTCCTATCCATCAGATATAAATCGGACGACCTATATTGCAGGATGGCACCATCATCAACAACTCCGTTTTTTATAAGAGTAGAGATAAAATATATTATATGTAGCATAACATGTTCATAACCACACCATGTGTATCACCGTTATATATATTCACACATGCGTCGGTTTAAAACACTATGATAAATTCTTCAAATATCCGAATTCGCTTTTTATAATGAAGTATGATCTCTATTCGTCTTTTAGACCCACACAATCCTCTTATCTTTGTAGCTAGCTAGCGCTAAATTTCTCTCGTGCATGCAGGCGCCCGCATCCCTCTCACCCTCCCTCAACATTCTCTAGCTCCATCGCGCAAATTCATCTTTTCACTTTAGGTCGTTCACCCACGGTGTGTGTAGGCCCCCAACTCCTTCTTTACGGCACACATCGATCGATATGCCTCTCTATCCAGGTGTGCTAGCACAAAACACAAGCCTCCCCTCTTCTCTTATCACCGTCCATGCCTCACTCCCACCACTCTCTTCATCGATCTCGTACTCGCACACTCCTCCCCCCTCGATATAGTATGACTCTCGCACCACCTCCTAGATGCATCCCTCTCTCTCTATCCTTCTCCCCGTGCCTCATTTGCTTCTAACACACACATGCATGTATACCGATCGATCTCCCAACATATACCTAGGTCGACTTTAACTATCCCCCCCCATCAATCGACGTACCTCACAAGTTATGTCTCTCCTTTCTCTAACAAAGGACGATTGATCTTCCTATGTAGTTATATCTACTTACCACATCCATATCGCCCCCCCCCTCATCATTCGTGCATGCCTCCTGACCCGTCTCTCACAAGCACTTGCACAGACAGGCAGCCATCCCCTCTCTTATTGATATTGCAGGCGTGCCCTCCGGTTGTCTAGCAAGCCTATCTCACCATTTGTTAGAAGCAACTCCACTACCACCCCCTCCAACACTCTAGCTCTATCTCTCTCCCAACCTTATTCCTCTCCTACACATATGCATGGATGCCGATTGATCTCCCTTAATACATGAGGTAGATCGATCTCCCTTAATACACGAGGTAGGCCTCTCTCCTCCTCCACACATATACCAGCCATTGTACCTCTATAGTTACTTAGGCCTCCCTTCCCGCCCCACCACACACTGATAGTCGAGCGATTTAGGTAGGTATCCATGCCACAGAGACAAACTACACCTATCCCCTCTCACGTTCCAGTAGGCCATCCACTCTATATCTTTGACGTGGGCACACACAAATTTGATGGCACTCTTTAGCGATCGCACGCGCGCACACACACACATCATCCCTCTCTTCGATTCTATGGACACCTCAAGCTGATGATACCTCCACTCTCTTCTCTTGGATCGCCCCCTCTATATATATGACATATCCAGGACTCTATTTCACA
>LR738714.1:551006793-551027397 GCA_902687465.1 Secale cereale
TATATACACGTTGGAGGCTCAGCGTTCCTTTACTAGGGTTTGCTATATTCACTGTCTCTCACCCTCTTCACCAGATCTAAACAAGACTACGTTGTGGCCTCTGTCTCTTTCACCCCCCTCACAGCTGGCGAAGGAGGCGTCTGGATCCCATCGCCCCAGGAAGGGAAGGAGGTGCAACGTTCACTCTATCGCCTTCGGCGAGGGAGGCAATCCACTGCCGGCTCCGCTTTTCTCTTTCACCCAGCGCCTGTGCGGGAGGGCCATCGACCCCTTCTCCGTCGCTGCCGTACGTAGTGTGGGCAGATCCGACCTCCCGCCGCACGCCTTGCCACATCCCGACGACCCTATGGTATAAGTTTCTTTGAAACCATCATTGGTCTAGCTGCCTGCTGATCTTTTTTGATTCTGCAGTCGAATCTAGGTCTTGGTTCAAAGAGGAAAGAAGGGTGCAGTGGGGTGGAGCATGAATCTAGGACATGGTTCAATGAGGAAAGGAGGGGGGAAAGTAGTATAGAGTAGCTATCCAGCCGCTTTGTTGGTCGAAAAGGGAAAAAGGGGGTAACCCAGTACACACATCTGTAAGGAACCGAAATCTTTGTTGAAAAGGAAGGAAACTTGGGGGTCGGGTAGTTTGTGCAGGACTAGATTTGCTGCCCTCACGTCGGAAAAAGTTTCAAAAGAGAACAAATATGGGACCAATGCAGATATGCTACTTGGCTACATACTCTGCATCACCCATTTATACGTGTGGACACACATGGTGCTGGCATGTCCCATGTCCCATGTATCCACATGATCATGCAGTGTGTTTTGAGATGTTGTGCTACTTGTATTGGTACTGTTTTAAATAAAATCTGCATCACCTCCTTTATAAGTAGATGGAAGCACATGTTGTTGTTCCGCCCACTCTCCCCTAGAACTGTTTATGCTTTTTGTTAATCTAATGCCGCTGGTAAAATTAAGCAATGCCACTCTCAGAATTAACTACTGAATCTTATTTCAAAACTGCAACACTTGTTAGGGATTGGCGGGATTACCATTTTTGTGGCCGCATGTTTCATCATCCTTTATTGGCCAGTAATTGATTCCTTTTTTGCCTCTATTAAAACAGGGATATCTATTCAACTTGTTGCTATTGCAACATTATTTTTCGCTTAATTTTGGTGGAACTACACAAAATGTGACTGTATTTCCATATATGTGTTGAGATTTCTTTGAGGTCTTCGTCACGCGTTATTTCAAATCTTGGCCTTGAAAGGTCAGTACCGACTTTCCTCAGAATTAACTAGTGAATCTTAGTTCAAAACTGCAACACTTGTTAGGGATCGATGGGAGTACCATTTCTGTTAGGGATCGGTCAGAAGTCCATGTTTATGAAATGTATTGTTCAGATAATGTCTCTGTTATTATATATCAGTTACAGTGTTTTAGAAATGGTACTATCCTGCTTTGTAGTTCTTTCTACATGTTTAACCAAGGTATTGTTAAGATAATGTCTCTGTTAAAATGAATCAGTCGCATTATTTTAGGAATGATACTTTTCTGCTTTGTCGTTCTTTATACATGTTGAAACAAGGCATTGTTAAGATAATGTCTCAGTTAATATGAATGAATCACACTGATTGAGAATTGCTACTCCCCTGCTTTGTTTCCCATTAAGATAAGGTAGATCGGTAGATGTTTTTCTTCTGGGAGTACATGTCAACAACCGTTATTTCTTAGTAATTGTTTCCCTTATACCTTTTGTTGCTTACAGTGATATCAAAATTAAAGCTCGGTTTTATTCTGACTTTGATTTTAGTTGAACTGCATAAAAGGAGCCAATGTGTCTAAGGCAATCTGCTGCATTAGTGAGTCCAGTTGGTCTTACCACTTTGTAGAAAGAAGTAGTCACTGTTTGCGCTACATTACACAAGGAATGATCGAGAAGCTTTACAGAGTATTAGTAGATGCTAGTGACATGACTAGTCTGCAGAGAGCATAGGAAACTCTACAACACGTGGAGTGCACTGGGCAAAAAGTGCCCAAACAAGTACAGGAAGCCAGGATAGGACTCCAAATCTGTCAATGTCATTCTAAGCAACAATGATGGGGCATCTGGGTATGGTAATCTGTTTACCGTACTTTCAGTTTGTTAGTCCACCGATTGGTGGGTTGACACTGGGCCAATATTCATGTGTGTGCTGACGTGTCTTTGTTTTCTGGCAGCATATAAATACGGAATCCATAGGGATGCTCAGCTTGATTTTAGTGGAACTGCACAAAATGTTCAGATGGTTCTTGTCCTCCATAATAATACTTCATCATGCACAATACATCGAATGGTTCTCTAATCATTCGTCATCACCTTGAGCCACCAGACTATCAGATGACAAACTGATGACAAACCCTACCCATTCCACAATCATAGGCATTACATATTTTGAATGGGAAAAGCTTGTCAAAGTTGACATTAGTTTAATATATTGGAATTGGAAAACCTTGTCAATTTTTGCTCATTGATGTTAGCGAAAAGACATGCATTTGATATTTTTGAGTGGGACGCCCTTTCTATGAGCAACGTCGATCGTTTTTTCCTATTCCTGTCTTGAGTTCAGAAGTAAATATTTACTCTGCTGAGATGCATAGTCACATGAATGTTGACTTATCTAAGATATTTTAAGAGTTTGTTCTGAATATTGTCTATGTAATGCCAGGCCTTGTGTTTGATTGCAAAGTTGAGCTTGGAATGTTGTGGCATGCGGCATCACGAGCTGTTCACCGTGCCTCCTGAGAATAATGCTTCGTATTGTTTTGCATGTCGATCTAATGCCAGTTATTTGCTTGTTAGGAAGATCATCCTCTTTTGTTGTTTCCGTGCTGAAGAAGTTCATCGTCTTATGTTTCATTGATAGCCTATACGACAAGTCGGGTAGGTAAGACGTGAAACCATATGATCTTTCGACCAACTCATCATCTTAGGTCGTGGTTGGATCGTCGTTTTCCAACCAAAACCGCTTGTAAAACTGACGCTTGTAAATAAAAGTAGATGGTCTCGGGCAAAGCGCTTGGTTGGTCGATTTCGACTAGTAAAATATACACCGGTCTCTCAAATTACACGCATAACCCGCAGGTTTTACTTACAGACCTCGGGTCCTCGGTTTCATTACGCCTGTATTTTACGCGTTGTTTCCGATGACGAGTAAATTACACTTGTATCTTAATACAGGTGTGAAATAAACCAGAGCTCTCAAGCGCGGCCTTACCGTTTCATGCCGTCTCAGTATCTCGAAGGTGCTCATAGGTGTCCGATGATCCTGGCTTCCTGAATGAGCAGCGGGCACTGTATCAGACCATCCGTAGGGCCCGCGAGGCCCTCTCTGTCGTCCTTCGACTTGTTGCGCTCGCCGTGGTGCCGAGCATTGTTAACATGGTCAATGAACATGAGGATTCAGGAGATGACTTTATTTTGACTGGTTGACAGTAGGGGCCCACTAGGGCCATAGCCGTATGTACGCAAGTGCCTCCTTATTATGTACAACTATATATTTTTTGCTTCCTCCTTGTTTCCTGACATCACAGTCGCATACCATTGTCAACCTATGTAGTCAATATAAACGAGAGAACTGCACAAGGTGGGGCCGACAGCCGGGACCAAGCAGCTCGAGCAGTATCTGTGTTTCTGAGGCGTGAGCACTGCAGAGTTTTTCTTGGCGATGTTTTCGTTGTTGTTCAGAGGAGAGCAGGGTATTAACTGGGCGGGCTGTGGCCCGTCTAGCCCAGGACAAATATCCAGCCCAGATATTAATTTTTTTTCAAGATGAAAATGGCTAGCCCAGCTATACGTTTTTCGAGGAATATCCAGGCAAGGCCAACTTGTTATTCTCTGCCCTGCTGGGCTGCAAATCTTTCCTAGGAGGGATGCATTAGGCTTAATAGGAACATGGGCTTTAAAAAATAATAAATGGGATGTAATTATAAAAACAAGGCAGTAACTATAAAAAAATGCACCAAGCACAAAATTAGTTTATAAAATATTATTTATGGATTTTGAAAATCTTAACTTTTAATTGTTGCGCGGACAATGTTTCGTTAGATTTTTACGTAATACAAAATTATTTTATAATCTGACTAGAAATTTCGGGATAAAAATATTTCGGATCTCATCAAAATGTGGGAAATTTTATTGAATTCTGTCTTGAACGGTTGGTTGAAATTATTAATCGTTGTACTACCTAGAAAATGGGATGTACTTTTAACAAACTGTAAAATGAGCCCAGTTTATTTTTTCTCAAGAATACCCAATCCAGGCCTATTTATTTTTCTACGCCCTGATGGGCTGCAACTCTTTCAAGACGCCTTCAAATCTTGAAAGTAATATGAAATTGGTTGTAAATATAAAAACGGATGACAAATTGGCAATTACTTTATAATTTCTGATTTTTTCCCATTTTCAGATTGCTATTTCACTGGGCATTAACCTAATTTAAATAGATATTCAAAATACTTTAAATCTGGCTCGACATTTCAGTATTAAAAATAGTTTGGAACCCACAGATATATGCGAAATTGGCCTTGGGCAACCTAAAAAACGGACTGCAATAAATTGCATAAGAAGTCGCAATGAGCTATATATAAATTATTAAAAAAAGGGAATGGTCTGACTTATGTGCCAATTAAGTTGACGCGTATGCAAGATTTTTTAGTTATTATATACGTCAACAAACGATTCTACCAGATGTAACCGTTCGATGTCAATCCAACGGCCGTCGTGTTTCTTAAATCTCTGATCTTCTTGCTCCAGCCGCCAAATCCAGCGCTGGCGGCACCTCCTGCTCCCGCCTCCCGTGCAGACCTCCCCACCCCCTACTACTCCCACCGCTGGCTAGGGAATCCCTCTACTCACACACACCCCCTGTTATTCTGCGGCGATGGCAGCCTCACACCGCAGCCGAACCAGTGAACCCTCGTACTCCTCTCCGCATGGGCATCCACTGTCGCGTCTTCCCCGGCTCCGCGTCGTCCCTTTCCTAGGCCTCGCCGTCGTCCGACGCCTTGGTGCTCTCGGCGCAGCCTGGTCAACGTGGTCAAGGAATGACTTCCATCAGAAGAATACTGTCGTGGAGAGGCTGACAGCTGGGTCCACGGCAGCCGGAAGGAACTGCCTCCTTATTACGCGGAAAATAATTATTCCTCCACCTGACAGCAGGGACCCACCGGACGGGCAACCGTATTTGGCGAAAAAAACGTTTCCCCCTTGACTGCTGGGACCCACCGGACGGGCCACCGTATTTCGCGAAAAAAACGCCCCCGCCCCGCTGTCAGCTCGGACCCACCGGAAGTGCCTCCCTATTACGCACAAAAAAAATGAATACTCCCCCTGCCAGCTGGGACCCATTATAGTGGGAGGCTGACTTGTGGGCCTCCTAAGTTGACGGGGACGGAGGGCTTTGTCAACTTAGTCAATATGCACGATTCTAAGTTGATTGACCGTACGATGTCCATCCAAAGACCGTAGTGCTTCTTCAACCTCTGGTCTTCTTGCTCCGGCTGCCCAAACCAGCGTCGGTCGTGCCTCGTGCTCCTGCCTCCCGTGACCGGCTGCGATGCCGCGGAGGCCTCCCCGCCCCTACTACTCCCACCGCTGGCCAGGCCATCCCTCTACTCACCCACACCCCCTGTTATTATGTGGCGACGACAGCCTCACACCACAGTCGAACCAGTGAACCCTCGTACTCTTCTCCGCGTGGGCATCCACTGCCGCGTCTTCCCCGGCTCCACGTCGTCCCCTTCCTAGGCCTCTCCGTCATCCACCGCCCTGGTGCTTTCGACGCGACCTGGTCAACGTGGTCAAGGAACAACTTCCATCGAAAGAGTACTGTCATGGAGAGGCTGACAACTGGGTCCACGACAGCCGCAAGGAAGTGCCTCCTTATTACGCGGAAAATAATTATTCCTCCACCTGACAGCAGGGACCCACCGGACAGGCCACCGTATTTCGCGAAAAAAATGTTTCCCCCTGACAGCTGGGACCCACTAGAGGGGCCACCGTATTACGCGAAAAAACATTCCCCCCGATGTCAGCTCGGACCCACCGGAAGTGCCTCCTTATTGCGCACGAAAAAATGAATACTCCCCCTGCTAGCTGGGACCCAATATTGTGGGAGGCTGACTTCTGGGCCTACTATGTTGACGGGGTCGGAGGGCTTTGTCAACTTAGTCAATATGCACGATTCTAGCTCCATTGACCGTACGATGTCCATCCAACGGCCGTAGTGCTTCTTCAACCTCTGGTCTTCTTGCTCTAGCCGCCCAAACCAGCATCGGTCGTGCCTCGAGCTCCTGCCTCCCGTGGCCGGCTGCGATGCCGCGGAGGCCTCACCGCTCCCTACTACTCCCACCGCTGGCGAGGCCATCCCTCTACTCACCCACACCCCTTGTTATTTTGCGGTGACCGCAGCCTCGCACCGCAGCCGAACCAGTGAACCCTCGTACTCCTCTTCGCATGGGCTTCCACTGCCACGTCTTCTCCGGCTCTGCGTCGTCCCCTTCCTGGGCCTCGCCGTCGTCCACCGCCCTGGTGCTCTCAGCGCGGCGTGGTCAATGTGGTCAAGGAACGACTTCCATTGGAAGATTACTGTACGTGGAGAGGCTGACAGCTGGGTCCACGGCCGCAGCAAGGAAGTGCCTCCTTATTACGAGCAAAATAATTATTCCTCCACCTGACAGCAGGGACCTATTGGATGGGCCATCATATTTCACGAAAAAAATGTTTCCCCCTGACTGGTGGGACCCACCAGCTACATCTTCGCACACAAGGAAGTGCGTCCGGGGAAAAAAAGATTCGCCCCCCTGACTGCTGGAACCCACCAGTTACATCTTCGCAGGCAAGGAAGTGCCTGACAGTCGGGACCCACCTGGTCGAAGCGTACATAGCATTGTTATTCTGGTCGCGAACGTGTACGTACATACTGGTCGATGTAGAGGCGCGCACGTGTCGTAGTAGAGGCGCGCACATAGCATGTATACGTACGTACATCGGCAAGTGTGCAAGAAAGAAAATACGGCCACATACGTACATATGGGCAGGGTCTCGAACGCCTACTCGCGCATACGTACGGCCAGGGCTCGTGTTCATGGCTGGGTCGGAATGGAGAAACAACGTCGTCGTCATGTTCATGGGGAGCCAACCTGCTGGGTCGGAACGGAATGCGTCGTCGTGTTCATCGGGAGGGCTTGGACGGAACAGGCGATGGAAACGAGGCGTGGCGTACCGCAGGACGGAGGAAACGGCCTTGTGTTTGACCAGCCACGTTCGAAATGGGATCCTTGCCGGGACCCCGATCCTAGGTCACACCGGTCTAGCATGTAACACTTCATATCACTTTGCGGCCTCATGCACGGTATCCCCACGGGTGCCACCTTACCTGGCCCGGGACCGTTTGCGCATTTTGGCTCATGTATATGATAGTGTCGCTAGCATCCATTTGACAGAGAACCCAGGCCGACATGACTAGTTATAAACCCAAGGTGGCACTAACTTATAGGGATAGCCATACATGACCCAGCAACGAACGTGTCGGTCATCAACATATGGACCCAAGTCGTAGCAAGCTACAAGTACTTAAAGGAACAACGCGTGATATTTCCCCAAAGGGACAGACACAACAACGATGAAGGACACATGCCGGCTAGCCTAAGAGTTCCGGAGCAGTAGCAAGCTACCATGGCTCAGTGGAAGCACTAGGAGACATTTCCCCATAAGAGAGGCTACCAAGGGGAAACAACTAGATTGTCGGATCCCACACATACCAAGCATTTCAATAACATACACACAATATGCTCGATATGTGCAAATACAACATGGCATCACAACAAGACTCTATGAAACAAAGTATTTATTCATTAGGCCGAGGAGCTAGATATTACAAGCATCGGTCTCATGAACCAACATTCAGAGCATACAAGCAACACGCTGAAGCATAACATGTCTAAGTACAGACAACTACAAATGGAAAAGGCTGAAGAGCCTGACTATCTACAACACTCGTACAAGATCGTAGCTGGGGTAACAAGCTACTTGTCAAAGTCCAAGCGGAGTGACTAGTGAGACAGAAATCTCATCTGCAAAACGTAAATTAAGCAAACATGAGTACAAAGGTACTCAGCAAGACTTACATCAGATCCTATCATACATGCACTTGTATCAAGAAGGCAAAGTGAGGTTTAGTTGCAGCAAGCCAACTTTGACTCAGTGGTTATCCTATACTACGAATTCTGGTAACTCTTTTGAGGTGGCGCACACGAGTCCACTAATCACCACTCAATACGCCACTATGGATTCATCCCCGTCTCCCTACGAGAAGGCCATCCAAAGCACGCACAATTGGCTTGAGTATTTTAGAGTATCCACTTCAAGTTGTCTATGTACCACTTAAGCATCCAAGAAGTCCATAACCGTGGACCTGGCTATTCGAATAGATCACGATAACCATGCAGGGGTGTACTTCTTCACACATGCTCTCGCCACTTACCGCCATGTACACATCGTGTATCTCAGCAACCTTCAAGCGGAAGCCTAGCGAGGGTGTCAGCCACGACCTGACTAACCACACAAGACTATAGTCTAGGTTTATCGCCTATTCAGGTTCCATCCGCAAGGAGATCCGGCCGGGGTGTCGCTCACGGCCCCAAACGATGTGCGCAGGGATCCCAAGCCCACCTCGACGGATGGATCTACGCTTGGTACACCGTGCCACGGTGCCTAGTCTGTCCCAAGCCCACCTGGCCGGGTGCCACTTGGTAGACTACTAGCACTACCTACAAACACCAGAAACTAGTTGCAACTCCTGGACAGAGAACAAGTTGGTTAATAAGTCGAGAGGGGCACTTAAGCATTCCAATGCATGGTAGTAGCTAGTCATTGGACAACATACACATAACTCAGTTCTTAAGGACGGTTCCAGTGAGACAACCCACCATGTACTCCTACATGGCCTCTCACCGCTACCTTTACCAAATCGTGTTCACACAATTAACTCTCAGCATCAGAACATATCACTTCAGTCAAATTCATTCCCAATGAATCAAACCTGACACACTCTAAGCAATAGCAGGCATGGCATGGTAGGAACACAACATGGCTCAATCAACTCCTACACATGCTAGTGGGTTTCAACTATTTACTGGCAATGACAGGTCATGCAGAGGAATGGGTTCAACTACCGCATAAAAAAGTAGCAGTTGAATCGTTGTTGTCCTAATGCAATAATAGAGAGTAGGAGCGAGAGAGTGGGATTGTATCGGAATGACCAAGGGGGTTTGCTTGCCTGGTAAATCAACGGTAGAGCACTGCTCCTCTGACAGGTACTCCGGAACGGTCTCCGGAGCTGGACCTATCAAGAAGGACGGTGCCGACAATCAAACACAAGCATATGCAACAATATGATGCATGAACATGGCATGAAAATGTGATGTTGTTTGAGCTAATGCAACTAGCATTCATTAGGGTGAAGTCCATTGCAACTCCAAACTTAAGCATTTAAAATGCCATTTATGTGTATTCAAATATTCAGTAGGTATAACTTCTTTTGACATGCACGAAACTAGTACAGATGGATATATTGAATTTTTCTGATAATTTTTCATATATAAATTATTTCAATCTGAGCTACGGTTGAATTTCTATGATTTTTTGAAGTTTAAACAAATTTCTAGAATTTCCCGAGTTAAAAATAATTCTGGAAAATCATTTATTGCTTCAGCACTACGTCATGCCTGCGTCAGCAAGTCAGCAGCGCCGACTAAAGTCAAACCTGACGTGTGGGTCCACATGTCAGTGACACAGGGATAACAGAGGGGATTAAACTAACTAATTAAAAGGGTTAGCGGCACTGGGGCCCACTGTCAGCGTCTCAGTGGGTTAGTTAGTTAGTGATTAGCCTTAAGCTAATCACCTGGTAGGCCAGGCCCGCTCATTAGTGAGCCAGGGGAGGTCAAACCCCTGGTCAGATGGGGCTGACCCGTCGGCGGCTCGTCGCAGGTGTCAACAGGCGCGGCGGAGAGGTGCGGAAAACGGCCTCCGGCGACCAAACGAGCGGCCGAGGGCAGCTATGGGGAGCTGGAGCTCACCCGCGCCCGTTGCAGCAAGCAGCAACAACTAAGGTGGCCGAAGCTCACCGGAAACGAGCTCGAGGCGGCGGCCGACATCTAGGCGTGTTCGGGTTCGGTGCTAGGAAGCACGGCAGGAGGCGCGGAGAGGTGCTACGGCCTCCTGGGAGTGTGGCGAACGCGGTGACGCGCTCGGCCTCGAGCTGTGGTGGCTCTGGCCACGGCGGCGACATGGTCGGCGGCGGTGAGGTCTCGGCCTCGGCGGCTAACCTAGCTACGGCGCACGAAGGAAGGAACGGAGATGGGAGAAGGAGCCGCAGCTCACGGCGGATGCGGTGGAGCTGACGGCGACATCGGGGAGGAACCGGAGCGGTCGGGGCGGCGAAGGGGCTCTCCGACGGCCGGAGGTTGAAGATGACGGCGGGGATGGCTCCTCAGGGCGTCCGACGGCGCGTGGCTTGACGGAGAGGACGGGGACGAAGTGGTGGAGCTTCTGGGTTCATCGGAGAGGCGTGGGGTGGCCGATGGCCATGGCAACGACGAGCGGCGGTGATGGCAGCGTTCGGCCGTGAGAGAGAGAGAGAGCGAGGGAGAGGAGGGGAAGCCACAGAAGAGGGAGGGAGAGTGAGCGGCGATGTCGTGGCGTCGTCCAGGCGTCTAGGGTGACGCGGGGGAGGGCAAGCAGGCAGGGAGCTCGCCACGGCGATCGCGCGCGCCTCGACACGCCTGTGCCTACTGGCAGAGGTTGAAGACGCCCGCTTCGCCTGGTGGGCTGGGCCGCCAGCTGGAGTTGCTGGGCTGCACAGTGCCAGGCCACGAGGTAAGCTCTTTTCCCTTTATTTTCTTTTCTATTTTCTAATTTATGACATTTGTTTTGATTTAGTTTTGAACCAAATCAACTTTGTAGCTTCTGACAAATTTTGTAGGGACTAGAAGAAGTATTCCAAAGCCCCTCACAAATTTCCAGAATTATTGGACATATATTAAAAATATAATAAATATATATCCAATGCAAATAATTATTGCATTAATTCCAAATGCCCAAAATAAATATTTACGAGCTCCTAAAATATTGGTTTGAATTTTACCTCCGACCAATATTTTTAGAGAGAAACATGAACATTTTCTTGGACCCTTTTGGAGCAAATTTTAATTGGGTCATTTTCACAAAGATTCCTGAGGGTTTCACATGTCCCCATTTCAATTTCATTTGAAAAATTAAACATGATGCAAATACCAAAGCTAGCCTAGTGCATACCAGAACTAGGTTTGTGACAACTCGCCCCCACTCGAAAGAATCTCGTCCCAAGATTTAGGAGTCGGCGGAATAAAAGTGGGGTACTCAAGTCGAAGACGATCTTCTCGCTCCCAAGTAGCTTCTCTCTCGGAATGATGAGACCACTAAACCTTGAGAAACTTGATGTTATGAAGTCGAGTGACACTCTCTGCTTGATCCAGAATGCGAATGGGATACTCTCGATATGTGAGGTTATCTTGGAGATCAAGCGTTTCGTGGTCCACTCCGCGGATGGGATCCGAGAAGCAACGCCTGAGTTGAGAGACGTGGAAGACATCATGAACTCGAGAAAGATGTGGGGGTAGTTCCAACTGGTAGGCAACCTCTCCTCATTTAGCGAGAATGCGAAAAGGACCAATGTAACAAGGAGCCAACTTGCCCTTGATACCGTAACGATGGGTACCCTTCAAAGGAGTAACCCGAATGTAAGCTTTGTCGCCAACTTCCAACTTGACGATCATACTGGCTCTTTTGACGATACTGGGATATTTTCAAATTCTCACGAATGATGCGAACTTGCTCTTGTGCCTCCTGGATCATGTCCGGTCCAAATAATGGTATTTCACTGGTTTCTGACCAGTTCAAAGGTGTTCGACATCTTCGTCCATAGAGAATCTCAAAAGGAGCTTTCTTGAGACTGGATTGATAGTTATTGTTATAAGCAAACTTGGTGAAAGGAAGACATTTCTCCTAATCCATACCAAATGAGATAACGCAAGCTCTAAGCATGTCTTCGAGAATTTGGTTGACCCGTTCCACCCGACAACTTGATTGAGGGTGGAAAGCGGTACTGGAAGAAAGGTGGGTTCCCATGGCAGTTTGGATACTCTCCCAGAAATGAGAAGTGAAAAGACTACCACGGTCTGAATTGATCTCAAGTGGAACACCATGAAGTGACACTATTCAAGAAAAATACAAGTCAGCGAGCTGACTAGCAGTCATACTCTCTTGAATAGGTAGGAAGTGAGCCACTTTGGACAGATGATCAATGACTACGAAGATAGCATCATTCCCTCTCTTGGTCCTGGGAAAGACGGTGATGATGTCCATACCAACTTTATCCCATTTCCACTCAGGAATAGCTAGAGGCTGAAGGGTGCCAGCAGGTCTTTGATGCACTGCCTTAACGCGACGACAAACGTCACAGTTAGCAATGAACTGAGCGATTTCTCTCTTCATCCTAGTCCACCAGAACCTATGGCGTAGGTCCTAATACATCTTAGTACTACCAGGATGGATTGTGAGAGGTGATTCATGAGCCTCCTTAAGGATCAGTTGCCGAAGATGTTGCTTCTTGGGAACCACCAGGCGGTTCTGGAAGAGAACAACACCTCGATCATCTATAGAGAAACATCCACCAACGCCCTTCTTTAATGTTTCTCTTGATCCAAGTAATCCCTATATCATGCTTATGGGCTTCTATGATATGATCCACAAGAGTAGGTTTCGCCACCAAGGTAGAAAGGAATCCGCGAGGAGCAATGTGAAGGTTAAGCTTACATAATTCCTCATGGAGAAGTGGTTGGCCCTGCTGCAACATGAGATTGTTGCAATAGGACTTACGACTCAACGCATCGGCTATGACATTGGCCTTGCCTGGGGTGTAAGTAATCCCTAAGTCGTAATCTGAGATCAATTCCAACCAACGTCTTTGCCTAAGGTACAAATGTGATTGGGTGAAGATATACTTGAGGCTCTGGTGATCGGTGTAGATCTCGCAACATTTACCAAGAAGGTAATGTCGCCAGGTCTTAAGTGCATAGACTACGGCTGCAAGCTCTAGATCATGTGTAGGATAATTCTCCTCATGTGGATGCAACTGTCGAGATGCATAGGCAATCACATGACTCTCTTGCATAAGAATGCAACCTAGTCCCTGTCGTGAGGCATCACAATAGATAACAAAGTCCTTGGTGAAATCCGGTGGCACAAGTATGGGAGCAGAAGTTAGGCATCTTTTCAGTTCCTGAAAACTATGCTCACACTGTGGGGACCACTTACACTTTTTATCTTTCTTAAGAAGTTTCATGAGAGGTTTGGCCACTTTAGAGAAGTTTTCAACAAAGCGGCGACAATAACTGGCTAGACCAAGGAAACTCCTAACTTGTTTAACTATTCCAGGTGAAGTCCAATCAAGAACGGCCTGAACTCTCTCGGGATTGACAGAAATGCCCTTACCAGAGATTACGTGGTCGAGATAGGTCACTTCTGGCAACCAAAATTCGCACTTGGAGAACTTGGCATAAAGGCGGTGCTCTCTGAGTTTTTCTAACACAAGTCTAAGATGTTCGGCATGCTCTTCCTCGTCCTTTGAGTAAATAAGAATATCATCAAGGTAAACCATGATGAACTTATCTAAGTACTCCATGAAGATCGAGTTCATCAAAAGGGAGAAAGTGGCTGGAGCATTTGTTAGACCGAAGGACATGACAGTGTACTCATACTGGCCATAACGAGTGACAAAAGCCGTCTTAGGAATGTCCCCGTTTCTAATCTTAATTTGATGGTAGCCTAACCTCAAATCCATCTTGGAAAAGACCAAGGATCCAGCGAGCTGATCATACAGGTCGTTGATCCTGGGAAGCGGATACTTGTTCTTTACCGTGACCAAATTAACAGGACGATAATCCACAACCATCTGATCCGTACCATCCTTCTTCTTGATGAAGAGGACGGGGCAAGCCCAAGGAGAAGAACTAGGACGGATGAAACCCTTTTGCAAGGACTCATCAAGTTGTTTCTTAACCTCAGCTAGTTCTAAGGGTGCCATTTTGTAAGGTCTTCTAGAGATTGGAGCGGTTCCTGGGATAAGATCTATAACAAACTCTACATCTCTGTCAGGTGGAACACCTGGCAGTTCCTCTGGAAAGACATCCGAAAAGTCACGGACTATCAGGATATCTTCAAGGTCTGGAAGAGGGTTGGCATGAAGACAATAGAGTTGACGCTTTGCAACTCTAGTGTTGACAGTGACTATCTTGCCAGATGGATGTGTAAGCTGAACAGACCTAGTGTAACAATCAATCTTGGCATGATGAGCTGTCATCCAGTCCATACCCAAGATGATATTAATATCTGAAGACTTGAGGGCTACAAGTGATGCAAGGAACACAAGTCTGTCAACAAGGATTTCATTACCTTGGCTTACACTAGAAGTTTGCCATTTGGATCCGGGAGTTTGAATGAGTAGTGGGGAGGGCATATCACAAAATGACATGTCGTGCAAGCGGGCATAACTTTCGGAAATGAAAGAACGAGATGCTCCAGTATCGAACAGAACCGATGCCGGATGGCAATTTACAAGGAGTGTACCAAGAACGACATTTGGATCATCATGAGCGGTTTTGGCTAAGACGTGATGCACACGTCCATGTTCAGTGGGAGCTGACTTGACACTGATCATCTTACGTGATGGCTTATCACGGCCAACAGATTTCTCGGGCTGGGGTGGAGCAACACGGGTCTGAGTGCAATTACGGGCAATGTGACCTGGCTCTCCGCGCTTGTAACAAATCCTGGAGGTAGGACGTGGACCCGCATTGGCAGGCGGTCCACCAATAGGCCTGGGTGGAGCATACTGCTAAACTGGATGAGGTACTACATAAGATGGCCTCGGTGTATAAACGGGTGGCAGAATAGAGTTCGAAACCCAAATCCGGCGCTTCTGAGAACTAGAACCGGAGGAAGATCCCAAATCACGGGTGTGCTTACGAGACTCCTCGTCAGTGAGCTGAGCTGTCTCTGCATTAATGGCCTTGTTCACAAGAGCCTGGAATGTATTGCAATGATGCAAGTGGAGATCACGACGCAGCTTGGGGTTGAGACCCTTCTGGAACCTAGCCTGCTTCTTGGTGTCCGTGGACACCCCCTCTGTAGCATAGCGGGCGAGGTTGTCAAACTCTCTACTATAAGCATCAACAGCCATCTTAGCCTGGGTAAGACCACATAACTCTTCTCTCGTGCGATCAATAAGGGCTTGAGGAATGTGATGCTTGCAAAAAGCCTCTGTGAAATCTCTCCAGGTAGGAATCTGGCCAGCTGGAATCATGGCCTCATAGTTCTGCGACCAAAGACTAGCAGCACCTTCCAGGTGATATGTGGCATAGGTGACCTTATCGCCTTCTGCTACGTTCGCGGAACGCAACTTGTGAGTGATACTACGGAGCCAGTCATCTGCATTGAGTGGCTGAATGGGATGATGGAAGGTGGGTGGTTTCAGACCAATGAAGTCATGAATGGTCGCTGACTCTTTGCACTAATGTCCGGTGTTCTCCTCAATACGTGCCAACAAGCGGTTAGACTCACGCTTGTTTGTCTCCATCTCTAAGATTAACTCAGCCAACGAAGGCTGGTCGGGAGGATCCTCCTCATCCCTACTACCTCCGTGGTTCTGTCTGCGAGCAACTGAGCTCCGCCTAACTGAAGACATCCTGAGAAACGAAACCGAGAACGGAATCATCATCAACTATAGGATGCATAAGGTAGAACAAGAAATTAGTATCCCTGTAACTACCAGGACAATTCCGGCATCATAACGGCAGTAAAATGCTCAGAATGAGACATCCTGCTAACAAATGGGTAGTATAACAACTCAACATCATCACACAAGGTTCCGGGATAGTACTAGACAGACTACACCGGAAGAACTTGAAAATAGGAGTATGACTCACATCAACCAATCCTATGAGACTACAGAGTAGTAACTCGTGATCCTGATAGGCGTAAGAGAAAGCCTAGTTCCTTAACCCCGTAGGAAGGATAGGATGACTCAGATAGAAAGACATGAGGTATAAGGAGTAAAAGAGCCTTACGTTCCCTTCCACAATCAATTCCCTTATATAACTAAAGAATTTCTAGACTCAACTTCGACCAGTTTGGCTTAGTAATCCTACAGGCAGTTAGGCTCTGATACCAAAGCTATCGCGACCCCGATCCTAAGTCACACCGGTCTAGCATGTAACACTTCATATCACTTTGCGGCCTCACACACGGTATCCCCACGGGTGCCACCTTACCTGTCCTAGGACCGTTTGCGCATTTTGGCTTACATATATGATAGTGTCACTAGCATCCATATGACAGAGACCCGGGCCGACATGACTAGCTATAAACCCAAGGTGGCACTAACTTATAGGGACATGCATACATGACCCAGCAACGAACTTGTCGGTCATCAACGTATGAACCCAAGTCGTAGCAAGCTACAAGGACTTAAAGGAACAACGCGTGAAATTTCCCCAAAGGGACAGACACAGGAACGAAGAAGGACACATGCCGGCCAGGCTAAGTGTTCCGAAGCAGTAGCAAGCTACCATGGCTCAGTGGAAGCACTAGGAGACATTTCCCCATAAGAGAGGCTACCAAGAGGAAACAACTTGGTTGTCGGATCCCACACATACCAAGCATTTCAATAACCTACACACAATATGCTCGATATGTGCAAATGCAACATGGCATCACAACAAGACTCTATGAAACAAAGTATTTATTCATTAGGCTCCGAGGAGCCAGATATTACAAGCATGGGTCTCATGACCCAACATTCAGAGCATAAAAGCAACACACGGAAGCATAACATGTCTGAGTACAGACAACTACAAATGGAAAAGGCTGAAGAGCGTGACTATCTACAACACTCGTACAAGATCATAGCTGAGGAAACAAGCTACTTGTCGAAGTCCAAGCGGAACGACTAGTGAGACAGAAATCTCATCTGCAAAACATAAATTAAGCAAACATGAGTAAAAAGGTACTCAGCAAGACTTACATCAGATCCTATCATACACGCACTTGTATCAAGAAGGTAAAGTGGGGTTTAGTTGCAGCAAGCCAGCTTTGACTCAGTGGCTATCCTATACTACAACTGCTGGTAACTCTTTTGAGGTGGCGCACACGAGTCAACTAATCACCACTCAATACACCACTATGGATTCATCCCCGTCTCCCTACAAGAAGGCCATCCATAGCACTCACACTTGCCTTAAGTATTTTAGAGTATCCACTTCAAGTTGTCTATGTACCACGTAAGCATCCAAGAAGTCCATAACCGTGGACCCGGCTATTCAAATAGATCATGATAACCCTGCAGGGGTGTACTTCTTCTCACACGCTCTCGCCACTTACCGCCATGTACACGTCGTGTATCTCGGCAACCTCAAGCGGAAGCCTGGTGAGGGTGTCGACCACGACCTAACTAACCACACAAGACTCTAGTCCAGGTTTATCACCTATTCGAGTTCCATCCGCAAGGAGATTCGGCCGGGGTGTTGCTCACGGCCCCAAACGTTGTGCGCAGGGTTCCCAAGCCCACCCCGCCGGATGGGTCTAGGCTTGGTACACCATGCCACAGAGCCTAGTCTGTCCCAAGCCCACCTGACCGAGTGCCACTTGGTAGACTACAAGCACTACCTACAAACACCAGAAACTAGTTGCAACTCCTGGACAGAGACCAAGTTGGTTAAGAAGTCGAGATGGGCATTTAAGCATTCCAATGTGTGGTAGTAGCTATTTATTGGACAACATACACAGAACTCAGTTCTTAAGGACGGTCCCAGTGAGACAACCCACCATGTATTCCTACATGGCCTCTCACCGCTACCTTTACCATATCATGTTCACACACTTAACTCTCAGCATCAAAACATAGCACTGCACTCCAATTCATTCCCAATGAATCAAACCTGACACACTCTAAGCAATAGCAGGCATGGCATAGTAGGAACACAACATGGCTCAATCAACTCCTACACATGCTAGTGGGTTTCAACTATTTACTGTGGCAATGACAGGTCATGCAGAGGAATGGGTTCAACTACCGCAGCAAAAAGTAGCAGTTGAATCGTTGTTGTCCTAATGCCATAACAGAGAGCAGGAGTGAGAGAGTGGGATTGTATCGGAATGACCAAGGGGGTTTGCTTGCCTGGTAAATCAACGGTAGAGCACTGCTCCTCTGACAGGTACTCTAGAACGGTCTCCGGGGCTGGACCTATCGAGAAGTACGGTGCCGACAATCAAACACAAGCTTATGCAGCAATATGATGCATGAACATGGCATGAAAATGTGATGTTATTTGAGCTAATGCAACTAGCATTCATTTGGATGAAGTCCATTTGAACCAAGGGTTCAAATGCAACTCCAAACTTAAGCATTTAAAATGCCATTTATGTGTTCTCAAATATTCATTAGGTATAACTTCTTTTGGCATGCAAGAAACTAGTACAGATGGATAGATTGAATTTTTCTGATAATTTTTCATATATAAATTATTTCAATCTGAGCTACGGTTGAATTTCTATGATTTTTTTAAGTTTAAACAATTTTCTGGAATTTCTTGAGTTAAAAATAATTCCAGAAAATCATTTATTGCGTCAGCACTGCATGATGCATGCGTCAGCAAGTCAGCAGAGCCGACTAAAGTCAAACCTGACGTGTGTGGTCCACACGTCAGTGACACGTGGCTAACAGAGGGGATTATACTAACTAATTAAAAGGGTTAGCGGCACTGGGGCCCGATGTCAGCGTCTGACGGGGTTAGTTAGTTGGTGATTAGCATTAAGCTAATCACCTGGCAGGCCAGGCCCGCTCGTTAGTGAGCTAGGGGAGGTCAAACCCCTGGTCAGACGGGGCTGACCCGCCGGCGGCTCGTTGCCGGCGTCAACAGACGCGGCGGAGAGGTGCGGAAAACGCCCTACGGCGACCAAACGAGCGGCCGAGGGCAACTACGGGGAGCTGGAGCTCACCCGCGCCCATTGCAGCAAGCAGCAGCAACTAAGGCGGCCGGAGCTCACCGGAAACGAGCTCGAGGCGGCGGCCAAGCGTGTTCGGGTTCGGTGCTAGGAAGCACGGCAGGGGGCGCAGAGAGGTGCTACGGCCTCTTGGGTGTGTGGCGGACGCGGTGACGCGCTCGACTTCGAGCTGTGGTGGCTCTGGCCATGGCGGCTACTGGGCCAGCGGCGGTGAGGTCTCGGCCTCGGTGGCTAACCTAGTTACGGCGCACGAAGGAAGGAATGGGGAGGGGAGGAAGGAACATCAGCTCATGGCAGATGCGGTGGAGCTAACGGTGACGTCGGGGAGGAACCGGAGCGGTCGGGGCTGCGAAGGGGATCTCCGGCGGCCGAAGGTTGAAGACGACGCCGGGGACGGCTCCACAGGGCGTCCGACGGCGCGTGGCTTGACGGAGAGGACGTGGACGAAGTGACGGAGCTTCTGGGCTCGTCGAAGAGGCGTGGGGTGGCCGATGACCACGACAACAACGAGCGGCTGCGTCGGCAGCGTTCGGCCATGAGAGAGAGAGAGCGAGGGAGAGGAGGGGAAGCCACGGAAGAGAGAGGGAGAGTGAGTGGCACTGTCATGGCGTCGTCCAGGCATCCAGGGCGACGAGGTGGAGGGCAAGCAGGTTGGGAGCTCGCCATGGCGATCGAGCGCGCGCGTCGATACGCCTCTGCCTACTGGCAGAGGTTGAAGACGGCCGCTTCGCCTGGTGGGCTGGGCCGCGAGCTGGAGTTGTTGGGCTGCACAGCGCCAGGCCGCCAGGTAAGCTCTTTTCCATTTATTTTCTTTTTTGTATTCTAATTTCTGACATTTTTTTTGATTTAGTTTGGAACCAAATCAATTTTGTAGCTTCTGACAAATTTTGTAGGGACTAGAAAAAGTATTCCAAAGCCCCTCACAAATTTCCAGAATTATTGGACATATATTAAAAATATAATAAATATATATCCAATGCAAATAATTATTGCATTAATTCCAAATGCCCAAAATAAATATTTATGAGCTCCGAAAAATATTGGTTTGAATTTTACCTCTGACCAATATTTTTGGAGAGAAACATGAACATTTTCTTGGACCCTGTTAGAGCAAATTTTAACTGGGTCATTTTCAAAAAGATTCCTGAGGCTTTCACATGTCCCCATTTCAATTTCATTTGAAAAATTAAACATGATGCAAACACCAAAGCTAGCCTAGTGCATACCAGAACTAGGGTTGTGACAATCCTGTTCATCGGGAGGGCTCTAGCGTACCGGAAAATGGAGGAAACTGACCTCCTACGGTCGAAACGGGGGTCCTGTTGATCGGGCGGGGTGTGGCGTACCGCAAAATGGAGGAAACAACGGTCGAAACGGGGGTCCTGTTCATCGGGAGGGGTGTGGTGTACCGCAAAACGGAGGAAACAGACTTGTGTTGGAGCACTACGGTCGAAACGGGGGTCCTGTTCATC
>LR738714.1:551036333-551057460 GCA_902687465.1 Secale cereale
GTTGCCTCTGGATGAATAGGACCCCGATCGATCGAGCCAGTTGGGGCTGGATGAACAGGACCCCATGGAGGGTTGGATGAACAGACCATCCCATGGAGGGCAGGATGAACAGTAGACGGTGGAGGGTTGGATGAACAGCAGCGTGTGGAGGGGTGGTTGAACAGGAGCCCGTGGACAGGGCTGGTTGAACAGTAGCCGGTGGAGTAGCGCACGGTGGAGGCTGGATGAACAGGAGCCCGTGGATGAACAGTCGCAGGTGGAGGCTGGAGGAGGTCGACGGTGGATGAACAGTAGCTCATGGAGGCTGGAGGGGGTCGACGGTGGAGATGAACAGTATCCCGTGGAGTCCCGTTTTGCGGTACGCCACACCCCTCTCGATGAACAGGACACCCGTTTCGACCGTAGGAGGTCCGTTTCCTCCATTTTGCGGTGCGCCAGACCTCTCCCGATGAACATGATCCTGTTTCGACCGTGGCCGGTCAAACATAAGGCCGTTTCCTCCGTTCTGCGGTACGCCAGGCCTCGTTTCCATCGGCTATTCCGTCCAAGCCCTCCCGATGAACACGACGACGCATTCCGTTTCGACCCAGCCGGTTGGCTCCCCATGAACACGACGACGACACTGTTTCTTCGTTTCGACCCAGCCATGTACACGAGCCCTGGCCGTACATATGCGCAAGTAGGCATTCGAGACCCAGCCCCTATGTACGTACGTGACTGTATTTTCTTTCTTGCACACTTGACGCTGTATGTATGTGTACATGCTGATGGATTATGGGTGGGTTCCAACACATGCTACGTGCGTGCCTCTACTACGACACGTGCGCGTGTCTACATTGACTAGTATGTACGTACACGTTCACGACCAGAATGACAATGCTACGTGCGCTTCGACCAGGTGCGTCCGACTATCAGGCACTTCCTTGCCTGCGAAGATGTAGCTGGTGGGTCCCAGCAGTCAGGGGGGCGAATCATTTTTTTGCTGAGACGCACTTCCTTGCGTGCGAAGATGTAGCTGGTGGGTCCCAGCAGTCAGGGGGAATTTTTTTCACGAAATACGGTGGCCCGTCCGGTGGGTCCCCGCAGTCAGGTGGAGGAATAATTATTTTGCGCGTAATAAGGAGGCACTTTCCATGCTGTGGCCGTGGACCTAGCTGTCAGCCTCTCCACGTATAGTAATCTTCCGATGGAAGTCGTTCCTTGACCACGTTGACCACGCCGCGCGGAGAGCACCATGGCGGTGGACGATAGCGAGGCCTAGGAAGGGGACAACACGGAGCCGGGGAAGGCACGATAGTGGAAGCCTGCGCGGAGAGGAGTATGAGGGTTCACTGGTTCGGCTGCGGTGTGAGGGTGCCATCGTCGTAGGGCCTGGCCAGCGGTGGAATAGTAGGGGGCGGTGAGGCCTCCGCGGCAGCATAGCCGGCCACGGGAAGCAGGAGCATTCGGCACTGCTTTGGGCGGCTGGAACAAGAAGACCAGAGGTTGAAGAAGTACTAGGGCCGTTGGATGGACATCGTACGATCACTGGAGCTAGAATCGTTCATATTGACTAAGTTCACAAAGCACTCCGTCCCTGTCAACTTAGTAGGCCCACAAGTCAGCCACCCACCATGGTGGGTCCCAACTAGCAGGAGGAGTATTCATTTTTTGTGCGTAATAAGGAGGCACTTCCGGTGGGTCCGAGCTGACAGCGGGGGGAACGTTTTTTCGTGAAATACGGTGACCCGTCCGGTGGGTCCCAGCAGTCAGGGGAAAACGTTTTTTTCGCAAAATACGGTGGCCCGTCTGGTGGGTCCCCGTTGTCAGGTGGAGGAATAATTATTTTGCGCGTAATAAGGAGGCACTTCCTTGTTGCGGCCGTGGAACCAGCTGTCAGCCTCTCCACGTACAGTCCACGTTCGATGGAAGCCGTTCCTTGACCACGTTGACCACGACGCGCCGAGAGCACCAGGGCGGTGGACAATGGCGAGGCCTAGGAAGGGGACGACGCGGAGCCGGGGAAGATGCGGCAGTGGATGCCCACGTGTAAAGGAGTATGAGGGTTCACTGGTTTGCTGCGGTGTGAGGCTGTCGTCGCCGCAGAATAACAGGGGGTGTGGGTGAGTAGAGGGATGGCCTGGCCAGCGGTGGGAGTAGTAGGGGGCGGTGAGGCCTCCGTGACATTGCAGCCGGCCACGAGAGGCAGGAGCACGAGGCACGACCGTCGCTCGTTTGGGCGGCTGGAGCAAGAATACCAGAGGTTGAGGAAGCACTACAACCATTGGATGGACATCGTACGGTCAATGGAGCTAGAATCGTGCATATTGACTAAGTTGACAAAGCCCTCCGTCCCCGTCAACTTAGTAGGCCCACAAGTCAGCCTCCCACTATACTGGGTCCCAGCTAGATGGGGGGAGTATTCTATTTTTTTGTGCGTAATAAGGAGGCTCTTCCGGTGGGTCCGAGCTGACAGTGGGGGGAATATTTTTTTCACGAAATATGGTGGCCCGTCCGGTGAGTCCCAGCAGTCAGGGGGGTAACATGTTTTCGCCAAATACGGTGGCCCGTCTGGTGGGTCCCTGCTGTCAGGTGGAGGAATAATTATTTTCCGCGTAATAAGGAGGCACTTCCTTGCTGCTGCCGTGGACCCAGTTGTCAGCCTCTCCATGACAGTACTCTTCCGATGGAAGTCGTTCCTTGACCATGTTGACCACGCCGTGCCGAGAGCACCAGGGCGGTGGACGACCGTGAGGCCTAGGAAGGGGACGATGTGGAGCCGGGGAAGACGCGGAAGTGGATGCCCATGCGGAGAGGAGTACGAGGGTTCACTGTGTCGGCTTCGGTGTGAGGCTGCCATCGCCGCACAATAATAGGGGGTGTGGGTGAGTAGAGGGATGCCCTGGCCAGCGGTGGGAGTAGTAGGGGCGGTGAGGCCTGCACGGGAGGCGGGAGCAGGCGGTCCTGCCGGCGCTGGATTTGGCGGCTGGAGCAAGAAGATCAGAGATTGAAGAAACACGACGGCTGTTGGATTAACATCCAACGGTCATGTCTGCTAGAATTGTTGGTTGACATATATAATAACTAAAAAAATCTTGCATACGCGTCAACTTAATAGGCCCATAAGTTAGACCATTCCCTCTCTTTTTTAATAATTTATATATAGCTCATTGCGACTGCTTATGCAATTTATTGCAGTCCGTTTTTTTGGGTGGCCAGGGCCAATTTCGCATATTTCCGTGGGTTTCAAACTATTTTTAATACCGAAATGTCGAGCCAGATTTAAAGTACTTTGAAGATATATTTAAATTAGGTTAATGCCGAGTGAAATAGGAATCTGAAAATGTGACAAAATTCAGAAATTATAAAGTAATTGCCAATTTGTCATCTATTTTTATATTTACAACTAATTTCATATTACTTTCAAGATTTGCAGGCGTCTTGAAAGAGTTGCATCCCATTAGGGCGTAGAAAAATAAATAGGTCTTCAGAAAAAAAATAAACTGGGCTCATTTTCACAAAGAAAAAATAGCTGGGCTGGTCACATGGTGAACATAAAATATAAGCCTGGGCTAGACGGACCACAGCCCAGTTCAAACCCTGCTCCGTCTCAACAATAACAAAAAAATACTGCTCGAGCAGCTACGTCCCAGGTGTCAGCTGATCTTGTGCTGTTCTCTTGTCTATTGACTATATACGCTCACAATGTCGTGGGTCCCAGATGTCAGGAAAACACTAGGAGGAAGCATATTATTGTTCCATACGCTGACATGGTGGGCCCGTACTGTCATCCTCTCCACGTACTTCTTTCGATTCCTGTTGTTTGTTGACCATGTTGACAACGCGAGAGGGCGGCGCCGCGGCGAGCGCACCATAGCGCGCGGTGGATGACGGCGAGGTCTCGAACATCGGCGTTAACGATTAGGAGACTGTGGGGCAGCGATGCGTGCGCTGAGGCGCAGCCAGTCGTGGGAGGCAGAAGCAGGCAGCCCCGCTGGCGCTGATTTGGTTTTGGCGGCTGGAGGAAGACATGACTGAAGAAACACGACAGACTGTAAAAGCAACAGGAGTACTTAACAACCTTAACTGAAACCAGCAGGGGAACTTAACAACCATTGTTGAAAGTAGTTTGAGTACTTATACAGGTTCAACCGTACAAAGCACGCCTCGAACAGTGCTACTTTGCCTAAAGTTAACCAAGGGCGAGGCCGCCAAGCCCCAGGACAAGGCCCAGGCGCCACCCCGTGCATCCACAACCTTCTGAAAGCGGCTTCATCTCGCAATGTGGTCAATAAACAGGATATTCCCTTTAGAGCCACGGAAAAGCAGGAATATAATCTCCTGTCCTATTCTCCAAAATGGACGGGCCTTCATTATTTGAGACCACCCATGAATAAGTATATTTTCACCTCCAAGGAGAATGGAGTAGGTCGACATAAACATCATGTTGTGACCAAGCGCAAGTCCGACCCGACCATGGTCAGGCATCTGTATAGGAACAATAGAACTGGGCAGTTTTTGTTTCAAGAAGATCAGAACTGTAAAACTGTGTATAAGCAATAGTTTATGAACATATATAACAGAAAATAGCTCGTACCATAATTTTCTCGACACAGTTGGACCTGTTCAACGAGTGCAGCAGTGGCACACATATCCCACGTGGCCTTCCACCATTGAAATGCCCCACAAGGACCTCAAGACGGTCAATAAAGTGTAGGAACATGTGGATGTCGTCCTAGTCGACTTCAGTGCCATCAGTAATAGCCGAGTAGTTACAGAATAACAAATGAGTAGCCTGCTTAACTCTGAAAAAACCTACACGTGCCACCAATTATAAGAAAATATTAGTTAGAAGTAGCATCTTCGTGAGAGATTCGTTGCTACTTCTAAAGTTAAATTGTGATTAGTTAGACATAATAGGCGGATTAAGAAGTAATCGAGGCAACAAGCAAGAACCAGATACACAACTAACATGGATGAACAATTGGAACAACGTCGGGGTGGAAGATCGCAGTGAAGATGAGACCAGGTTCTGCTATTTCCATCAACATTCGTGCGCCAACTTTCAGTCAGTAACACTTGAGAAAGTTTATCCAAGTTCGGCAATAAGAAAAGCATCGATCTTCTTGGTTCATGAACTGAACTCGGAACTTATATCCATGGCTTGTCTTCACTATGACCATTAAACTGGTGTATTCAGTTATGGCAAGGCCAAGCATCTTGAGTACATGTGTTCCGGCAGAGCAAATAATGCACTGTAGGAAAAATAATATGAGAACACAATGTATTCCCTATCCAAATCTAGAAATAACTTCCTCCTTCATGTCATTGTTGACCATAGTACTGGTAGTACCTTTTATCCAGATATAGCAATCCAAATTTCCAAATTAGTCGACAGCATGTTCAAAAAAAAAACCCACCCTCCCGGATAGAAATGAGGATTCTAGGAACATACTGTGCACGTTTTAAAATCCTGTGTTAGGATGAGAAGGAACAAGTGTGGCGTCTCGCCGAGGGTGCAGAAACTTGTAGGGTCCTCGCACTTTGGGCATTGCAAATGAAACACACTAGATTCAGTAGGAAGAAAAATGCATCAATGGCGGCTGCCATCCTAGGATTACCCACAACCAAGGGACTTGGATTTATCGGGGATGGATGAAGAATTCGTACCTGGTTCTCCATGAGAAAACCCTATGCAAATGCCGAGAGGGGGTTTTCTCTGAACAAGCAGACGAGGGAGAAGAGGATTCAGGCCCAGTGAAATATTGCCTCTTCGTCCATCCAACTTACTGCTAAAGCTGGAAAGGGGGGTTGTGATTTGACGGCTCATTGGAAATTACTGCGGTGCTACGACTGGGGTGTGTCTACCGTGCAGTTGTGCACTCTAATTTGTGCATATGGCACGTGGCCCCGTTGCCGGATGCCCCACATATCAGCGAAAGGAAGTAGAAAGACAGGAGTAACTAGTTACACGAAAATATATTTTTGACAGAGAGATACTCCCTCTGTAAAGAAATACTCCCTCCGTCCCAAAATAAGTGACGCAAAAATGACTCAACTTTGTACTAACTTTAGTACAAAGTTGAATCATTTTTGCGTCACTTATTTTGGGATAGAGGGAGTATACAAATCTTTTATATCACAACTTTGTACATACAAATTTATATCTGATGGATAGGTAGGAAACTATGGTAATTTTGCAAAAAGGTACCCACACACCTCTCCACATTTGCAAATAAGGCCTTCCCTCATTCATCCTTTTCTCTCACAAGATAAAATACTCATACAAATGCATCTTGATGTTACGTGCAACGCACGCGCATTATGGGGGTTCAGCTGAGAATATAATACTCAAACATGCTCACCGTTCTGGACTTTGGGCCGCAGGCCCACCCTGCATGTTTGGGCACCCATGTGTTCTACCTCAGCGCTTTTCATATTGCAAACGATTGGTACGGTGCTGGTTTTAGATGCTTCCGCAAGGCGAATACACAAAATTGAATAAAGCACGACAGCTGTTGAAATGAAATCGAACGACAGTTCCTAACCAGCAATGAGACTTGCAATTCTATCAACGATATACCATGTGATAAATAATACTAGCGTATTACGTATACACACATGACACTTGTTTCACGATGCCAGATTATTACATCAAAATCTCTCGTAGGATAGATCAGTTCGGCAGTTGCGTGCTGCTACTGAAGAATTTCAAATTTTATTTGGACCAGCTCTCCTTGCCGAGAAAGTTCGATTTTGAGATCATCCCCTACCGCAAGATATGATTTAGATTTGAACCTTGACCATCCTTTAACATCAATCATCATGTGACCATCCTTTGTTCTTACGGTATATTGAGCAGGTTCATTCACACAAAGGCTGTGCATGGTAAGAGAAACTTGGCCGCTGTCGCCCGGATTGTTGAACGATTCCCTCGTTGCTCTAGGAATTCTCTGTTCGCAAACAAGAAGACATACCCAAACAGTTAGATCAACATAGTGAATCATGCGAAACAACATGGAAAGAAAAAAGAACGAAACACTTGGGCGGCCAATGCTTACCAAGAAGGTGGACATGTCGGTTTTTGTAAGGACTTTGGTATATGAAGTGCGAACTGCAGCCCAGTCTGTTGTCGGTGCAACTACCCGTTCGGTTGCTGCTGCACGGGCCGGAGCAGATGCAAGTGCAAGTGTTGGTGCAGGTGCCGAAGCCGCTGCTGCTGCCGGAGATGATGCTCCTTGTAGAGCTGGTGCCGGTGTCGGAGCAGGTGCCGGTGTCGATGCCTGATCCTTCGGTAGATCAGCCTGATCCGTTGACACGGTCGGTGCCCAATCCTCAGTTGGATCAGACCGAGCTGCTGCCGTTGTCAGTGCTAGAGCAACTGCTGATGCTCGATCCGTTGCTGAAGGTGGTATCGATGTGCGAGATAGCGGTGATCGTGTCTGGTCTGCTATGATCAGCTTTCTAACTGGACTAGGCTTCGTGACTGTGATACAGTTTTTTTCTTCATTTCTTTTAAACATGAGAAGGACTGATTGTGGCATTTTTGTTAAACCAAACTACAGTTCATCATAGGGATTCAGCTTGTACTCAGACAACAGACTGATCCAATTTTTTCTAGTAATATAAGTGATGGACAGTGCCTTCGTTACTGACACGACATAAGAAGTGAAACCTGCAAAAATAGCCATCGCAGAGCAAACCAAACAGTTTATTCTGTGATGAATGTCACATGGAAAAACCTGCATCATAAAATTGTAGGAAAAGAAAGAAAACATGACATTAAATCAATAAGATTTAGATAGTAAATCAATAAGATTTAGATAGTAAATCAATAAGATTTACTTGATGTGACACGAGTGAATCCTTACCAGGAAATCACTATGTTGAAGTACTAAACAGAAGATTGATCGTCCAACAACGGGTGGCATGCAGGGGCCCCGCCTACTCCCACAAGCAGGACAGTCCAAAGGTCGTGACAAATCGTATGGACCGAACATCCATGGGACTGGAAATCCTGGTGGGTGCGATAAACCCTACAATGCATATAGATATTGGAGTGTAACCATAATTGATAAACCGTCCTCACAAAAAAGTTGATCTGGGTACTTCAAAATATACAGACTAAACTGAGTGTACAGACATTAACATAGATCGTTCTCAGGACTAACCACACACCGAAAGCGGCAGTACTAATAAACTATACAAGGTTCACAAACACAAATCAAGTACTGAACAGTAGTACTTACTTCAGACAAGCAAAGTTGCACTAATTAAATTCTGCAGACTATTTCGACCTACGAGATGAACCCCGCATAACCGATTAGTCCATGGACTTCATTAGAGATGTCTACATGCACCATCACCATCTTGTCAACCTTGGAGAACCTAACAGAGTGGTCTTTCCACTCGTAAACATGATCATGAAGACAGGCCGCATCAGATTTGTTGGGAAGCTTTACAAGAACCACACCCTTCGTAATCGAAGGCAGAACCAAGAAATTGTTGTGGTCAAGTATAGCCTCGAGAACACGTCTGACAACAATGCTACAGGAAAACACTAGTTCAGGACACATGGCGACAATGACACAACAACTAGATAGTGTAGCAGTAGAACTCATCCTCAGGTCTTCTAGTTCACACGACACGACTTTGAGAACTTCATCTCCACCGCGGACCAAACAGAAACCATATTTTATTACTATCTCCGTTCAGAAATATAAGATGATTTTCGATATTATACTCCATATATGACTACATATACGCACAGAATTGAGTGAACAAAGACACTAGAACATGCGTTCAAAGGCATGAGAGCAGAGGGATTACTTGGAATATCCATAACACAAGTTACTGAGGCAAATATACCCTCTTCAAAGGTAGCATTGATGTTCATAAAGTACTCCCTCCGTACCAAAATTCTTGTCTTAGATTTGTCTAGATACGGATGTATCAAGTCACATTTTAGTATTAGATACATCCGTATCTAGACAAATCTAAGACAAGAAATTGGGACATAGGGAGTAGTTGAAAGTAATCTATAAGAAATCAGTGTCAACCTCTCGCATGTTTTGGTCAAAATAGGAATTTAGAACCATCATTTGGCACACAAAAATCACATGCAAGATCACCCAGAAAGTTGTACTACTAGTACTAGTACTGCATGTTAGATGAAAAAACACGATCAAGATCGAGAAAAAGATCGTCAAGAAGAGATATTACCTGTACTTGCTTAATGAGTGATCCCGGAGAGGGGGGCTTTGACAGGGCGATGGCTTTGAGCTTGTCTGCGGTAGTCTCGGCGGGGTGCTTGCGCTTCTTCGTACCATGAGCCTCGACGGTTTTGGCCAGAACCATAGACATCACTTCGGCCGGTGCTCCAGCGTCCATCAAGAAACTGTCAAATAGAAATAAAAGAAAAGAAACCATAATCACAAACCCAAAAGAAGAAAAGAGAGGGAGTTCTAGGATCAGTCTCGGGGTTGCAAGACCGGGCCTTGGCCAGAATCAACACCATTGATGCGCTCACCTTTCCTTCTTTGGGAGAGAAGAACAATGGCAGAAGCAGGTTAGGTTTTTTTGTTGGGGAAATGAGGAACAAGATGAGGGAGAGGCGAGTTGGGTAGAGATGAAGCTGAGAGAGAAAAAGTGAAATGATGGTTGCTTCGTCCGTCCAACTTACTGCTGGAAAGGAGGGGGTTTTGTGATTTGACGGCTCATTGGGCATTACTGCGGTGCTTCGATAGGGGTAGTCTACCGTCACTCTACTACGGAGTAATTTACTGCATGGCTGGTGGACCCCGATGCTGGCTGCCCCACACGTCGGCGAAAGTGAGTAATTTAGTGCATGGGTGGAGGAGGATCCGCACGGTAGAGCGTGTCCACTATTACAACAAGCGTTTCCACTCTTACGACGGAGGAGTGCAAAACACGACAGCCACTTGAACATACATAGTGCTCCTACTACTAGGCATGTGCAGTGGTTCATACGTCAGTACTACATAATCTTGTTGCTAGTGTAGTAAGATATGACGACGACAAATGATGTTGTGCGCATGTCAACTATATGAACAGTAATGTAGTAACATAGTACCACTTTCTCGACTGTCCGGTCGAGAATGAACGATGAGATCAATGTTAACAGAACTAGGTCTACATCGCACAGCGAGTACGATGCTACAGTACTCCATGAAACATGAACCATTTGAAGCACGAATAGTGTTAGGCAGGGTGGGATGGGAGCAAAAGTTCCCTTCTCGACCCACTATTGGGTGTTTGGCAGAGTGCATGAAGGGTGCATGAGTCCACACTAGTAGGTTAACACAAATACACGAAGAGGAAACAACTACTGCCTCCGTCTAGGTGTGTAAGTCATCTTACGTTGTGTACTGCGACAAAGGCGGAGAGGAAAACAAGAAAACTTAATGTCTTTTTGCTAATTAATAGCATTGCATGCAATGAACTAACCACCGCATGTCATGTTTATTAGTCTCAAGTCATTGAAAGCATGCACTGCCCACATCTCTTATTGGTTGATATGCACAAAACAAGAAACGGGGAGGGAGTTAATGTACCGTGCCTAAGTGTTCTGGGATTATTTGGTTTTCGTAAGGTGACTTACACACCTAGACAGAGGATTATATTGAGATAAGAATGCAACAAAACACACCCACACACTTTGTGCTACAGTGACTGATCTACATCGTCTGAGTTTGATCCAACAGTCATGTTGTGCCGAGACATGGACATGCCCATGCAGAGGGCGCCTAAACACCACCGAAGTCCCTCTGCTTCTCGAGGCGCACGACGTTGGTGATGCAGGGGACGAAATGGCTGAAAGGCAATGCAATCTATGGGAAGGCGGAGGGAGCCAGCCGAGGAGCGGGGAATTGATGGGCCTCGAACCCCTCGTTGGTTACCCCAAGTGGAATGTGTAAGATGCAGTAAGTAGAAGTGTTTTCCCTTAGCAAAGATGCCAAGGATCGAATCCCCAGAGACTCCTAGGTTCAACAAGTAGGTGTCAATTGCTACGGCGCCAGATTAGTAGCAATCAATGTGGACCTGCACACAGATACAAATAACTTTGCTCCCAACGAGTACAGAGACGTTGTCAATCTCTCCGGCCTTGTAGTTCACAAAGGATTAAAAGCAATGATAGTAGTGATAGATAGTGTTTTGCAATAGTAAGTAAATAGCGGAAAGTAAATAGTGGATGTGATCAATGATGGTAATATGGATAGGAGTCTCATGATGTTCACTAGTGATGTCTCTCTCCCAAAAGACGATAAAACATCTATGTGAGGTAAACAAATTACATCTGGGCAATTGACAGGACCACGAACGCAAACCAATGCTGACTACATTGCAAGAAAGGTTGATGTTCAAAGCATGGGCGGTACGCCAAAGTAAGTAGACCGAAATCCATCAATATCTACTACTAATCATCCACCTTGAGATATCTATCCAGAACATCTCGCTGGTATTAAGTTGCGAGTCCCACCCATAGTGTAAACCCAATGCAACAGACAACTGCATTAAAAGAACTTTGCGTAAAGTAAACAATCCTTGCACCCGCGGGCACAAGCACCGTTGTTTTCCCCCTTGTGGCAACAGCACATCCCCTAGACTCATGTTTCTGTCACTCAAGCTAGTCATCGAGGGGCATGAACCCACAATCGAGCATAACGTTCCCTCTTGGAGTCACTACCTATTACTCGGCCAAAGCAATAAATAACAACGGAGAACATGCAAGAATTACTTATGAACAAAAATATAAAAGAGGTGAATCGAATATATTACTCAAGATCAATCTGAACATAATCTCATAATCCATCGGATCCCAGCAAACTCAACATAGCAACAGCATAAGGATTACATAGGTGCCTCGATCATGTAGGGCAGCTCACGAGGACTAATTAGTGAAGCACAAGAACGGGAGGAGAACATCACATAGCTACTGGTCATGGACTCATGGTCCAAGGGAGACTACTCACGAGTCATCCGGGAGGCGTCCATGGTGGTGGAGAAGCTCCTGGTGGTGATCCTCCCCTCCGGCAGGGTGCCGGGAAGAGTTCTCCTGGTGCTCCCGATCTTGGAAGCGGCGGCGGCGGTGGAACAGAGATGGGATCGCGAAAAGAGTTCCTGTTCTGAGAGTTACAAAGGGTCCTTTAAATATATGCCAAAGTAGGGCACCGGGGGAGTCTCGGGGGGCCCAGGCGCCCCCCCGGCGCGGCCCAGGGGGGGGGCGCCGCCAGGGCGCCTGGAGCCCTGGTGGCCCCCCCCAGGCTGCCCTTCGGACGCAGTGTTGTTTCCGGAACGCTGATTTTTTATATAATTTTTCTGGATTTTTCTGGGCAGTTCTCGAAACATGAAAACCCGAAATACAAAAAATGCCAAAAACAGAAACTGGCACTGGGGTGCACTGGATTAGTAAGTTAGTCCAAATATGATCAAAAGTGTATGGAAGTGTATGAATATCATAGCAATATCACCCAAAAGTGGCATGGAGCAAGCAGAAATTATAGATACGTTTTGGACGTATCAACATCCCCAAGCTTAATTCCTGCTCGTCCTCGAGTAGGTAAATGATAACAAGAATAATTTCTGTGGTGACATGCTATTAACCATATAGGACTTTTTCATAGTCATATGACAAAAGCTTACTGAGACAATGATTCTAAAGTAATTAAGTTGCCTCAAGAGAAAATCACAAATGACTGAAAGTTTTACAATATGAAACTGAAACATTAGAAAGATTTGCAATGAACATGATGTGCAAATATGATAAAGTGATATCTAGCTTGCCCCCTTTAGTGATGAAAAACATAAATGCAGGGGCACCTTCAAGGTTTAAGTGATGACTAGATACAATGATTTCAGAATAAACGATATCACAATCATGCAAAAGACAATGCTACTTTGGGACAATGCACATTACACTCAAAATGACAATCATGCTCTCAGTAGTTGGTGCTTCAACATAAAAGTAAAAGAATGGTTAAGTGCTAGAGCTTTTTATTTTGAAAACATGGAAGCAATTGTGTCAACGGTAGTAGTACTTCATATGTGTCATGCATAAAACATCCTATAAGTTGCAAGCCTCATGCATCGTATACCAATAGTGCTCACTCCTCGTCCTAATTAGCTCGGATTCCCATGGGTTATCATTGCATTGCATATGTTTCAACCAAGTGTCACAAAGGGGTACCTCTATGCCACCTGTACAAAGGTCCAAGGAGATAAATCGCATTTGATTTCTCGTTTTTGATAGATCTCAACTTGACGACATCCATACCGGGACAACTTTGAAAATAGATGATGGACTCCTCATTAATGCATAAGCATATTCTCATGAGAGATTGAGGATTAAGGTCCAAGCTAAAACTTCCACCATGATGCATGGCTTTGGTTGGCGGCCCAATGTTCTTCTCTAACAATATGCATATTAATTCAACCCACGGTAAATCACCCTTACTTCAGACAAGACGAACATGCATATCAACTCACATGATATTCAACAAAAGTGTGACAGTTGATGGCATCCCCAAAAACATGGTTACCGCTCAGCAAGCAACTTATAAGAAATAAGATACATAAGCAACATATTCTTTACCACAATAGTTTTTAGGCTACTTTCCCATGAGCTATGTATTGCATGGTTAGTTTGCTTAGTACTGGTGGAGGTTAGCAAAAGACTGGGAGCGACCAACTAAGAGAGCAATGACGGTTATAATCATGCAGAGCGACAAAGCAATATTGAATTAGGCATGGAAGTTATATCGCTACTCAGAAATAAAAGATCATCAAGGCTTGAGAGACTTTCTTTACAGTCTTGAATATGCGTGAGCATACGCCAAGTCAATCAAAATAAATTCTCGAAGGAAGATATTACTAAACCATACCACATCATAGGCAAACAAACCAAGTTGGTACTCCAATAACACATTGGGAACCCCCCAGCTATTTGAGATTAACCATAAGAAAACCTGAATTACTAAGCACCATCATGCAAGTAGCATCTTTATCATAGACACATTAACCAATGCAACGGAAGCAAACTCTCTTAATAAGGTGAGCATGGTAATTAAAGAGAGTTCAAGCAACCAACTAAATAAAAGCTCATGAAAAGATAAGCATGAATACTAAGAGCTGAGCACGATAGTAGCTATTAAAAGACAAAGAACACACACACAGCATAGATAGACATGAAAATTATATGTTATGTTCTAGGTAGAAGTGGATCGTTTTTCTCTACCACATAAAGGAATGCTGGGTTCCGACTCGTTATGAAAAACTAAAAAGAAAACTAAAAGCAAGACGCTCCAAGCATAGCACATAACACATGAAGTGATAAAAATATAGCGAAACGAAAGACGAACTGATAATGTTGATGGAGAAGGGGATGCACGGGGGCATCCCCAAGCTTAGACACTTGAGTCTCCTTGAATATTTCTTGGGGGTGCACGGGGGCATCCCCAAGCTTGAGCGCTTGACACCCCTGAATCTTTTTATCATCTTCCCTCGCACACTTGAAAACTCCCTTCATACATAACTCATAATAATCTGATTAGCGAGGTTAGTACCCTTAATAAAATAATTATACCTTGCTGGAAATAAGGATATTCTTGAAGTTCTACTGTTTCTCAAGATTGCCAAAAGGTTTTTGCAAAGAAAAAGCAAGTTCTTAATTTGCAAAGTGAAGGTAAGGCAAAACAGGACAGAATCTGTGAAAAACAGAACAGCAGGCAGTAATTGATCTGTTCGGGATACTTCTGCAACTCAAATAAAAAAACATAGAACTGACGCACGAAAGACAATTATATATAGAACGCTGTCGAAAAAATTCAGACCAAAAAGATGATATGGTGATTTTATACGAATTTTCTATCCAAGGACAGATTCTGTTTCCTGGACAGCACCTCACAACTTTTGAACTTTCTAGCAATCAGAGGCTATACTTGGCACAAATATGAAAAGCAAAGATACAATGATGATGCTACAGCAGTAAACAACATCAAGACACAACAAAAGCAAAAATTTTATTCATGTGGGCTGCCTCCCAAAAGCGCTTTCTTTTATGCCTTTAAGCTAGGCATAATGCATAGATCAAGTTTTATCAAGAGTAAAAGAATAACTAGCCCGTACAACGGACTCAAAAGGTAACTTGATCTTCTTTCGAGGGAAGGGTTCCATCCCTTTCTTGAGAGGAAACTGAAATTTTATATTACCCTCTTTCATGTCAATGACAGCACCAACGGTGCGCAAAAAGGGACGTCCCAAAATAATTGGACATGAAGGATCACATTCAATATCCATAATAGTGAAATCAACGGGAACATAATTATCATTGACAACAATAAGAACATCGTCGATCCTCCCCAAAGGTTTCTTTATGGAAGAATCAACGAGAACATTACCAAAAGAACAAGAATCAAAAGGTTTCAATTTAAGCATATCATATAGTCTTTTGGGCATAATAGAAGTACTAGCTACAATATCACATAAAGCATAGCATGAGAAGTTGTTTATCTTAATTTTAATCATAGAATCCCAACCATCTTCTAGCTTTCTAGGTATGGAGGCTTCTACTCTAAGTTTCTCCTCCCTAGCTTTGATGAGAGCATTAGTGATATGCTCTGTGAAGGCAAGATTAAGCGTGCTAGTGTTGGGATCTTTAGCCATTCCTTGTAGAAAGGTGACAACTTCTGAAATACTACAATTATCAAAATCAATTTTATCATTAGTGGGCAGAACTGTAGTGTCATCCTCTTTGTTTAATTCGCTCTCTATTATAAGAGTTTGAACAGCTTCCCAAGTTTGGGGAAGCTTAGGAGCAATTTTAAACTGAGGCTCATACTTTTTTCCTGGAAGACCATGCCATGGGCATAACTCTCCGTCAAAACTAGTATAATCACAAGGTTTATTACTTTTGTAAACCCCAACAGTGGTAATTGGGGTAATGGAAGAAGGGGTGTACTCCTCCCATTTAGTGTTTTTGGTAGAGCCCATAATAGCAAGCAAGCAAGATAACTATTTTTGTGATTTTCGATAAAAAGGAACTAAAGCAAAAATGAAAGGTAAACTAACAAGACTAAAAAGCAAAGGTAAAAGATAGCATGCAACTCCCCTATCCTGAAGAGTGGAGTCCCCGGCAACGGCGCCAGAAAATACTCCTTGATGGGCCTCGAACCCCTCGTTGGTTACCCCAAGTGGAAGGTGTAAGATGAAGTAAGTAGAAGTGTTTTCCCTTAGCAAAGATGCCAAGGGTCAAATCCCCAGAGACTCCTAGGTTCAACAAGTAGGTGTCAATTGCTACGGCGCCAGATTAGTAGCAATCAACGTGGAACTGCACACAGATACAAATAACTTTGCTCCCAACGAGTACAGAGAGGTTGTCAATCTCTCCGGCCTTGTAGTTCACAAAGGATTGAAAGCAATGATAGTAGTGATAGATAGTGTTTTGCAATAGTAAGTAAATAGCGGAAAGTAAATAGTGGATGTGATCAATGATGGTAATATGGACCGGAGTCTCATGATGTTCACTAGTGATGTCTCTCTCCCAATAGACGATAAAACAGCTATGTGAAGTAAACAAATTACAGCTGGGCAATTGACAGGACCACGAACGCAAACCAATGCTGACTACATTGCAAGAAAGGTTGAGGTTCAAAGCATGGGCGGTACGCCAAAGTAAGTAGACCGAAATCCATCAATATCTACTACTAATCATCCACCTTGAGATATCTATCCAGAACATCTCGCTGGTATTAAGTTGCGAGTCCCACCCATAGTGTAAACTCAATGCAACAGACAACTGCATTAAAAGAACTTTGCGTAAAGTAAACAATCCTTGCACCCGCGGGCACAAGCACCGTTGTTTTCCCCCTTGTGGCAACAACACATCCCCTAGACTCATGTTTTTGTCACTCAAGCTAGTCATCAAGGGGCATGAACCCACAATCGAGCATAACGTTCCCTCTTGGAGTCACTACCTATTACTCGGCCAAAGCAATAAATAACAACGGAGAACATGCAAGAATTACTTATGAACTAAAATATAAAAGAGGTGAATCAAATATATTACTCAAGATCAATCTGAACATAATCTCATAATCCATCGGATCCCAGCAAACTCAACATAGCAACAGCATAAGGATTACATAGGTGCCTCGATCATGTAGGGCAGCTCACGAGGACTAATTAGTGAAGCACAAGAACGGGAGGAGAACATCACATAGCTACTGGTCATGGACTCATGGTCCAAGGGAGACTACTCACGAGTCATCCGGGAGGCGTCCATGGTGGTGGAGAAGCTCCCGGTGGTGATCCTCCCCTCCGGCAGGGTGCCGGGAAGAGTTCTCCTGGTGCTCCCGATCTTGGAAGCGGCGGCGGCGGAGGAACAGAGATGGGATCGCGAAAAGAGTTCTTGTTCTGAGGGTTACGGAGGGTCCTTTAAATATATGCCAAAGTAGGGCACTGGGGGAGTCTCGGGGGCCCCAGGCGCCCCCCCTGCGCGGCCTATGGGGGGGCGCGCCGCCAGGGCGCCTGGAGCCCTGGTGCCCCCGCCCCCCCAGGCTGCCCTTCGGACGCAGTGTTGTTTCCGGAACGCTGATTTTTTATATAATTTTTCTGGATTTTTCTGGGCAGTTCTCAAAACGTGAAAACCTGAAATACAAAAACAGCCGAAAACAGAAACTGGCACTGGGGTGCATTGGATTAGTAAGTTAGTCCAAATATTATCAAAAGTGTATGGAAGTGTATGAATATCATATCAATATCACCCAAAAGTGGCATGGAGCAAGCAGAAATTATAGATACGTTTTGGACGTATCAGGAATCTTTTGGTTTTCACCATGGTAAAACACCAGTCGACGACTTCTCACATCAAGGAGCAGTGGGTTTTATAGGCGGAGTCATCATGACTAATTGCTAACGCGCCTGCTCCCATCAATCAAAAAATTAAAAATCCTGCCGCGCCTGCTCCCGTCAATCAAAAAATTAAAAATCCTGCCGTGCTCAAACACCAGAGCAACGCCGCGGTGCATATTTAAATTTACCTGCTGGCAAGTAGATAAAAAGGGGTGAAAAAACAAATGTGGTGGCGGCCTAGCTAATCGGTCGAACTAGCCCAACTAGCTAGCCACCGTGCTTCACTGATGTACTCGGCGGGAAAAGTGGTCTTCCGTGATTTGGCGACTCATTTACTTGCTTCGGCAAAAACGCGCGGTGGGGTGTCCCACGTCAGGAAGAATATATGCGTGCACCACCCGGGAGGACCTCGAAACCGCGCGGTAGGGTGCGCCATGTCTCATTACGGAGGAAAAATGTGCGTGTAAAAATTTACTGTATCAGATGTAGTACCTATGATTCGACCTCGGGACCCAGCCAGTCGGTCGAAAACACCCCACTAGCCACACAGCTTCATCATGCTAACATGGCCCGGAGGATAGGTGTGGTTAGCTCCGTCTCGACCAGCCACAATGTCTCTTGTTCTAGGCTATTCTTCTATTTTCCAAGCTTTTTTTAGTTGTAATAACACCACGGCAAGCTAGCGCCACTCTTCGTGTGTGCCCGTGCAAAGGTTAGACGATGGAGAGAAGAGAGAGATTGCAGACCTAGGACCCACCAGTAAGTGAGTCAGCGGTCATGCACGTGTTGACGAGGCACTACCTCTACTCTACTCACTGTAATACTGTATAACATCAAGTTATGGGACAAAGCCAACAACCGTTGTTGTTTCAGGCTATAAACTTACGCTTTGTAGTCCAGGTTGCCAGTTCGAATCTCATCTTTCATATTTGTTAGTTTGATGTCCAAATTTGATTAATGACAAGTGGGACCCCCATGTGTTGTTCCGATATTTCAGTGTAGGATGGTTTTTTTGAACAAACACTTTGCGCAGTTAGACAAGTAACGACACAAGTTACACGTATTTTGCAAGTTTACGAACAAAAATGACAGCAGCATAGAATATCACATCCACCCCGCTGCTTGGATGCTATTGTGATACGAGTTTTTACACCGTTGGAAGTGAGATCCAATGGCTTGGGAGTAGTCTTTGTAATTATGCGCAATTTCCAAACTCTCCAAAGGTTTTTTTGCAAATAAAACATTCATGCCTCATGTGTGCCGCTGCATCTTGGATCCAACGGCTGCCAGTTGCTCATATTAGGTGCTCCCCGTAGCTTAATTACCCGCTATGGTGGTATGAGCATCTAGGTCATATGATCAGTGATCAGATGGCACATGCGTAGTACTTGTACTTTTTGTGCAATTCCCAAACTCTCTAAGCCGTATATTGCAAAAACATTCAAACCTCCTACCGTGGGCCGTTAGATCTCCGTGAACTCGTATCACCATAGAATCTGCGGTGCGGGAGCACCTCATATTCTCCCGTGCGAGAAAACATAAGGTGCTCTCGCAGCTTGGATGCTATGGTGATATGAGCTTCGAGGTTATTTGATCTGAGATCCAATGGGATCTGAGCAGTCTTTGTGCTTGTAAGCTATGGCCGAACTCTTTGGAGACTTTTCTGCAAAAAACCATTCGAACCACCGAGGAGGTGTTGGGTCACAAATCCAATGGCTCCGAAGAGCTTGTATCACCAAAGCATCTAAGGTGTGGTAGCACATGATATTCTTACATATAGGAGAATATGATGTCCTCCTTCATCTTAGATGCTACGGTGATACGAGCTTCGAGGTCGTTGGATATGGGATCCAAGGGCATCGGAGTACTTTTTGTACAAATTGTGTGCAATTCTCAAACTCATCAAGGTTTCCTATAAAAATATTAAGACATCATGTGAGCTGCTATACCTCAGATCTACAAGCTCCAAGCAACTCATATCGGCATATCTAAGGTATGGGGGCACATGATATTCTCCCGGGGAGGAGGGGTGGGGGTGCACAACCAATCGGTGGTTGGGAGGGTGGGGACAAATATAATCTAAACAACCCTAAACAAAGCTTCACAATTTTATCTAAGGTCGAGGGGGTGACCCCCGACAATCATAGCTCCGCCTAATTAAACAAAACATTTGCTTGTACTGTAGTACTAGACTTAATATTCATGTTTCACTTTCATGTTCGTTTTAAATATTGAATTGTGGACCATGCATGTCTTACATTTTACTCCCTTCGTTCCGAAATATTAGTCTTTGTAGAGATTTCAAGTGTACTGGCACATAAGGATGTATATAGACATATTTTAGAGTGTAGATTCACTCATTTTGCTCCGTATGTAGTTGCTTGTTGAAATCTCTAAAAGACTAATATTTAGGAACATAAGGAGTATTTTTGAATTCGTGTCATACATGCATGGTTTGGAAAAATAGATGCACTATACTTATTGGATTGTTGTCGTGTTCGTGTGTGGGTGCCCCTCTGTGTGTGTGTGTGTGTGTGTGTGTGTGTGTGTGTGTGGTCATATGCTTGATACATACAAAGCTTTCTCACCTCCATATTGTTCATCTTTTAAATTTGAATTTGCATTGAAAAACTTACCAGGGATACCATGAATTGTGAAATCCACGTTGAGATCACTATATCACAAACTCACTCTAATTCAACAACTCGTCATAAATCAATTACCATGTTGAGATTAGTATTTGCAAGGAAAATACAGAATTTGTAATACACATAGATTTGTTTGGCAATTTAAAAGGTTCCTTTCGTATTCTCGGATGGTAGGACCCAACGGCGTACCAGCCAGACCTTGGCTGGTGTTGATCCTAAAAAAAATAAAAAAAACAGGCTCGTGTCCTTCTGGTGGCGTGCGTGGTACGCACATTAGGCAACCCCAACTAGTCGAGCCTCCGCATTTCGAGTCGAAATATCTGGCGGCCAGAATTCCAGCCCTAGGAAATTCCCCTCATGTTCCCGGTCCATAATGACTACCGATGAACAACGGAGGGATGCTTTAGTAACTAGACAACGTTACCTACCGTGCCGCGCACGATTCAATTCCCTCGGTCGCTTCTCGCCAAGGTCACCCGTCAACTGCATTGCCTACTACTACTACTACTACTACTACTACTACTACTACTACTACTACTCCTACTACTACTACTACTACTACCACTACCACTACCACTACCACTACCACTACCACTACCACTACCACTACCACTACCACTACCACTACCACT
>LR738714.1:551057618-551080461 GCA_902687465.1 Secale cereale
CTACTACTACCACTACTACTACTACCACTACTACTACTACCACTACTACTACTACCACTACTACTACTACCACTACTACTACTACTACTACTACTACTACTACTACTACTACTACTACTACTACTACTAAGCATAGAATTGAGCCCGTTTGTTCGTGCCTAGTACTTGAGTTAATATATCAGGCAATGCACTGGTACAGAGGGATTATCCTTTTGCTCTGCATATATAACTTGTCTGAAGTATAACTAAGAAAAATGTTTGACCAAATCCTTTCTTAAGAAATACAACAGGACAGATGTATAGCTTGAAAATGTATTGCATGATCTAGGTTATGATGTTGTTTCCAATCCTGGATCTTAAATTTCAAAAAATCCAAAAGCAACCATAATTTCTTGAAACTGAGCATGGTCACGTGATATGGCACAAATATTACTTCGTAATTTTTTTCTTCAATTTGAGACAAACTGCTTATGACAAGTTGCACAAATGAAGAGCCATGGTATTTTGGAACAAAGACATGTCACATTAAGGCGAACGCTTTCACTATTGAAACAGTGGGCGTTTACGTGCCGCCACGAGTCCCGCTTCTCATCGGCAGGTGCCGTCCGAGCAAGCGTGTGCGTCGACGGGAGGCGTGCGAGCAGACCGCTGCGCCGGCTGACAGGGAGGCATGCGAGCAGACCCCTGTGCAGGCTCACCGGGAGGCGAGCCCTTTGACCAGGCTTCGCCGTCCACCTTCATCCCAACTGCTCCCACTTTTAATGTCGCCGACGCCGTAGTTTAAAATCAACCCAGCACTACCCGATATCGCTACAATCTTCTCTCTTCCTCTCTGATTCTCCTGTCATCTACCTCCAACCAGGCCGACCTAAACATACGCCATGCCACATCACGATGGTCTGCCCTTAGTCTTCCAGTTTCCTGAGGAAGACACCCAGCCGGAGTCTCAAGAACATAAGGCGCTTTGGGACGAGCTTGAACTGGCCTTGCAGGAAGACTCCATGCCTGTCCCCACTCCCGTTCCGGCTCTTATCACCTCGACTGCGCCAGCGCCCATCCCCGTGCCTTTGATGGGCCGGGAGCCACACATTGTCGCCGAGCTTGATGCCACGGGGTTCCACGAGGTCCCCGCCGACTTTCACGCGCCCGTGCACCTGCCAGCGCATGCGCCTGCGTGTGCACTGACGCGCATGCGCCTACATATGCACTGACGTGCGCGCCCTTGCCGGTGCCCGTGCACACGAATGTCTCCGCCGTGCCGCTGATAGTGCCTGTCCCCGCGCAGGTGCCAGTGCCCCCCTTAGCGGCATGGATGGCCGCCGTCGACCGCTTCCTTGCACCAATGTTAGTCGCCTCCTCCCGCCAGTTGACTCGCTCCGAAGTCCTAAACATTTTGGCCTTACTTGAAGCTAGGCCAACGTCCAAGAGTACGCCAACAACGTCGTAAGGCGCCGCCGTCCCCGTCGGTCAGTGCCCGACGACACACAGAGCACACAGAGGAGCCGCTTCCCGCCGCAAGATGCCCCCGCCGCGTAATCTAAATTTCCCATGAAAAACGTTCGGATTGCCATGCTTAAAATCCAAACGTTTATCATTTCCGTTTATTTTAGACCGATCGTCGTATAATTTAAAGTTGGAGTCAGAACGAAATCTATGGTTTGATCGATTGAATGTTCTGCTAGAGCCGTATCAAATTAAATATAAAACGACATCAAGCCACATGTATTCCTTGTCATCCAACGACCTAGACCGCTTCAATGTCGAGCGCTCAACGCGTTTAGTGTGCAGTTAATTTAATGCCAAAAATAGTGCTAATCACATAGTAACATGCAAATAATATCCTACTTAATATCCGCATGCACTTAATATACTTCCAAATTAATGTGCATTGCACGTAAACACTGACTAGTGCTGCTAGCATGTGAAACTGGTGCCGTAACTTGTGAACGCGTCCAGATATGGTCAACGGCAACATCGCCCGCGATTTCTTCGTGTTTACCCGTGCGTCTAAATGCAGAAGGGGAGGAGAGAGAGAGAGAGAGCACACATGGAACCCACCAGTAAGTGAAGGCGAATAGTACTAAAAACAATATTACATGTTATCAATTAAATAGGCTGTGGTAATATAAAAACACTATGTGAACAAAGGGAGGTACAACAAACATTGCTGTTCTACGTATGATGCCTATTGACGTGCGGCTTGAAGGCCGTGGTCGCATGTTCGATCCTCGTCCTTTAATTTCTAATTCGTATATGGGTCCAAATTTGTTTCATGACATGTGGGCCCCTCGGTGTGTAGTTTGTAGCACTTTAATTTGTGGTTCGAAATGTGTTCCATTCCAAGAGGACTATTGATGTGTAGTTTTGTAGCTTATTTATAATAATTAAAGAGAACAACAGAGTATTTGGCAATAATACCATGGTGCGACGTTGAAGGCGAGAAAGGACGTGCGAGAGAGCGATGATCGAGCCAGAGGGAAATCAACTAGGGGAGTTGCGGGGGTTGCAATGGTGTTTCGGGTAGTTGTGGGCCGAATGCTACGAAAATATAATCTAAACTGACCGGAATAAATGCCTACACAAATTAATCCAAGGTTGGAGTGCCCCTCGCAATGTAAATAGCTCCGGCTTTGCAAGGGATGGAGAGATAGCTTCAATGTGTGGAAGATACGGCGTGAGAAAGCGAGGTCAATCGAGGGACATATATATAGAGAGACAAATAGAGTGTGGTCCGACATTCATTGAACAAATATATATGCTTTGGAGAGTATTGTCCGATTGAGCTTTTGGCAAGGGTGAGGGCTGTAAGATAGAGCTTGAGAGATGATCCAGTCATAGACGTGTCGATATATTTTGTGCGTGGGAGGAAGCAAGGTCAATCGATCACATAGGGTCGTCATGTGATTGAAAGAGTGAGATGGGTTGGAGAGAGTGACCTAGATCGACAATGTGCGTGAGAGAGTATACAATGTGAATAAGTCAAATTGGGCTCAAACATGGTGATATATCATTTTTGTCCGAGAAAGAGCGAGGTCAATCGAGACAAACAAAGAGAGAGAGAGAGAGAGCGTGGCTCGCCATGCGGTCGAAAGACTGGGGGCGGCTTTGATTGACTGACCTTGATAGACAATCTGCATGAGAGAGTATATAGTGTGTCGATCGAGGCCCGAACAGGGAGATATATCATTTGTGTGTGAAAGAAAACGAGGTTAAACGAGACTCAAATAAAGAGAGCGAGATTGAGCGAGTGTGGCCGGCCATGCGGAAGAAAGAGTGAGACAGTTCTAATGCCCAGTATGAGATTATACCTCCCACGTGTCGAGGCACGACTTAGAGGCATAATATCATACTAGAATGATCTCAAGAATGGTATCTTTGCACAACTCATGTAAAAGAGGGATGAAAATGCAAAAGAGTAGCTGGCTTACACTCGCCACGTCACACAATGCATTACATAAACATTCATCACCCAAATAACATCACAGTTCGACTACGGACGAAGATCCAAAAGAAAGATACCATAATTAAAGCAACACAAGGTCTGATCGCCCCTAGTAGGAACCACTACTGATCGTCGAAAACGTCACATAATACGGCCAAGCTCCACATCGAGCTTCCGGTGAAGTTCTTGAACCAACTCCTGCACTGCTCTCAGCGGTACCTGCATCTGGTGTTGTAGTAACTGTGAGCCATGAGGACTCAGCAATCCCATAACCATGGGTAACAAGACTAGCAAAGCTTAGTGGGTAAGGAGATGTTAATTGGTGAGGTTGCAGCAGCGGCTAAGCAATAATTATGGTGGCTAACTTACGAGTACAAGAATAAGATGAGCATCTACGCAAACGCTCGCAAACTAGTAGTGATCGCTAAAGATCCTGAACTACCTACGAGTCAAACATAACCCCACCGTGTTCTCTTCTCAAAGTGAAAAGAGACAGTCACGGTTACTCACACAGTTGTGTGTTTCATCTCGGATCCTCTGTCAAGTTTTCTACAACCGAACATTAACAAATTCCAATCTGCCACATAACCGCGGGCACGACTTTCGAAAGATCATAACCCTGCAGGGGTGTCCCAACTTAGCCCATCACAAGCTCTCACGATCAGCTGAGATAATAATAATTATTACCCCTTATCTTAGGGACAATCCGATCAGGCTCAGAATCCCGGTGCACAAGACATTTCGACAATGGTAAAACAAGTCCAGCAAGACCTCCCGGCGTGCAGACACCCTGATAGTAGCCGCGCGTATCTCGTCTCAGGCTACGACCGGATGAGCACAGCGTACAGCAACCAAACCCCAAGTTTCCAAGGGGGGGGGCGCCGCAAACGACTCTATTTGGCACCAACACCATCAGCACTGCCCCCCTGCTATGCAGAAAAGAATCTCGAGGGAGCGCCCTCCTATGCAATTTTAATTAATTAATCAAGTTGTTATGAGGAAAATTAAAACCAATGTTTGGCCTTGTGATACGTCCAAAACGTATCTATAATTTCTGTTGCTCCATGCCTCTTTTGGGTGATATTGCTATGTTATTTATACACTTCCATACACTTTTGATCATATTTGGACTAACCTATTAACTCAGTGCACCCCAGTGCCAGTTTCTGTTTTTGGCTATTTTTGTATTTCAGGTTTTCACATTACGAGAACTGCCAGGAAAAATCCAGAAAAATTATATAAAAAATCAGCGTTCCAGAAACTACCTTGCGCCCGAAGGACAGCCGGGGGGCCACCAGGGCTCCAGGCGCCCTGGCGGCCCCCCCGAGGCTCCTCCGATGCCCCCCTTTGGCATATATTTAAAGCGTCTCCCGAAACCCTCGAGACAGGAACTCTTTTTCGCGATCTCATCTCTGTTCCGCCGCCGCCGCCGCTTCCAAGATCGGGAGCACCAGGAGAACTCTTCCCGGCACCCTGCCGGAGGGGAGGATCACCACCGGGAGCCTCTCCACCACCATGGACGCCTCCCGGATGAGTTGTGAGTAGTCTCCCTTGGACCATGGGTCCATGACCAGTAGCTATGTGATGTTCTCCTCCCGTTCTTGTGCTTCACTAATTAGTCCTCGTGAGCTGCCCTACATGATCGAGGCACATATGTAATCCTTATGTTGTTGCTATGATGAGTTTGATGGGATCCGATGGATTATGAGATTATGTTCAGATTGTGCTTGAGTAATATATTTGATTCACCTCTTTTATATTTATGTTCGTAAGTAATTCTTGCATGTTCTCCGTTGTTATTTATTGCTTTGGCCAAGTAGTAGGTAGTGACTCCAAGAGGGAACGTTATGCTCGATTGTGGGTTCATGCCCCTCGATGACTAGTTTGAGTGACAGAAACATGAGTCTAGGGGATGTGTTGTTGCCACAAGGAGGAAAACAACGGTGCTTGTGCCCGCGGGTGCAAGGATTGTTTACTTTACGCAAAGTTCTTTCAATGCAGTTGTCTGTTGCTTTGAGTTTACACTATGGGTGGGACTCGCAACTTAATACCAGCGAGATGTTCTGGATAGATATCTCAAGGTGGATGATTAGTAGTAGATATTGATGGATTTTGGTCTACTTACTTTGGCGTACCGCCCATGCTTTGAACCTCAACCTATCTTGCAATGTAGTCAGCATTGGTTTGCGCACATGGTCCTGTCAATTGCCCAGCTGTAATTCGTTTACCTCACATAGCTGTTTTATCGTCTTTTGGAAGAGAGAGATCACTAGTGAACATCATGAGACTCCGGTCCATATTACCATCATTGATCACATCCACTATTTACTTTTCCGCTTTTATTTACTATTGCAATTATATGTATCACTATTATCACTTGCGTTTGATCCTTTGTAAACTACAAGGCCGGAGGGATTGACAACCTCTCTGTACTCGTTGGGAGCAAAGTTATTTGTATCTGTGTGCAGGTCCACATTGATTGCTAATATCTGGCGCCATTAGCAGTTGACACCTTCTTGTTGAACCTGGGAGTCTCTGGGAAATCGATCCTTGGTATTGCCAAGGGAAAACTTCTGCTACACTGCATCTCAAACCTTCCACCTGGGGTAACCAACGAGGGGTGAGAAGCCGCCTAGCAAAGCAATTTCTGGCGCCGTTGCCGGGGACTCCACTCTTCAGGATAGGGGAGTTGCACGCTATCTTTTACCTTTTGCTTTTAGTCTTGTTAGTTTACCTTTCAGTTTTTGCTTTAGTATCTTTTATCGAAAATCACAAAAATAGTTATCTTGCTTGCTTGCTACTATGGGTTCCACCGAGAACACCAAGTTGTGTGACTTCACTAGTCACAACAACAATGACTTTATCTGCACACCTATCACTACACCTGCCACTTCAGCACCTTCGTATGAAATTAAACCTGCTTTACTGAATTTAGTCATGAAAGATCAATTCTCCGGTGCTGGAGATGATGCTGCTTTACACTTAAACAACTTTGTTGAACTTTGTGATATGCAAAAGTACCAAGAAATAGATGGTAATATTGTTAAGCATAAGCTTTTTCCTTTCTCCTTGAGAGGAAGAGCTAAAATTTGGTTTCAGTCTTTGCCTAGAAATAGCATAGATTCATGGGACAAGTGCAAATATGCTTTTATTGGAAAATACTATCCACCTGCTAAAATTATCCAACTAAGAAGTAACATAATGAATTTTAAACAATTGGATAATGAACACGTTGCCCAAGCTTGGGAACGTATGAAATCTCTTATCAAGAACTGCCCTACTCATGGTTTGACTACTTGGATGGTTATCCAAACTTTTTATGCAGGCTTGAACTTTACCTCGCGGAACTTGTTAGATTCGGCCGCGGGAGGAACTTTTATGTCAACTACACTTGGTGCTGCCACAAAGCTTCTCGATGAGATGATGACCAACTATTCCCAATGGCACACCAAACGCGCTCCAACAGGTAGGAAGGTAAACTCTGTCGAGGAGATTTCCTCCCTTAATGAAAAAGTTGACTTGATCATGTCTCTACTTTCGAAGCAATCTTCTATTGATCCTCGTGATGTTCCTTTAAATTCTTTGATTGCTCAAGAACAAGTAGATGTGAAATTTATCTCTAGAAACAATTTTAATAATAATGCTTATAGGAGTAATTTTGGTAGCAATCCTAGACCGTTTCCCTCTAATTCTTATGGGAACAACAATGCTTATCCTAGCACCAAGAACTCCACTACTGAACTAGAGATTATGCTTAAAGATTTCATCACTACCCAAAAGGCTTTTAATAATAGTGTAGAAGAAAAACTAAACAAACTAGATGATCTCTCTTCGAAGGTAGAGAATTTAGCCAATGAGGTAGAATTGCTTAAAATTAGAACTTCTCCTCTTGAGGAGAGGAAGGTCACTCCTATTAATGCTATTCAATTGCAAATTAATGAAAATATTAGGATGATGGCTAAACTTAAAGAGAGATGGGCTAGAGAAAGGGAGGAAGAAGATAGGATTAAGAGCCTTCCTACCCACCACACTGTTGCTACTATCCAAGTTGTTGAGGATATCCAAACTCTTAGCACCCAATGCACTCCTGGTCACGATGGACCTATTAATGGTGATGCTATGACTATAGAAACTACCAAACAAGTGAACCTAAAGGACACCACTACCACTTTACTTGATGCTAGTGACCTTGATTTTGATAATTGCACTCTTACCGAAGTTATTGATTTCCTTCACAAGATGTCTAGAGATCCCCGCACTAGCACGCTTAACCTTGCCTTCACAGAGCATATCACTAATGCTCTCATCAAAGCTAGGGAGGAGAAACTTAGAGTAGAAGCCTCCATACCTAGAAAGCTAGAAGATGGTTGGGATCCTATGATAAAAATTAAATTGAATGACTTCTCTTGCTATGCATTATGTGATGTTGGAGCTAGTACCTCTGTTATGCCCAAAAGAATATATGATATGCTTAAATTGAAACCTTTTGATTCTTGTTCTTTTGGTGTTTGTCTCGTTGATTCTTCCATAAACAAACCTTTGGGGAGGATCGACGATGTTCTTATCGTTGTCAATGATAATTATGTGCCCGTTGATTTCACTATTATGGATATTGAATGTGATCCTTCTTGTCCAATTATTTTGGGACGTCCCTTTTTGCGCACCGTTGGTGCTATCATTGACATGAAAGAGGGTAATATAAAATTTCAGTTTCCTCTCAAGAAAGGGATGGAACACTTCCCTCTAAAGAAGATCAAGTTACCTTTTGAGTCCGTTATACGGGCTAGCTATTCTTTCACTCTTGATAAAACTTGATCTATATGCATTATGCCTAGCTTAAAGGCATAAAAGAAAGCGCTTTTGGGAGGCAGCCCAATGAATAAATTTATTTTGTTTTTGTTGTGTCTTGATGTTGTTACTACAGTAGCATCATCATTGTATCTTTACTTTTCAATTTTGTGCCAAGTATAGCCTCTGATTGCTAGAAAGTTCAAAAGTCGTGAGGTGCTGTCCAGGAAACAGATTCTGTCCTTGGATAGAAAAATTCTTATAAAATCACCAGATAATCTTTTTGGTCTGAATTTTTTCGACAGCGTGCTCTATATAATTGTCTTTCGTGCATCTGTTCTGAGTTTTTTTATTAGAGTTGCAGAAGTGCCCCGAACAAATCGTTTACTACCTGCTGTTCTGTTTTTCACAGATTCTGTCCTGTTTTGCCTTTCCTTCATTTTGCAAACCTAGAGTTTGCTTTTTCTTTGCAAAAACCTTTTGGCAATCTTGAGAAACAGTAGAACTTCAAGAATATGTTTATTTCCAGCAAGGTACAATTATTTTATTATGGGTACTAACCTCGCTAATCAGATTATGATGAGTTATGTATGAAGGGAGTTTTCAAGTGTGCGAGGGAAGATGATAAAAAGATTCAGGAGTGTCAAGCGCTCAAGCTTGGGGATGCACCCGTGCACCCCCAAGAAATATTCAAGGAGACTCAAGCGTCTAAGCTTGGGGATGCCCCCGTGCATCCCCTTCTCCATCAACATTATCAGTTCGTCTTTCGTTCCACTATATTTTAATCACTTCATGTGTTATGTGCTATGCTTGGAGCGTCTTGCTTTTAGTTTCCTTTTTAGTTTTTCATAACGAGTCGCAACTCAGCTTTCTTTATGTGGGAGAGAAACACGCTCCACTTCTACCTAGAACATAACATAGAATTTTCATGTCTATCTATGCTGTGTGTGTTCTTTGTCTTTTAATAGCTACTATCATGTTCAGCTCTCAGTTTCATGCTTATCTTTTTAAAGAGCTTTTATTTAGTTGGTTGCTTGAACTCTCTTTAATTATCATGCATACCTTATTAAGAGAGTTTGCTTCCGTTGCATTGGTTGATATGTCTATGATAAAGATGCTACGTGCATAATGGCGCTTAGTAGTTCATGTTTTCTTATGGTTAGTCTCAAATAGCTGGGGGATTCCCAATGTGTTATTGGAGTACCAACATGATTTGTTTGCCTATGATGTGGTATGGTTTAGTAATATCTTCCTTCGAGAATTTATTTTGATTGACTTGGCGTATGCTCACGCATATTTAAGACTGTAAAGAAAGTCTGTCAAGCCTTGATGATCTTTTGTTTCTGAGTAGCGATATAACTTCCATGCCTGATTCAATGTTGCTTTGTCGCTCTGCATGATTATGACCGTCATTGCTCTCTTAGTTGGTCGCTCCTAGTCTTTTGCTAACCTTCGCCTGTACTAAGCGGACTGACTGCTTGTGCATCCACATCCTTTTAATCCAGTTATGCCATATGAGTCCACCATATCTTCCTACATGGTATTTACCTGCCATTCCTAACGGAGACTTGCATGTGCCATCTCGAAATTATTCAAAGAAAAAGCATTCTTATTTTGTGCCTCTATTGTAAGTTCATGAGGAAGTAGTGGTTAATTCATGATCTTTTTAAGTTGGACAAGCTTCACCCCGGGATTGCATGTATAATGTGCAAACCCATAACACGAGAAGGAACAGGCATTGAGTGCGCCCGGCTCAAAAAGATAATATAACAAACAAACCCTCCTTCACGCTTTGTTCATGAGAAATCAGAAACCTTTGGCAGTGATAAACAAAAGAAGATTAAGAGGATGTGGTCGTCCTCATTCGGGAGCCGTTCCTCGAAACTTGTCCATCTCAAGAAGTGATTGAGTTATCTGCTAGCATTCGTTAACGAAACATGCATTATCTAAAAAATTATTATTACCTCTGTTTTAAAGCCAAGAGCTCTGGTACATGTTTTGTCTTTGTTTCCGATTACGGGTTTTCAACCTTGCCAACAAAAGCCACGGATCGAGAGTCTCCACCTTCTTTTAAAAGCACCAACTACTGAGAGCATGATTGTCATTCTGAGTGTAATGTGCATTGTCCCAAAGTAGCATGGTCTTCTGCATGATTGTGATATCGTTTATTTTGAAATCATTGTATCTAGTCATCACTTAAACCTTGGAGGTGCCCCTGCATTTATGTTTTGCTTCACTAAAGGGGGCAAGCGAGATATCACTTTATCATATTTGCACATCATGTTCATTACAAATCTATTTGATGTTTCAATATCATATTGTAAAACTTTCAGTTCTTTGTGATTTTCTCATGAGGCAACTTAATTACTATAGATTTATTATCTCAGTAAGCTTTTGTCATATGACTATGAAAAAGTCCTATATGGTTAATAGCATGTCACCACAGAAATTATTCTTGTTATCATTTACCTACTCGAGGACGAGCAGGAATTAAGCTTGGGGATGTTGATACGTCCAAAACGTATCTATAATTTCTGCTTGCTCCATGCCTCTTTTGGGTGATATTGCTATGTTATTTATACACTTCCATACACTTTTGATCATATTTGGACTAACCTATTAACTCAGTGCACCCTAGTGCCAGTTTCTGTTTTCGGCTGTTTTTGTATTTCAGGTTTTCACATTACGAGAACTGCCAGGAAAAATCCAGAAAAATTATATAAAAATCAGCGTTCCAGAAACTACCTTGCACCCGAAGGACAACCGGGGGGGGGGGCACCAGGGCTCCAGGCGCCCTGGCGGCGCCCCCCCCTGGGCCGCGCCAGGGGGCGCCTGGGCCCCCCGAGGCTCCTCCGATGCCCCCCTTTGGCATATATTTAAAGCGTCTCCCGAAACCCTCGAGACGGGAACTCTTTTTCGTGATCTCATCTCTGTTCCGCCTCCGCCGCCGCTTCCAAGATCGGGAGCACCAGGAGAACTCTTCCCGGCACCCTGCCGGAGGGGAGGATCACCACCGGGAGCCTTTCCACCACCATGGACGCCTCCCGGATGAGTTGTGAGTAGTCTCCCTTGGACCATGGGTCCATGACCAGTAGCTATGTGATGTTCTCCTCCCGTTCTTGTGCTTCACTAATTAGTCCTCGTGAGCTGCCCTACATGATCGAGGCACATATGTAATCCTTATGCTGTTGCTATGATGAGTTTGCTGGGATCCGATGGATTATTAGATTATGTTCAGATTGTGCTTGATTAATATATTTGATTCACCTCTTTCATATTTATGTTCATAAGTAATTCTTGCATGTTCTCCGTTGTTATTTATTGCTTTGGCCAAGTAGTAGGTAGTGACTCCAAGAGGGAACGTTATGCTCAATTGTGGGTTCATGCCCCTCGATGACTAGTTTGAGTGACAGAAACATGAGTCTAGGGGATGTGCTATTGCCACAAGGGGGAAAACAACGGTGCTTGTGCCCGCGGGTGCAAGGATTGTTTACTTTACGCAAAGTTCTTTTAATGCAGTTGTCTGTTGCTTTGAGTTTACACTATGGGTGGGACTCGCAACTTAATACCAGCGAGATGTTCTGGATAGATATCTCAAGGTGGATGATTAGTAGTAGATATTGATGGATTTCGGTCTACTTACTTTGGCGTACCGCCCATGCTTTGAACCTCAACCTATCTTGCAATGTAGTCAGCATTGGTTTGCGCACATGGTCCTGTCAATTGCCCAGCTGTAATTCGTTTACCTCACATAGCTGTTTTATCGTCTTTTGGGAGAGAGACATCACTAGTGAACATCATGAGACTCCGGTCCATATTACCATCATTGATCACATCCACTATTTACTTTTCCGCTTTTATTTACTATTGCAATTATATCTATCACTATTATCACTCGTGTTTGATCCTATGTAAACTACAAGGCTGGAGGGATTGACAACCTCTCTGTACTCGTTGGGAGCAAAGTTATTAGTATCTGTGTGCAGGTCCACGTTGATTGCTAATATCTGGCGCTGTTAGCAGTTGCCACCTTCTTGTTGAAACTGGGAGTCTCTGGGAAATCGATCCTTGGTATTGCCAAGGGAAAACTTCTGCTACACTGCATCTCAAACCTTCCACTTGGGGTAACCAACGAGGGGTGAGAAGCCACCTAGCACCTTGCTGGAGGAGTTTTATTCAAAGACGAACTGTCAAGGGGTCCCCATATACCCAACCGTGTAAGGAACGCAAAATCAAGGAACATAATGTCGGTTTATCGGCTCCTAAGGTGGCATGAGTTGAACAAAACACCGAGCAAAAGGCCAAGCCTTCCACCCATGCCCAGTATATAGGTGTGTTAAAATATATATCAGATATATTGTGATATTCCCAAAACATCAAGTTCCAACATGGAACAATCTTCATCTTCACCTGTAACTGACAACGCTATAAGAGGGGCTGAGCAAGCGGGTAACATAGCCAAACAACGGTTTGCTGGGAAGGTGTCAAAGGTTAGGGGCTTCATGGCAACAAGGAGAGGGGCTGACAATAAAGATGGGTAGCGCGACATATAACGATAGCATCGAGACAACTAAGCATGGCAATGGTAGTAAAGGTATCCAAGGGTATGGTCATCTTGCCTGGGATCCCGAAGGAAGAAGAATGAGTCCAGCAGTAGTTGAACGAAACCTCACAACTCCGGTGCGAAACCGAAGCTAAAGATAGAAGCCACCCGGAAAGAAGCAAACAACACGGTAAAAACGCATATCATAACCATGGCATATGATGCACAACCTAGTATGATGCATGTCCGGTTTAAATATGCAATGTCGTGGCAAAGTGCACAAACAATACTACAAGTTAAGTGGAGCTCAACATGCAACGAGTTGCATGTTGACGAAACACCACATGTTATTTATTTAGTTGACTCTCGTTTAATTACAAGACAAGATTAAATGTTTTTAACATGGCAAGAGGTGAAGCTAAAGTAAACTATCTATGTAGGCAATTTAAATAGGGCCGGAACAACAAACAACAATTCCAGAAAAGCCTAATGTGCATAATTTGAAATTGGTACTGTTCTGCCCAAAACATATTTTAAAGTTATTAAAGAGCAAAAGTAAATGCACCAAGTTATTCAACACATTTTCTACCTTATTAACATATAAAGTTTATTAAATTTGGAGCTACGGTTATTTAGTTATGAATTAAACCATTTTAACATGAGATTTATGCAAAACAATGCAAACAACAATTTTAATAATTTTTATCATGGATGAAAGCAGCATATTATGAAACTAGACAAAATTCTGAGCATTTTACATATCTAAAGTTTTTACATATGATGCAGGGTTTGTGAGTTATTAAATGAATGAAGTAGGAGGACTAAACTGTAAAACTGTTTTTACTGGAAAATAGCTAAATTCGCAGAAAGGGAAAAAACATGCTGGGCCTAAACTGGCTGGCCCAACAGTGCAGAGGGGGGTCAGGCGGCTGCTCACATCGGGCTTCAGCCCAGCTGGCGAAGAGGCCTTGCAGGCCTGGCAGGGGGGCGCAGTTGCGCCTGGCGAAAGTGGAGGCGCTGGCCTTGTCCACGCCGACGCTGGAGCAGTCCACGCGGGGCGGGTCTCGGGCGTAACAGGCTTAACGAGCGTGGCTGGCCACGATCTGGATCGTGCCCCGTTTGCTGGAGCGGTCAACGCGGGCAGCGCTCGTCTCGCTTGTGTGGTCATCGTTCTCGTTCGAAGCAGAGGCGCGATGCCTCCATGGCCTGGATCTCCTGGCGAGAGGCAGGTCCGGTGAGCTGGACGCGAGGGAGATGCAGAGGAGGCCTAGGACAGGTAGATCCGGCTGGGAGGGACTCGTCTGGAGCCGGACCGGTGATACTCCATGGGGCGGCGGCCATGGCGTACATCCTGTTGATGCTGAAAACTAGGGAGGGAGAGAGGTTGGCTGCGGGACTGGATCTCGAGGAAGAAGTGGGGTGGCGGCGGCGCGACGGGACAAGCTCTCGAGAAACAAGGGAAGTGGGAGGCGGCGGTGATGGGACTGGTGGAGGATTTCTAGGGTTTGGGTCTATATATAATAGGAGGCCCAAAACAAGCCTAGATCGGACACTCCGATTTTAATCGAACGGTCGAGAATAAATAGCTAGCGAGTTCAAATAAGAAAAACAGAAATGTTTTAGGGATGTTTGGGGTTGATCCGGACACATCGGTAACGAAAACCCGGGTCGGGTTCGGGGCAGTTTCGGACGTGCAGTCGAGGGGTAAAAGTGGGCCGTGTAGAATGTGAGGCTGAGAAGAGAGAGAGAGAGATGGCAGCCCGACAATAGGTTTCAGAGCACTGAAATGTCCGACGTTTAAACCGGCTATAATGCCGCTATATGTTTAACGGTTGGGCTATCAAACGGACTCCGAATGCGATAAAATTTGGCAGGCGGGCTGTCTACACTATAATAAGACCACACACCAAGTTTCACCCCATTCCGAAAACGTTTTTCGGCCACTCATAAAATAAATATCCGTTGGTGCCACGGGTGCGTGCGAGTGTGTCTGGGCTCAGAATGGACAACATAGAGAACTAGGGGACCCGAACGAATGCAATTTTTGAAAACATGCTAATGAAATGCACATGATGACATGACAAAGTGCAACACGCAAGCAAATAACATGGCAAGAACGGCGAATAACTGGCTGACACCTGGCGCATCGGTCTCGGGGCGTCACAACTCTCCCACACTAACAGAGGATCTCGACCCGAGATCGTGGAGAAGGCACCGGATAAAATGGAAAAGGAAGAGGTAAAACAAAGTTGCTTCTTCGACAAACGAGTGAAACCACGAACCTTGAGAGGTTAAACAATCTTGAAAGAAAGAATACAACAGAGATGAACGAAGTTAAGAGCACTCCGGTAAAAAGGAGGAACAAGGGACATTACGAGAACCTTGTAGGTTGAAAGACATGAAACAAGAGCTTACGAACCAAAAGAATATGAAACTGCAACTGTATAGCCAAGGAATAAGAATGACAGAATTTGGACATCACTTTGTCTGCAAATCGAAGGAATTAACATGAGCTTGAGGAGATGGAATGATACTTGATGAAAACAACAACACACAGGTTGAAAAGAGAGGCAAAACTTAATAAGATGAGTGAATTTGAACGGAGGATACGACCTCCTGTTTAATGGACTAGAAATGACAACAGCATGATCTTGATAACGAGATGATGGTTAACAATTGCAATATGACAATGCCTCCGAAATTAAAGAGTAGATGCTAGATCGTTGGAAAGAAAAGAATGGAGAAGAAAAAGGCAACTTCTCCGACAAATGAATATGAAAATCAACCTTACGAAGAAGTGTTGAACGGAGTTGTTGAAACTAATCAACAACAAAAGAATAAGCTTGTTGTGGCCTTATGGAAAACATCTCAAAGTTATGAGGTGACAACCAGCCACTAATGGAAAACAATTGATTGGATTGACATCAACGACAAGATGGAAACTTGTTTCAGCAGGAGGATAAATGAAGAAACTGGGTCATTTATAAGCATCATAAATAGCAACAATCCTTAGGGAAAGCTTTTAGGTGAGATACGACCCAAGATAACTCCAACAAACAAAATGGGAGGTTGAAAGGATCTCTTCAGAAATAAGGATGATGGGTTTAAATATTTCATTCTTGATAACTTGTGAATCATGAAACACGAAGGGAAATTGTTAAGAATGGCATACCACCATCTCAAACAATAAGGTAGATAGAATTGCACTTCGGAATGCAAGAAGAAGAATACTTGAGCTCCAACAAGAATCATGATGAAGACTTCGAGGATGAATTAAATCATGATGAGCCACCATGAAGAACTCCGGTAATTAAAGGATGAGAAGTGAATGATGAAAAGAATAAGATTCAAGGCCTGCGATGGTTTAGATAGAGCTTCGTGACAAGATAAATGAGAGAGTTTGGAACTCTGGAAGAAAAGATGAACAACCAATAATTTGATATCACGAAATCCAGACGAAGGGATTAGACACTTGGAAGGAACAATAATAAGAATTATGTTATGAGTATCCTTCACCAATTTAAATTGATGGCAACCAATGGATTTGGCATACTACTTATTCTCGTTGCAAGGAATTAAAGAGAGACCTCGCACAACTTGGGTAAATATTCAACGAAGCACCGGCAGGATTATGAAAGAACAAATGAATTAATACGATAACAAGGAAGAGTAATTTTGAATGAACCACCATAAGAATATGGAGAGGAACGAAGAGGCATCAATTAAGAATAGTTGGAGGACGAAGTTGAAAACTGAGAACGAAGAAATCTTCTGAAATGATGGCCTTCGGAGGATCACAATGGAAAGAATTCATGAAATGCTTCGGATGGTTATAAAAAGAATTCCTCACAATCGGAACAATAATGAGGATGAAATGAAGCTACAACCACAAATCTTCAAGAGAACGGCCAAGATTTAAGAGAAACTCCTCTCCGATCTTCAAATGTTGAGAATGACAAGGAGAAACACCTTGAAGAATTGCGAGATACTCCGGAAGAATAAAAAAAGATGGAAGCTTTAACCAAACATGAAAAGAATTTGAAAATGATCTGGGAGAAGGCATATGACTGATGGAATCCATACTTACGTCACACTTTGAAAATAATTTGAGTATAACTCCAGAAAAATTAAAAGAGTAAGGTATGATCCTGGGAAAAGACCTGTGGGTTAGGGCCCACTGAAAAGAAATCACCATTGAAAAAGATTGCTTAAGAGATATTGCACCGGTTGAATTACATGGCTTGGATAAGATGACAGTCCTCAAAATATAATGAACAGGTTGAAAAAGGAAACACGAGTCCTCTGAGATACCTGGTACACACCGGATATGGATAGGAGAGTTGAATGAATAAGAGAGCCTTCCGATAATAATTTTCAACATGGGAAAACATGTTAAACAAAAAGAAAGAGATATGATCATGACCGAAGCTTGAATTTACTCCACCGGAGAAAAAACGAGAACGAAGAATGATGAACTTGAAGCTCTTGAGCATCTACACGATAATTCACCGGATAAGAACATTGAAGGAAAAGAATGAAGAAACCTCACATGAATAAAATGGATACTTGATTAAGAATTTTGGCTCCATAAGAAAAGGGTGGGAGGGTGGGGAAAAACAAAGGCAACTTGGGATGAATGAAACATACATCGTTGAGAAAAACCAGACTTGATCTTGCACATATTGAAAGAATCAGATTAACTTGAAGAGAAAAACACCGGTTAAGAAGAATTTAACATAGCAATCTCGATGATCAAGAAGGATTAGCACTCCCATAGAAATATGAGAATACCTATTAGGAAAGGTATGGAATCACACTTGACATCGAAGCAACTTGAATACCAGAATCAAATCAAAACAACGGATAGATATGTTGCAACAAATTCTTCACAATATCATTCGAACAGAGAATTGAACGAATGAATTCCGTAGGTACATCAACTTGTCGAGAAGCCGCTTGGGAGAACAAAAGGTAAATAAAAAACAAGGAGCAGATAGAACAAATACAAGATAGAAGCTTCGTTCGACATATTCGTGCTGAAAGCTTATGGAACGTGTTATAAAAGGGTTTTGCAATCCCCGGATCAGCATAGCCAAGGACCCTTTAAGATGCAACTCCGATCGGAACAACGCCCATAAAACCACTTCACTAGATGTTGAACCCCAACCTCATATCATGCATTCGTTGGAAGAATGCCTACGAACTACTAGATGAACCCACCTATTAATTTCAGGAAATTTCCAGTTATGCAATCGGGTGTTGGGTATACAGGGGAAGCACCGCGCACTCAACTCTAATCCTACGTCCAGCTGTATCCATCCTTCAACACATAACCAGTTATTTCCGGAAACTGTTTACCTCGGACCTTCGAAACGCATCTGCTATACAATCTATGGCAATACTCCTGAACTACCTCCCCAGTACTGGGTGATGTCGGGGTTATCTTACCACTAACCGCATAGAAGAGTTTTTCATGTCGGCCGTCTTATGTATTCCAGAACTGCTGCGATAGATTTGTGACGACAACACCTCGGAGCTCAACTCCCCGGGACACTGCCACAACCCCTAAATGACAGGAGGCATCGAGAACAATGTTCTCTTCACAAGGACATCGGAACAATCCAAACAATACTCGTGTGATCCTAAAAAAAATAATTAGTGAATTTTTTGAGAGTAGAAGAGATAAAGTAATCGCCAGGAGTCCTCACCAGAGTCAAAAGGGATGAGGAGTAAAAAGAAATCCTACTCTCCGATATATATATAGGACTCAAAACATTTTCATGTGTGTGCCTAGACTCAACCATCAACGATTCGATCAATCAGTGGGGGCTCCTAGGTTGGAGAAGGCTCTGATACCAACTTGTAATGTCCAGTATGAGATTATACCTCCCACGTGTCGAGGCATGACTTAGAGGCATAATATCATACTAGAATGATCTCAAGAATGGTATCTTTGCACAACTCATGTAAAAGAGGGATGAAAATGCAAAAGAGTAGTTGGCTTACACTCGCCACGTCACACAATGCATTACATAAACATTCATCACCCAAATAACATCACAGTCCGACTACGGACGAAGATCCAAAAGAAAGATACCATAATTAAAGCAACACAAGGTCTGATCGCCCCTAGTAGGAACAACTACTGATCGTCGAAAACGTCACATAATATGGCCAAGCTCCACATCGAGCTTCCGGTGAAGTTCTTGAACCAACTCCTGCACTGCTCTCAGCGGTACCTGCATCTGGTGTTGTAGTAACTGTGAGCCACGAGGACTCAGCAATCCCATAACCATGGGTAACAAGACTAGCAAAGCTTAATGGGTAAGGAGAGGTTAAGTGGTGAGGTTGCAGCAGCGGCTAAACAATAAGTATGGTGGCTAACTTACGAGTACAAGAATAAGATGAGCATCTACGCAAACGCTCGCAAACTAGTAGTGATCGCTAAAGATCCTGAACTACCTACGAGTCAAACATAACCCCACCGTGTTCTCTTCTCAAAGTGAAAAGAGACAGTCACGGTTACTCACACAGTTGTGTGTTTCATCTCGGATCCTCTGTCAAGTTTTCTACAACCGAACATTAACAAATTCCAATCTGCCACATAACTGCGGGCACGACTTTCGAAAGATCATAACCCTGCAGGGGTGTCCCAACTTAGCCCATCACAAGCTCTCACGATCAGCTGAGATAATAATAATTATTACCCCTTATCTTAGGTACAATCCGACCAGGCTCGGAATCCCGGTGCACAAGACATTTCGACAATGGTAAAACAAGTCCAGCAAAACCTCCCGGCGTGCCGACACCCTGATAGTAGCCGCGCGTATCTCGTCTCAGGCTACGACCGAATGAGCACAGCGTACAGCAACCAAACCCCAAGTTTCCAAGGGGGCGCCACAAACGACTCTATTTGGGACCAACACCATAAGCACTGGCCCCCCTGCTATGCGGAAAAGAATCTCGAGGAAGTGCCCCCCTATGCAATTTTAATTAATTAATTAAGTTGTTATTATGAGGCAAATTAAAACCAATGTTGGGCCTTGCTGGAGGAGTTTTATTCAAAGACGAACTGTCAAGGGGTCCCCATATACCCAACCGTGTAAGGAATGCAAAATCAAGGAACATAATGCCGGTTTATCGGCTCCTAAGGTGGCATGAGTGGAACAAAACACCGAGCAAAAGGCCAAGCCTTCCACCCATGCCCAGTATATAGGTGTGTTAAAATATATATCAGATATATTGTGATATTCCCAATACATCAAGTTCCAACATGGAACAATCTTCATCTTCACCTGCAACTGACAACGCTATAAGAGGGGCTGAGCAAGCGGGTAACATAGCCAAACAACGGTTTGCTAGGAAGGTGTCAAAGGTTAGAGGCTTCATGGCAACAAGGAGAGGGGCTGACAATAAAGATGGGTAGCGCGACATATAATGATTGCATTGAGACAACTAAGCATGGAAATGGTAGTAAAGGTATCCAAGGGTATGGTCATCTTGCCTGGGATCCCGAAGGAAGAAGAATGAGTCCAGCAGTAGTTGAACGAAACCTCACAACTCCGGAGCGAAACCGAAGCTAAAGATAGAAGCCACCCGGAAAGAAGCAAACAAAACGGTAAACACGCATATTATAACCATGGCATATGGTGCACAAACTAGTATGATGCATGTCCGGTTTAAATATGCAATGGCATGGCAAAGTGCACAAACAATACTACAAGTTAAGTGGAGCTCAACATGCAACGAGTTGCATGTTGACGAAACACCACATGTTATTTATTTAGTTGACTCTCGTTTAATTACAAGACAAGAGTAAATGTTTTTAACATGGCAAGACGTGAAGCAAAAGTAAACTATCTATCTAGGCAATTTAAATGGGACCGGAACAACAAACAACAATTCCGGAAAACCCCCATGTGCATAATTTGAAATTGGTACTGTTCTGCCCAAAACATATTTTAAAGTTATTAAATAGCAAAAGTAAATGCACGAAGTTATTCTACACATTTTTCTACCCCATTTACATATAAAGTTTATTAAATTTGGAGCTACGGTTATTTAGTTATGAATTAAACCATTTTAACATGACATTTATGCAAAACAATGCAAACAACAATTTTAATAATTTTTATCATGGATGAAAGTAGCATATTATGAAACTAGACAAAATTCTGAGCATTTTACATATCTAAAGTTTTTACATATGATGCAGGGTTTGTGAGTTATTAAATGAATGAAGTAGGAGGACTAAACTGTAAAACTGTTTTCACTGGAAAATAGCTAAATTCGCAGAAAGGAAAAAAACATGTTTGGCCAAAACTGGCTGGCCCAACAGTGCAGAGGGGGGTCAGGCGGCTGCTCACATCGGGCTTCAGCCCGGCTGGCGAAGAGGCCTTGCAGGCCTGGCAGGGGGGCGCAGTTGGGCCTGGCGAAAGTGGAGGCGCTGGCCTCGTCCATGCTGGCGCTGGAGTAGTCCACGCGGGGCGGGTGTCGGGCGAAACAGGCTTAACGGACGCGGCTGGCCATGATCTGGATCGTGCCCTGTTCGCTGGAGCGGTCAACGCGGGCAACGCTCGTCTCGCTTGTGTGGTCGTCGTTCTCGTTCGAAGCAGAGGCGCGACGCCTCCATGGCCTGGATCTCCTGGCGAGAGGCAAGTCCGGCGAGCTGAACGCGAGGGAGATGTAGAGGAGGCCCAGGAGAGGCAGATCCGGCTGGGAGGGACTCGTCTGGAGCCGGACCGGTGAGACTCCATGGGGCGGCGGCCATGGCGTACATCCTGTTGAGAGAGAGACCGAGGCAGGGAGATGACATGAGGGAGACCGTGAAGAAAGAAAAGGAGGGAGAAAGAAAGAGAGGACCGACGAGGGGTGAGGTGGTCCTCCGGTGACGCTTGGATGCTCCGGCGAGCTTCGGCTCGTCGCCGACAGCGACGGGAACGGAGGAGAGGTGATGCCCGGGGCAGAGGAGGCCTTGGGCACGGGCGCGCTGGACAGAGGGCTGTGGGGCTCTCGTTCGTTGATGCTGAAAACGAGGGAGGGAGAGAGGTTGGCTGCGGGTCTGGATCCCGAGGAAGAAGTGGGGTGGCGGCGGCGCGACGGGACAAGCTCCCGAGAAACAAGGGAAGTGGGTGGCGGCGGTGATGGGACTGGTGGATGATTTCTAGGGTTTGGGTCTATATATAATAGGAGGTCCAAAACAAGCCTAGATCGGACACTCCGATTTTAATCGGACGGTCGAGAATAAATAGATAGGGAGTTCAAATAAGAAAAACGGAGATGTTTTAGGGATGTTTGGGGTTGATCCGGACACATCGGTAACGAAAACCCGGTTCGGGTTCGGGGCAGTTTCGGAGATGCAGTCGAGGGGTAAAAGTGGGCTGTGTAGAATGTGAGGCTGAGAAGAGAGAGAGAGAGAGATGGCAGCCCGGCAACAGGTTTCAGAGCACTGAAACGTCCGACGTTTAAACCGGGTATAATGCCGCTATATGATTAACGGTTGAGCTATCAAACGGACTCCTAATGCGATGAAATTTGGCAGGCGGGCTGTCTACACTATAATAAGACCACACGCGAAGTTTCACCCCAATACGAAAATGTTTTTCGGCCACTCATAAAATAAATATCCGGAGGTGCCACGGGCGCGTGCGAGTGTGTCTGGGCTCAGAACGGACAACGGAGAGAACTGGGGGACCCGAACGAATGCAAGTTTTGAAAACATGCTAATGAAATGCACATGATTACATGACAAAGTGCAACACGCAAGCAAATGACATGGCAACGACGACGAATAACTGGCTGACACCTGGCGCATCGGTCTCGGGGCGTCACAACAGTCTCGAGGGAGTGACCTAGATAGACAACGTGTGTGCGTGCGCACGAGAGGTTGGGGGCCTAGATAGGCAATGCATGTATTCTACCGCGAGAGGGTGAGAGGGAGAGGGAGAGACAGAGAGCTCGACATGGGGTGGAATGGCGGGTTTGCGAGGTAAATACATTTCATAACAGAGTGGAAAAAGGCGGTTGTGTAGTTGAGAAATTTAGAGATCGAAACATGGAGAGAAAGAATT
>LR738714.1:551082489-551099859 GCA_902687465.1 Secale cereale
CGAACTTTGAGGTGTGCTTTTGTAGCCCTACATAATTCTCGTCCTCTCTTGACCACGAAGGAATGACCTCCGAGTGTGTCCCCTTTGCATGTTTTATGGGAAATATCATGTGATTCGATTATGTTAATGTTGTTGGGAGTTGCCACTAGTGAAAGTATGAAGCCTAGGCCTTGTTTCCACCATTGCAATACCATTTGTGCTCACGTTTACCACTTGTTTGCTTGCTGCACTTTTTATTACAGATTTATATTACTTTGTTTTGCCATCCATATCACTTGCCATTTAACATCTCTTCGCCGAACTAGTGCACCTATACAACTGACAAGTGTATTAGGTGTGTTGGGGACACAAGAGACTTCTTGTATTTTAGTTGCAGGGTTGCTTGAGAGAGACCATCTTCAACCTCTACTTCCCTGAGTTCGATAAACCTTAGGTCATCCACTTGAGAGAAATTGCTGCTGTCCTACAAACCTCTGCGCTTGGAGGCCCAACATAGTCTACAAGAGTAGAAGCGTGTGTAGACATCAAGCTAATTCTGGCGCCGTTGCCGGGGAGGTGAGTGCTTGAAGGTATATCTTTAGATCTTGCAATTAAATCTTTTTGTTTCTTGTTTTTATTTCACTAGTTATGTTTATGGAAAACCGTGCTATTAGATCGTTGCTTGCGGGAAGACGCCCCACACCTGTGGTGGTTGCTCCTCCCCCTACTGAAATTGTGCCCTATAAAATACCAGCTGGTATTATCGATTATGTTTTGGCTAATCGTTATGCAGGAGACAGACATCCCGGTGAACACTTGCTATATCTGTCACAACTATGTTCATTATTTAAGCTTGCAGGTGTATAAAGGGAGTTTGTCATGAGGAAATTATTTGCCTTGTCACTGAAAGGAAAAGCATTGGAATGGTATAGGCTACTAAATGACTCTCACCTACTGGAGTGGGAAGAGATCCAGTCTCTCTTTTACTCCAAGTTTTATCCTCTTCATGAAGTCCATGAGAATAGGAATTATGTTTATAATTTTTATCCTCATGACGGAGAGAGCATAGCTCAAGCTTGGGGGAGACTAAAAACGTTAATGCTAAAATGTCCTAACCATGGGCTCCCCAAAGATATGATTATTACTAATTTCAATGCGAGGCTTTCTCGACAGGATAAAGATTTGCTCGATGCTTCCTCTACGGGTTCTTTCACAAACAAAAAGATTGATGCTAAATGGGAACTCCTTGAAAGAATTCAATGCAACACTGAAGATTGGGAGATCGACAAAGGTAAAGAGTCAGGTATAATTTATGAGTATGATTGCATTAAGTCCTTTGTTGAAACTACAAGTTTTAACAAGTTTAGTGCTAAGTTTGGGCTTGATTCTCAACTCCTTGTTGATTTCCTCAAATATTTTGCTTCACATCTTAATATGCCTAAGGAGGGTTGGATCGAGCATCATAAACCTTTTAAAGAGATTTGCAAAGAAAATGAAATTGTTCATGATGATTGCAACATGCATGATCCAATTCCTAAAAATGAAGTTTTATATAAGTGATAACCCTCAACCGTAAGGGATCGAGATAGTCTTCGCGGGTAAGAATAACCCAATTTATTGATTCGACACACGGGGAGCCAAAGAGTATTTATAAGCTTTGACAGTTGAGTTGTCAATTCAACCGCACCTGAAATATACTTACTTGTAACAAAAGATAAGTGGTAACAGTGATATGATAGTGATGATAGTGATAGTAAAAGTAAACAGTAAAAGTAAATAGCAAAAGGTAAATGGCAAAAGTAGCAACTAGTGACAAGCAGGGTTTAAAACACTGTAGGCTAGGGAGATGGATGGTTGGGCGCTGCATGGATGAGATAGATTCTAACTTGGGGCACGACACACGGAAAAGTAATGATCATCTAGGCAAATATCAAACATTAGGCATGTATCCCGTAGGTAGTTGTGCGTGCTTGCAATAAGAACTTGCACAACATCTTTTGTCCTACCATCCCGCTACGAACGGGGCCAAAAGGAACTTATGGATATTAAGGTGCTCCTCTCAAAGAGCACCGGAACAAAGAAATGAACTCAATGGATACATGTAATCCTCAAACTATGGACCATCCCCTTTGGTGTCCCAAGCTGTCACATTTGGGATCGCCGGTTCCGGACCGTAACAGGTGCAAACAACTCATAGATAGGATCACGAACACAAATATATTCATACAAACACATATGGTTCAGATCTGAAATCATGGCACTTGGGCCCTAAGTGTCAAGCATTAAGAATAACAAGTTGTAGCAAAGATGATAAACACCATAGTAGATGATAGGCAACATGCCCCCAACGATCTGATAAACTATTACATGATCTAACTCATCCATCCCTACCATCCCCTTCGCCTACAGCAGGGGAATTACTCACACATGAAAGGGGAAGTCATGGAGGGATGATGGAGTGGTGATGATGATGACGATGGCGACGATCTCCCCTCTACGGAGGCCAATTCAGCCTCCAGATTAGCCCTCCCAAGGAAGAACAGAGGGTGGCGGCGGCTCCGCGACGGAAAACTGCGAAAGAACTTCTGATCTGGGGTTTCTGCATCGGGAGTAAAAATACGAGGAAAAGTAGGGCACCAGGGGGTGTGGGACCCACCCAGGGGGGCGCGCCCATAGGGCGCCTGGGCACCCCCTGGCCCCCCTCTGGCCCCACTTCTGGCTCCTGGTTCCTTCGGGTGCGTGGATTTTCTGTGATTTTTCATGGATTTTTCCGAGATACCTAAAAATCCGTTTTCCTGCACACAAATAAACCATACAGGCAGCTCTGCTGAAAACAGCGTCAGTTTTGGGTTAGTTTAGTCCAAATCATGCAAGAATGAGGCCAAAACAATATCAAAAGTGTTTGGAAAAGTAGATACGTTTGAGACGTATCAACTCCCCCAAGCTTAGCATATTGCTTGTCCTCAAGCAATTCAGTTCAACGAACTGGACGCGACAAAGAAAACTTTGACAAACTATTTTGCTTCATTAGATGTATATAAGCATGTACTACGAAAAGAGTTTAGCAAGTATTGAAACAGTACTTATGAGGACAATGCAAGGAGCAATCCTTCTTTCAAGTGACCAGTCACAAATAATTAAAAGTAAATAATATATTACTGAAAATCAAGACAATATTACATTGCACATAGCTTGAGCATATTAGGGTGGTATCTCTCTAGCCTCCATGAGTGAAGCAAAACATAAATGCAGAGACTCCTCCAGAGTTTTAAAGGAGACTAGAACTGAGAATTTCAGAATAAATCATATCACAAGTATGCCGAAGACAATGTAATACTTTGGGACAATGCACGTTACACTCAGAATGACAATTATGCTCTCCTAGTTGGTGCTTTGAAGAAAGAAGGTGGAGACTCTCGAACCGTGGCTTTTGTTGGCAAAGTTGAAAACCCGTGATCGGAAACAAAAACTAAACATGTACCAGAGCTCTTGGTTTAAAAAAACCAAAAGTAAACATGTTTTGAGAAGTGCATATTTCGTCAACGAATGCAAGCAGATAACTCAATCACTTTTTGAGTGGACAAGTCTCGAGGAACGGCTCCCGCATGAGGACGATCACATCCTCTTAATCTCCTTTGTTTATCACTGCCAAAGTTTTCTGATTTCTCTTGAACAAAGCATGAAGGAGGGTTTGTTTGTTATATTATCTTTTTGATCCGGGCGCACTCAATGCCAGTTCCTTTCCGTATTAGGGGTTTGCACATTATACATGCAATCCAGGGGTGAAACTTGTCCATCTTAAAAAGATTATGAATTAACTACTACTTCCTCATGAGCTAAAACATAGGCACAAAAGAGAAATGCTTTTGATTAATTTCGAGATGGTACACCAAAGTCTTCGTTAGGAATGGCAGGTAAATACCATGTATAGGAAGGTATAGTGGACTCATATGGCATAACTGGTTTTAAGGATTTGGATGCACAAGCAGTCAGTCCGCTTAGTACAGGTGGAGGTTTAGCAAAAGACTGGGAAGCGACCAACTAGAGAGCAATAACGGTCATAATCATGCAGAGCGACAAAGCAACATTGAATCGGGCATGAAAGTGATATAACTATTCTGAAACTCAAAGATCATCAAGGCAGAGTAGACTTTTTAGTCTTAAACATGTGTAAGCATGTGCCAAGTCAATCCAAAAATTCTCTAAAGGGAAATACCACCTTAGTATACCAGACTATGAACAGTGCAATGCATGTAGATCATTTCAATAACACATTATATACTCTAGTTATTCGAGACTAGCCACAAGGAAAGCATGAACCACTGGAAGAGCATTGTAAACATAGCACTATGTCGCTACAAGCTGGTCTCTAGATCATAAGTACATGCATATGTACAAAAGTAGAAACAAAAAGAGTTCATACCGGTCTTCCTTGTTGCTCCCCTTCAGTCGATCTTCGTCATTACTGCTTGTCACTTGCACGATCGAACGTAGGAAATGTAATTAAATGCCATCACGGACTCGAGCTGATCTCTGAAAACAAAGCAAACTAAAGAGAGAAAGGAAATCTTTTTGGTTTTTGCAAAGGTTGAATAAAAGCAAAAGAAAGAGAAAATCTTTTTGTTGTTTTTGCAAAGAGAGAAACAAAGAAGAACGGGCAAAAACTTCGAAAAGATCAAAGTGAATAAAACGGAAAATACAATGGAAAAGTGAGAAGGGCACGTACTCCCCCAAGCTTAGGCTTTTGGCCTAAGTTGGTAGCAGCTACTGCCCCCAGGAGCCTCCTGCTCCAGGGGTATGGTGGTGAGTCCAAGGGTCGTAGAAGGATGTTGGCGCGTACACCGAACTCCTCGGAGTCTCCCACGAGGAAGGTTCCGAACGCCAAACAGAGGAAGAACCTTCACCAAACTCTATGGCGGTCTCTTCCTGAAAAGGTGGTAACTCACCGTGCTCCTCCTCGTCGGGCACAACCCCCTCCATGGGGTTATGAAACTGATGCTGGACCATGAACTCATCGAACTGAACAACATCAAAAGACCATCCGTTCCTGCGAGAAAAATCAAACAAAAGAGGTGTAGGTAGACGGATCTCGCGTTCCGCGGCAGTTCCGAAACGCAAGATATAAACAAGATTATCAAGCTCAGAACCCATGGTAACAAACTTATGCCTTTTCATAGCAGCAATATCAAAGCTTAAATAAGTAAAAGGAGTATCATCAGGGTGTGGGGTGCCTCCAATATTCTCTAAGATAAGTGTGGCGTAAACGCCACCATATAAGTCCCCCTTGTTACCGTTCATAGCAAGGCGTCGAGCAATTAAGGTACCCAGATTATAATCAGACCTCCCTGAGAGGGCTGCTGCCAGGATAGCAATATCCGGAGCAGAAATGTTGCTCGTGTTGTCACGAGCTAACACCCCTCTAGCAATAGAATATGCAAAATACCTGAGGTGAGGAAACAAGATGCTGGAGATCTTCGACCGATGAATATCCCTCGTACCCATGCTGCAGAGGGAGTTGATGACGGTTTTCAGCTCGGAGGGCTGAGTGGCCATCCTTGCCGTCCTCCCAACGTTCGGCACACCTATTATTTCACGAAAATTTCCCAAAGTCATGGTGATAAGATCATTATAAATTTTAAACTCAATAGCACCTGAATCAGGATTATATCTAAAACTGTTAATGAAACTGGAGGTGAGTTTTTCATACTGAGTAACACGGCTCATGACGAGTCGTGTCAAACCTGCATTAGCACAAAGATTATAAAACTCATCCTTGATTCCCGCAGCTTCCATGAATTCATCACATGGAAATGTCATCGCACGTGTTGGACTTGTGTCTTCCAACAACTCCAGGGGCACATGATCTTCATTATAGCTCACCCTAGCAGTCGATGGTGAAGCTGCGGCTCTAGTAACTCGATCGGAGTGTGCGGGCCTCCTCTTCTCAAGCCACCCTTTTGCCCTTCCTAACAAACTCATTTCTGAAATTTTTTACAATTTACAAAAACGAGGATTAAAACAAAGTGAGCTAAGGCAAACTACTCAACTCACTTGCCCAAGGCATAAACTTGCATCAAAACTTAAAAATTAACTTTCTACATATGCATGCAAGCTCATCTATACAGCACCAAGAACTACTAAATACTCACAAATGAAGCCACCAATCAAAAATCTAATTGGAGGGGTGGAGGAGTCACATACCAGGGAGTATTTGCTCAAAATTTCAACTCAAATGATGAGCTGTAGAGAGAGATCGAAGAATCGCCTCCAAGAACAGCAAGAACACAAGAACAAGAGCAGAACTCGAGTTTTTGGAGAAGGAGAGAGAGGGAGGAAGAAGACATACCCGGAGGGGGGTCCTGTGGGCCCCAGGCGCCCTGTGGGCGCGGCCAGGGGCTGGGCCGCGCCAGCTGGCTGCCTGGGCCACTGGTGGCCCCCCCGGCTGGCCCCAGGCCCCTCTGGGTCTCTCCCGACGTGGAATTTTTTTTATATAATTTTTCTGGAATTTTTCTGAAAACTTCACTGTTGAATTTTTTTCGAAGTTCAAAAAGCTGCGAAACTCTCTGAAAACTTGAAGCAGTTAGTAGTATTGTGAAGCTTCAAGAACATAAATACTTGGTACAACAAGTAGGACAAAACTAAAAACAAGTGAAAACATAACAAGCTCAACTTTTTATCCATATAAAACATGTTTACTAGTAAGGTTGATCAAGTCTTACCAACAAACAAGCGATATATAGAGCAAAAAGTCTCACCTCTTACGAAGTAATCACTGAACCTTTACTTTGATGGACATTGTCCCTACCATGATAGTTTTGTATTTGTGAGGCACATGTAGTGGATAGTCCCATTCTCCAATTTTCACGGTCTCGATATTCTCTATAGAGTTGAGGCCATGCCTCCTGTCGGTCTTCTTTGGAAAATATACCGTGTGTTCTTTATCATTCACATGGAAAGTAATCTTCCCTTTATTGCAATCAATAATAGCACCTGCGGTGTTAAGAAAAGGTCTACCAAGAATAATGGACATGCTCCCATCCTCGGGCATGTCAAGCATAACAAAGTCAGTAAGAATTAAACAATTAGCAACTTCTACGGGAACATCCTCACAAATACCTATCGGAACAACGGTTGACTTGTCATCCATCTGAAGGGAGATATCTGTAGGAATTAGTTTCTCTAAACAAAGCCTCTCGTAAAGAGAGAGAGGCATAACACTCACTCCTGCTCCAAGGTCACATAAAGCAGTTTTGACATAATTATTCATTATGGAGCAAGGAATGGTGGGTATACCTGGATCACCGAGCTTCTCAGGAATCTTGCCACAGAAAGAGTAGTTAGCAAGCATAGTAGATATTGCATCATTAGGAACTTTTCTTTTGTTAGTGACAATATCTTTCATATATTTTGAATAAGGAAGTAACTTAATAGCATCAGTCAAAGGGATTTGAAGAAAAAGAGGTTTAATCCACTCACAAAACTTATAATAATGCTCTTCTTCTTTAGATTTGATGGACTTACCTGGAAAGGGCATGGGTTTCTGTACCCATGGTTCTCTTTCCTTCCCATGTTTTCTTGCGATGAAGTCTTCTTTAGTGTACCTCTTACGTTTGACAGGTGCTTCTTCTTCTCGAACTTCAGGCGGATCATTCTTCTCATTATCATTACCTTCAGGTTCAGCACCGTCTTCAGTCTCAGCATCGGAGATAGATACACTGTTGGGATCAATAGCTGGCTCTTCATCTGCAATAGGATCATTAGAATTGTCAGTCTCTTTATGTTTCTTCTTCTTCTTTGGAGAGACAACAATTTCTTTTTCCTGTATTTGAGAATCTTGCTCGATTCTCCTCGGATGACCCTCTGGGTAGAGAGGATCTTGAGTGCTAGTTCCTCCTCGGGTCTGAATCCCGAAAGCCTGCAAATTATCTTGTTTGGCATTGTTAGCAAGCAAATATCTTTGCACATTAGAAATTTGATCAAGCTGAGTTTGAACCATATGAAAATGCTTCACAAGACATTGAACATCATTAACTGTTCTATCTAAAACATCAAGCAGTCTTTTGATAGCAAGGGAATTATCATGCAACTGACTTTCTATCCTCTCATTAAAATGATTCTGTTTCATAATAAAATTATCAAACTCATCTAAACATTGATCAGGAGGCTTACCATGAGGGATGTCACTTGCATTGAATCTAAAAGAGAGTGTACCTCTACCATAGGAGGGTGAGTGGTAGGCTCACACAGCTTCTCAATAGGGGGTAGATTCTTTACGTCTTCAGCTTTAATACATTTCTCTTTAATAGACTTCTTTGCTTCTCGCATATCCTCGGGGCTCAGAACAAACATGCCCCTCTTCTTTGTTGGTGGAGGTGGTTCAGGGACGGACCAATCTTCATGGTTTTTGGCAATCCTGCCCATCAGATCTTCCGCATCGTCCAGTGTTCTTTTCCTGAAAACACAACCAGCACAACTGTCCAAATAGGACCTGGATTCATCAGTTAGACCAGCATAGAATATATCGATTAATTCATTCTTAGGGATTTCATGTCCAGGTCTAGCCCGAATCAGACCGTAGTACCTCCCCCAAGCTTTAGGGAGGGACTCATCCTACAACTGTTTAAAGTTATAAATTCTTTGTAAAGCAGCATGTTGCATGTGAGCAGGAAAGTACTTATCAACAAAAGAGTGAGCTAAGTCCTGAGGACTCTGAATGGAACCGCATGGGAGTGAATCATACCATGCTTTAGCACCCTCCTTCAAGGAGAAAGGAAGAAGCTTGGTCACATAAAAGTATCGTATCTTCTCATCTGTGGTAAACAGGCTACCCAACTCACCGAGTTTAGTCAGTTGTGCAATAGCATCATCATTTTCTCTGCCATAAAATGGGTCAGCTTCAACCATAGGTATAAGTGAAAGATCAACAGAGAAATTATAATCAGGATCATCAATGCATATAGGAGATGTAGCAAATTCAGGATTAGGAACGGTTTTGTTCTTCAAAGAGTGTTTTTCAAATAACTTCTTAATAGCTTCAGGGTCAGAGCCGGAAAACTCTGTCAGTTCCCTACATAAATCTTCATCTAGCATATAGTAATCATCATCAAGGAGACTCTCCTTGAGTTTACTCAAATCAGGATAATCATAAGTTTCACCAATAGGGTAGCGAGTAACAGGGAGTTCAATTCCAGATTTTTTTGCAGCAGCAGCAATTTGTTTCTCAAGAGCATAACCAAGCGAACTAATATCATCAAAAGTAGTAGAAGCATCATCAAGAGTATCAGACATAGTAACAGATTCAGTAGGAACATCATGTGGTGGTGGTGAGGCAAACTTACTCATAACGGAAGGTGAATCAAGTGTAGCACTAGTGCTCAGAGCAGTACCTCTTCTTGTAGTGGATAGTAAGATTGGAACCTTGGGTTCTCCTTTCTTACCCATAGTGGATGAAGTGCAGCAGGTAGGATACCTCAAGTAGACTTGTATATATTGCTATGCTCCCCGGCAACGGCGCCAGAAAACGGTACTTGATAACCCTCAACCGTAAGGGATCGAGATAGTCTTCGCGGGTAAGAATAACCCAATTTATTGATTCGACACACGGGGAGCCAAAGAGTATTTATAAGCTTTGACAGTTGAGTTGTCAATTCAACCGCACCAGAAATATACTTACTTGCAACAAAAGATAAGTGGTAACAGTGATATGATAGTGATGATAGTGATAGTAAAAGTAAACAGTAAAAGTAAATAGCAAAAGGTAAATGGCAAAAGTAGCAACTAGTGACAAGCAGGGTTTAAAACACTGTAGGCTAGGGAGATGGATGGTTGGGCGCTGCATGGATGGTCGTGGATTTTTCTGAGATACCTAAAAATCCGTTTTCCTGCACACAAATAAACCATACAGGCAGCTCTGCTGAAAACAGCATCAGTCCGGGTTAGTTTAGTCCAAATCATGCAAGAATGAGGCCAAAACAATATCAAAAGTGTTTGGAAAAGTAGATACGTTTGAGACGTATCAATAAGCATGTTAATTTTTGTGGAGTGGATAGACCTTGTGAAAGGCCTATGATTGAAGAAGAGAAGTATTGTAAGCAACATAAGCATGAAAGAACAATCACTTGGGTCAGAGATTTAAATGAAATTGCTAGAGAATTGTGTGACCTTTATCCTTTTACTTGTGAACTTTGCCGTATAGAGGTTCACTTTAATTTTCAATGCATGCACTTTCAAAACATAACTGTTAACCGGTTGTGTGATAGCATGATCACCTCTGATCTTTATGATGAGCTTATGTTATTTTTGATGTGTGAAGAGTTATCAGAAAAGACTTCTTGGCTTGATGTTAATGCCATAGGAATAAAAAACACTTTGCAAAATTGCCATCTCTATTGTGTTGTTAATTGTCATGAAAATGATTACATAAGTAAGATTATAAAGGAGGGAACTTTACCAAAGTATAAAAATGTCTCTTATATTTCTGCTAATAAAAAGGAGAGTATCTCCCAAGTTTCCCCTATTGTTCCTAATGATAAACCAGGATATGTGGAGAAGCTTCATCTCAAACCACTCCCTCCTAAGGTGAAGAAGAAGAAAAAGAAGAGGAGGAGGAAGAGGAGCAAGAAGGAAGAAGAATGGGTATCAACCTGGCCTGAGCATATTCCTCCCATCAACTTTTATCCTAACGGTTGTAAGTTTAAAGAAGAAGGTGAAGTTTATTGCCTTAATTATCATCTTGATGATACGTCCGTAGGTACTATTGAAGATGATTTTGATTGTGATATGCATGTTACTTATTGTGATTGGGAAAATGATGATAATGCTACTTATGATCTTGAAAATCTTTTTGGTACCAACTCTGAAAGTGATGATATGGGAAGCTCTAAGCTTGGGGATGATAGGATTGCAAATCCTTTACCCACTAGTGATGTGATAATTGATAATTCTTTTGCTAGTAAGAATAAAGACAACATGATTACAAATATAGTTGCTAGCAGTGATAATGCTCTTCTCTACTATGATGATGTTATAACTCCAATCTATAGTGTTTATAAAGGTACCTATGACATAAGGAGAAATTATCCTTATGAAACTTGTCATAATCATGGAGGGAATTACTCCCTTGTTGAACACCACCCTCCTAATACACAATTAATCTATAGTGTTCAAGTTGTTTATGATAGTCCTACTCCCACTATTACCAATGAGAAAGATTATGCTTATGTGGAGAGTAAGAGTACCTTTTTGCATGTGGATCATGGAAACAATGCTTTATGTGATGCTTATATTGTTGAGTTCATCCATGATGCCACTGAAATTTATAATGAGAGAGGGAGACTTGGTTCTAAATATCTTAATAATAAGAAGTTTCCTCTCTTTATGGAGAATATTTTGAAGTTATGCTTGCTTTGCCTTCCTATGCTAGTTGCTTTGTGCTTCAATGAATTATTCTATTGCAATATTCCTATGCATAGGAAGCCTGTTAGGCTTAAATGTGTTTGGTATTTACTTCTTGATGCTCTCTTTTGTTCTTCAGCTCTTATTCCTACGAGAGCATCATTAAAGTCTTAAGCCTATCTTTATGGCTATAAAGAAAGAGCTCTAGGGAGACAACCCTTGTTATCTTTGCTTTCAGTTTTAGTGGTCTTGATGTTTGATACTACTGTAGCAACATCATTGTATCTTTATTTTTCAATTTTGTGCCAAGTGTAGCCTCTGACTGCAAGAAAGTTCAAAAGTTGTGACGTGTTGTCCAGGAAACAGATTCTGTCCTAGGACAGAAAAATTCGTATAAAATTACCAGATCATCTTTTTGGTCTGAATTTTTTTGACAGCGTGCTCTATATAATTGTCTTTCGTGCATCTGTTCTGAGTTTTTTGATTAGAGTTGCAGAAGTGCCCCGAACAAATCATTTACTACCTGCTGTTCTGTTTTTCACAGATTCTGTCCTGTTTTGCCTTTCCTTCATTTTGCAAAACTTGAGCTTGCTTTTTCTTTGCAAAAACCTTTTGGAAATCTTGAGAAACATTAGAACTTCAAGAATATATTTATTTCCAGCAAGGAACAATTATTTTATTAAGGATACTAACCTCGCTAATCAGATTATGATGAGTTATGTATGAAGGGAGTTTTCAAGTGTGCGAGGGAAGATGATAAAAAGATTCAGGAGTGTCAAACGCTCAAGCTTGGGGATGCCCCCATGCACCCCCAAGAAATATTCAAGGAGACTCAAGCGTCTAAGCTTGGGGATGCCCCCGTGCATCCCCTTCTCCATCAACATTATCAGTTCGTCTTTCGTTCCACTATATTTTTATCACTTCATGTGTTATGTGCTATGCTTGGAGCGTCTTGCTTTTAGTTCCTTTTTAGTTTTCTTTAGCTTTTCATAACGAGTCGGAACTCAGCTTTCTTTCTGTGGGAGAGAAACACGCTCCACTTCTATCTAGAACATAACATAGAATTTTCATGTCTATCTATGCTGTGTGTGTTCTTTGTCTTTCAATAGCTATTATCATGTTTAGCTTTTAGTTTTCATGCTTATCTTTTTAAAGAGCTTTTGTTTAGTTGGTTGCTTGAACTCTCTTTAGTTATCATGCTTATCTTATTAAGAGAGTTTGCTTCTGTTGCATTGGTTGATATGTCTATGATAAAAATGCTACGTGCATAATGGTGCTTAGTAGTTCATGTTTTCTTATGGTTAGTCTCAAATAGCTGGGGGGTTCCCAATGTGTTATTGGAGTACCAACATGATTTGTTTGCCTATGATGTGGTATGGTTTAGTAATATCTTCCTTCAAGAATTTATTTTGATTGACTTGGCGTATGCTCACGCATATTTAAGACTGTAAAGAAAGTTTGTCAAGCCTTGATGATATTTTGTTTCTGAGTAGCGATATTACTTCCATGCCTGATTCAATGTTGCTTTGTCGCTCTGCATGATTATGACCGTCATTGCTCTTTTAGTTGGTCGCTCCCAGTCTTTTGCTAACCTCCACCTGTACTAAGCGGACTGACTGCTTGTGCATCCAAAATCTTTTAAACCAGTTATGCCATATGAGTCCACCATAGCTTCCTATACATGGTATTTACCTGCCATTCCTAACGAAGACTTTCATGTACCATCTTGAAATTATTCAAAAAAAATGCATTCCTATTTTGTGCCTCTGTTTTAAGTTCATGAGGAAGTAGTAGTTAATTCATGATCTTTTTAAGTTGGACAAGCATCACCCCGGGATTGCATGTATAATGTGCAAACCCATAATACGAGAAGGAACTGGCATTGAGTGCGCCCGGCTCAAAATTAATATAACAAACAAACCCTCCTTCACGCTTTGTTCATGAGAAATCAGAAAACTTTGGCAGTGATAAACAAAGGAGATTAAGAGGATGTGATCGTCCTCATTCGGGAGCCGTTCCTCGAAACTTGTCCATCTCAAGAAGTAATTGAGTTATCTGCTAGCATTCGTTGACGGAACATGCATAATCTAAAAAAAAATATTACCTCTGTTTTTAAAACCAAGAGCTCTGGTACATGTTTTGTCTTTGTTTCCGACTTCGGGTTTTCAACCTTGCCAACAAAAGCCACGGTTCGAGAGTCTCCACCTTCTTTAAAGCACCAACTATTGAGAGCATGATTGTCATTCTGAGTGTAATGTGCATTGTCCCAAAGTACCATTGTCTTTTGCATGATTATGATATCGTTTATTCTGAAATCATTGTATCTAGTCGTCACTTAAACCTTGGAGGTGCCCCTGCACTTATGTTTTGCTTCACTAAAGGGGGCAAGCGAGATATCACTTTGTCATATTTGCACACCATGCTCACTACAAATCTATTGAGTGTTTCAGTATCATATTGTAAAACTTTCAGTTCTTTGTGATTTTCTCATGAGGCAACTTAATTACTACAGATTCATTGTCTCAGTAAGCTTTTTTCATGTGACTATGAAAAGTCCTCATATGGTTAATAGCATGTCAACACAGAAATTATGCTTGTTATCATTTACCTACTCGAGGACGAGCAGGAATTAAGCTTGGGGATGTTGATACGTCCAAAACGTATCTATAATTTCTGCTTGCTCCATGCCTCCTTTGTGTGATATTGCTATGTTATTTATACACTTCCATACACTTTTGATCATATTTGGACTAACCTATTAACTCAGTGCACCCCAGTGCCAGTTTCTGTTTTCTGCTGTTTTTGTATTTCAGGTTTTCCCATTACGTAATTGCCAGAAAAATTCCGGGAAAAATATATAAAAAATCAGCGTTCCAGAAGCTTCCATGCGGCCAAAGTAGGGCCGGAGGGGACCCACAGGGGCTCCAGGCGGCCTGCCCACGCGCCCCCCCTGGCCGCGCCGGGGGGGCGCCTGGGCACCCCTGACCCCCTCTAATGCCCCCCTTTGGCATATATTTACACCGTGTCACGGAAACCCTGATTGCAGACCCCTTTTCTCCAGACGCGATTCCGATCTCCGCCGCCATCGCCATCAAGCTTCGGGGGACCAGAATTCCTGCACCGGCACCCTGTCGGGACGGGGAAGTGCCCCCGGATTCATCTCCATCGACGTTGCTTCCTCCCTCCATGATGCGGGAGTAGTTCCTCCTCGGGGCTGAGGTTATTACCAGTAGCTATGTGGTCAATTCTCTCTCCCATGATGTGATCTTCGTTGTGATCATAGGCTATGTTAATCTAGGATGATCCCATGATATTTCCCCTTCCTCTATGTATTGGATTGATGTACTCACTTGTATTTATCTAGTATAATGCCCGAGACCAAGGTGACAGCGGTCTATTGCACATGGATTAGAAAAGTATTTTCATGAGTGATTTCCTCTCTTGTGTGTTGATTGAAGATTGAGAGTCTCTTGGTGCTTGTCTTTGACTATCCTTTAGATATGTTGTGGTGATTGTGGGACTCTCTTTGGATGACCGCGGTGACATTGGGAAATCCTTAGATTGAGAACTACGAACTTTGAGGTGTGCTTTTGTAGCCCTACATAATTCTCGTCCTCTCTTGACCACGAAGGAATGACCTCCGAGTGTGTCCCCTTTGCATGTTTTATGGGAAATATCATGTGATTCAATTATGTTAATGTTGTTGGGAGTTGACACTAGTGAAAGTATGAAGCCTAGGCCTTGTTTCCACCATTGCAATACCATTTGTGCTCACGTTTACCACTTGTTTGCTTGCTGCACTTTTTATTACAGATTTATATTACTTTGTTTTGCCATCCATATCACGTGCCATTTAACATCTCTTCGCCGAACTAGTGCACCTATACAACTGACAAGTGTATTAGGTGTGTTGGGGACACAAGAGACTTCTTGTATTTTAGTTGCAGGGTTGCTTGAGAGAGACCATCTTCAACCTCTACTTCCCTGAGTTCGATAAACCTTAGGTCATCCACTTGAGGGAAATTGCTGCTGTCCTACAAACCTCTGCGCTTGGAGGCCCAACATAGTCTACAAGAGTAGAAGCGTGTGTAGACATCACCCACCTCTGTGCCGGACGACGCAACAAAGACGACGGTCACACTTCACCACCGCACCGGAGCTACCTCATCTACGCCCTCGTCCACCGCACCGGGTGGTCCACCGACAATGTCGGCCGCCGCAACCGACGTGCCTCACAGACACCGACTTCCACCACATCAGGTGCGCTTCACCGACGCCGTCTCCTAGCTCACAGGGGCTACTTAATTGAGCACATCGTCGTGCCTCCGACCCCCGAGGCCACTGGGGCTTCACCAATGGTCTCGTCCACCGCATCGTAGCGCTCCGCTGCCACTCAAGATCTGCATCCGTGCGTGGCCAGCCAACGCCAGCGCATCACCCTCAACGGCTCTGAAGTGACTCGCACTCTAGCTAGGCGCGCATGCCCAAACGCCGGCCCGAACTAGGTATCCACACATCACTCCCTTGTGCACTGTTCCGACGATGTTTGGATATCCTTTCACTGCTCTCTTAGCTTACACGGCCATCCAACTCTGACTTTAACTCTTATTTCTTCTGGAGATATCATCTGAAACAAGCAAATCCATTTTTTAGCGAAGCATGATGGCGCTACGGGATCTGGTACACATCCTGCACACCCGTATAACTTTGTAAGTATCTGTCCTCCGGTACAACAAAAAGGTCGATTCCTCTTATTGGATCAGCCATTCGCCGTGTCAAAAATGCAGAGGGGGATGCAAGGAGCACAAGGTGTAATGCCCAGGATGGGACTTTACCTCCTACGTGTCGAGGCACGACTTAAAGGTATAAGCCCATTCTGGAATGATCTCAAGTTCGGTATCTTTGCACATCTCATGTAAAAATGGGGATGAAAAACAAAAGATATAGTTGGCTTACACTCGCCACGTCACACAATTCATTACATAGCAAATCATCATTCAAATAACATCACAACCCGTCTACGGGTGAAGATCCAAATGAAAGATACCAAACATACATAAAGCCACAGGTTCGAATCGCCCCTAGTAGAAACCACTACTGATCATCGGGATAGTGCACATAGTAACGGCTACGTTCCTCATCGTACTCCTAGTATAGCTCGGTGCCGTCACCTGAATAGCTCACCATGGTACCTGCATCTGGTGTGATGTAGAATCTGTGAGCCACAGAGGACTCAGCAATCCCGTTCCCGGGTAGCAGAACTATCTAAGCCTTGGGTGTGGAACAAGGCTGAAGAAAGAATAAAAGGCTGCAGCATCACTAGCACTAACTTACGTAAATAAGAGCGAGAAGAGAGGTGCCACGAGCGATAAAGTGATCACTGTAATGCCCCGGATGTAATACTTTCCCTTTTGGGTATATAATAAATCTCCGGCTTCATCTATTTCCATTTCGGGTCCTTTGTCTTTCGGGCTTTCGTCGTTTTGTTGTGTGAGTGTGTGGCATTCATTCATATCATGTAGACATGTGCATTGCATTTTGTTTGTGTTGTGGGTTGCATCCGGTTCGTGGCGTTTCTTCCCGTTGTCCGTTTCGTGTTCCGGAGCTCCCTCTCGTGTTCGTGACGTCCCGTAGGCCTACTTTGTTGTTCGGGCGTTTTCGTTACCGGTGTGCCGCGAGGTTGTGTTGTGTGTTGTTGTTTTGTTGTGTGCAACCCGCCTCTCAAATCTCGTCTCGTTTGGACTCCGTTGACTTTTCCCTCCGTTGTCCGTGTGGGTCCGAAGTGCCCTTACTTCGTGTCCCGGAAATACCCCTGTTGCATTCTTTTATCTCCGTCTGGTCCTTTTTAAATCGTCCCCGCGATTGGGTCCGTTGGATCCAGATCGGAGGGCTCCTAGCGCCCTAAAACTCCTCCTAAACCTAAATCACTGCTATATATAGACCCCTAGTCTATTGGCTTGTTCCCTTCTTCTTCCTTCCCTCTCTTTTCTTTTTTTT
>LR738714.1:551103770-551117752 GCA_902687465.1 Secale cereale
CCTGGGCATTACAATCACGAAGTGATCCTATCTAAACACGTCGAACATAACCCCACAGTGTTCACTTCCCTAACCCCTGTCGGAAAATGACCGTCACGGTACTCACGCTGGTAGTGTGTTCTGAACATGGTGTCAAGTTTTCACTTGTAATGCCCAGTATGGGACTATACCTCCTACGTGTCGAGGCACGACTTAAAGGTATAAGCCCATTCTGGAATGATCTCAAGTTTGGTATCTTTGCACATCTCATGTAAAAATGGGGATGAAAAACAAAAGAGATAGTTGGCTTACACTCGCCACGTCACACAATTCATTACATAGCAAATCATCATTCAAATAACATCACAACCCGTCTACGGGTGAAGATCCAAATGAATGATACCAAACATACATAAAGCCACAGGTTCGAATCGCCCCTAGTAGAAACCACTACTGATCATCGGGATAGTGCACATAGTAACGGCTACGTTCCTCATCGTACTCCCAGTATAGCTCGGTGCCATCACCTGAATAGCTCACCATGGTACCTGCATCTGGTGTGGTGTAGAATCTGTGAGCCACAAAGGACTCAACAATCCCGTTCCCGGGTAGCAGAACTATCTAAGCCTTGGGTGTGGAACAAGGCTGAAGAAAGAATAAAAGGCTGCAGCATCACTAGCACTAACTTACGTAAATAAGAGCGAGAAGAGAGGTGCCACGAGTGATAAAGTGATCACGAAGTGATCCTATCTAAACACGTCAAACATAACCCCACCGTGTTCACTTCCCGAACCCCTTTCGGAAAATGACCATCACGGTACTCACGCTGGTAGTGTGTTCTGAACATGGTGTCAAGTTTTCTACAACCGGATATTAACAAATTCCCATCTGCCACATAACCGCAGGCACGGCTTTCGAAAGTTCAAAACCCTGCAGGGGTGTTCCAACTTGGCCCATTACAAGCCCACGATCCGCGGAGTCGCAACTCCAAGGTGGGAAGGCCCGAGTATCCTCGGAATCCCGTGCTCAAGATACTCCGACTAAGGTAAGGCTAATCCAGCAAATCCTCCTGGCGTGCCGACACCCTGACAGTAGCCGCGCGTATCTAGTCTCAGGCCACGACCGGATGGGACAAGCTACGGGTTTTTACCAGCCCTCAGGTTCCCCCAAGGTGGCCCTGCAGGTTGCCCAGTTCGGACCAACACTCATGTGGAGCACTGGCCCAGGGTTGTTGATTAAGAAGAGGGTTAATTACTCCCTATGCAAGTTTTTAGTTGTTTAGGCAAATAGTACCAATGTTGGGACTTGCTGGAAAAGACTTAGCGCTAAGCGGTTTATCGAGGGGGTCCCATAACCCCAACCGTGTGAGGAACGCAAAATCAAGGAACATAACACCGGTTCATACGGTTCCTAGGGCGGCATGAGTGGAACAAATCACCAAGCAAGAGGCTTAGCCTTCCACCCATTACCAATATATAGATGATTTCATTAAAGAGTTTATATAGTGTGATATCCCAACAAGCTTCAACATGAAGCAAGAATCTTCAAATCTTCTCCTGCAACTAGCAACGCTATAAGAGGGGCTGAGCGAAGCCTACGTAGCCAATCAAAGGTTTGCATAGGTTGGGTGGTTAGACAGATTCATGGTTACAATAGGAGGCTGACAGACAAACATGGGCATCGAGGCAATAAACTAAAGAGCGAGACTTCTAGCAATAGGCAAAGATAGTAATGATATCTGGGTCAGGTCATCTTGCTTGTCGAGTCGTCGATGGGATCGTAAGAGGGCTCCTCGTTCTCAACCTCGGTAGTAACCTCATTCTCGTACTCGATCTCGGCTTACGGCTCTACTCAACACCAGAACACACGAGGCATGAAATCAAACAAGGTGCAATGCGCAAACTACAGGATGCATGGCTGATGCACTAAGGAAGCACTGCAGATGCACTTAAGATGCACAGGATGACAACATAGGAAGCACAGAGAAACAGCACAAGAAACATGACAATATGCTCAAGCAAGTAGGATGCAAGACAAGTCTATTTAGGATGCAAAACATGGCAAGGTAGGAAGCACAGAGAAACAACACAAGAAACATCAGGTTTAAATGAGGCCGGAAACTACTTAAGACAAATCCGGTAAGTCCTCATATGCATAGTTTGAAATTAGTCCAGTTCTGAACAAACCTTAAGTTAAAGTTGTTAAACAGCAAGTTAACATGCACCATGATGATCTACACAAAATTCTAGTCAAGTTTCATATAAAGTTTGTTTAGAACGGAGCTACGGTCTAGAAGATATGATCAAAACAAGATAAGCATGGCAACGGTGCAAGATGCACCCAAACATCAAGCAAAACAAACTCCAAACATTTTAACAAGTTGATATTATGAATCTACATGCAAAATCACACAAATTTCATATAGGACTTGCTCAAAACGGAGCAACGGACTAAAAGATACACCCTAAACAAGAAACAAAGCAAAGCTGAAATTAACAGCCACATAGCAACTTCGGAGTAAGAAATATATATTCTACATCACTCAAACATGGTGACAAGAAGCATGGACATGAAGTAGACATATCCTACAGCAAACAACTCGATTGGAGCATCTCCATAGGAGGCATGGATCAATAGCAACAAGCTACAACATTTTGATCATGGCAATAAAAACCTGACAACAATATTTTATAGCAACTTGGGAGCAAGAACTAAATATGCTACAGCCACCCAAATGAGCATGTGAGGGCATGGATGGATAGACAACAACATTTAAAACAAGGAACGATCAATGGTCACCCCAAAACTAACATGGATTTGCCTAGGACAACAAGCAAACATAGCATCCGGATATTACAGATTCCAGACTTAGTGAAATTTAGGAGCAAGAAATATATATTCTACAGCACTCAAACATGGTGACAAGAATCATGGACATGAAGTATACACATCCTACAGCAAACAACTCCATTGGAGCATCTCCATAGTAGGCATGGATCAATAGCAACAAGCTACAACATTTTGATCATGACAATAAAAACCTAACAGCAATATTTTATAGCAACTTGGGAGTAAGAATTAAATATGCTACAGCCCCCAAATGAGCATGTGAGGGCATGGATGGATAGACAACAACATATACAACAAGGAATGATCAATGGTCACCCCAAAACTAACATGGATTTGCCTAGGACAACAAGCAAACATAGCATCCAGATATTACAGATTCCAGACTTAGTGAAATTTCACTAAGTGTTAAAACAACAATATTATCATGGCATGTTTGTGAGCATGTTTAAGTCACCTCAAGGCATAACATGGCAAATGGTTTGCACCACAGCAAAGAACACATGATGGGGAATCCAAAACATATAAGCATGCAACATGGGGACAACCACATCAATAGCAACGAGCTCCTCAACTAGGCATCTCGTAACAAGTTAGAAAACCTAACAGCCACATGCACTTTTGCAACAGGGATAAACATGGCCATATGAACTCTAACATGCAAGCTAAAGCAACCAACATGTAGAGCATCTCATGATGAACATTTGGACATATCATTTGCTTCATTTGGATAAACATGCATCAAGTTATCACTTCTCAAACATGTCATCAAAACAACTAATAGCAGCATTTTATATCCTATAGCACTCATGTCATGAAGATTAAGACATCTAGATGGACTCAAACATGCGTGGCACAATGGAACAAAACATAGTACATGTCACCACGATCATTTTGACATATTATATGCACAAATCGGACAAGCACAGTAAAAGTTGTCATCATCACAAAAATGCATCAGACAATGAAAAACTAAAGACTTAGCAAAAATCACAAGGGTCAACCTGACTGGATCTTGTCAACGGGCGCCGGTGGAGTGGGTCAAACGGGTTCGCGGGTCAACCGGGTGCGCCCGTTAGGGTTCCAGGCTCACGCGCCTGGCTGGATCGGGCTTTGGATCGAACCCTCGATCGAGAGCGGCGGCGGCTGGATCGATCGATCCCGTCGGCGCGAGCGAGGCCGGAGTCTGCGGCAACTCCGGCCGGAGGGGCCCATCGGCGGCGGGGCGAGGACCGCCGGCGGCGAGGGTGCCCGAGGGGTGGCGGCGGCTGAAGCTTCGAAGGGCCGGCGGGGTCGCTGGACTCGGGCCGGAGGAGAGCTCGGGGCGGCGCGGGCGAGCTCCCGGCGGCACGGCGACGATCCGGCCGCCTGCGGGTGGCGGCGCGACGGCCGGCGCGGAGAAGGACGAGTCTAGGGGCGCGCGGGGCGATCTGGCTCAACGGTGGCGGCGACGGGCCTGCGCTGGGCCTGCGGGCCCGCGCGGCGGCAGAGGCGGTGACTGGCGCGGCGGAGCTGTCCGGCCCCGATCGGACACGTCCGCCCGGTGCGGATTCCGAGGCGGCTGGAGCTAGGAGAAGGCTAGGGTTGTTTTGGACAAAAAAAATGGAGGGGTGGACGTTTATATAGGCACAAGGAGCTAGGAGACTCCAAATAGGGAGCGGTTTTCGGCCACGCGATCATAATTCAATGACCGAGATGATGGGAAGGTTTGTGCTGGGTTGGTGGGCTGTTGTGGAGGGGGTCTTGGGCCTCAAGCGGAGGTACTTTTAGCCCACGAGGTTAATCGTTGGAGCACCAAACGAACTCCAAACGCGACAAAACTTGACAGGCGGGCTACACGTACCAAAACAGCATCGCACGACAAGTCTCACACCATTCCGGAAAAGTTACACGGCCAAACACGAAAGAAGGACTCGGGGATGCCACAGGCACGTGTGAGAGCGTCGTAACTCGAAACGGACAACGGGAAGAGACTAGTGGGACCGGATGCAAACGACAAAACAAATGCAATGCAATTGTAACACCCCGGTATAATGATGCTACAGTAACCCTTGGGGTTAAGTTAATCTTTTGCTAAACAAGTGTTGGTTCATCGCTGTCTAATATCTTTTGCAAATTCTAGTTGAATTCAAATTTCAAATTGTGAGTGAAATTCAAAATTCCTCAAACATGAAAACTAAAATGTTCGAGGTGTTGCAAATAATCACTGGATAAATGTCTTGGTGGGACCTACATTTTATACAGTGGTTAAGTGCCCTAAAACAAATAAAACATTGGCAAAATCTTATTTATAATGTCTTTTGTAATTTATGAAAATGCAAACTTTTTTAAATACCTACCAAACTCCTGGTGGCAGTGCTTCGGTCGCCGGAAACGGCCGGCCGGCGAGCCGCCCCCGGCCACGGGCATGACCCCGCCCCTTCTGTCGCCCCGTGCGGGTGAGCGGGCGCCCGCACCCGTCAACGCCCGCCCCGTTTTGGCCCTCCTATGGGCCTATGACAAATGGGGCCCAGCCCCTTAAAAAAAGAAGTTAAAAATAAAATAAAATAAAAATATATTAATTAATCAATTAATTAATAATTAACTTAAGTAATCTTGATAATTAATCCTAATTAATTATGTTTAATTAAACTAATTACACATTAGTCTAATTAACCTGGTTAATTAATTAGTCTATGACAGTATGGCCCCACACGTCAGTTTGACTAAGTCAACTGACCGCTGACATCACCCCGACATCATGCTGACGTCATCACTTACTATTTTGGATAATGTTGATTTAAATTATTTAAATAAATTCCTAAAAATGTTTAAAAACTTTGAAAATTCATATAAAATAATCTGTAACTCGGATGAAAATGTTTTATATACGAATATCGCTCAGAACGACGAGACGAATCCGAATACGCGATCCGTTCATCAGCCACACGTCCCTAGCATAGTGAACCTGCAACTTTCCCCCTCCGATTCATCTGACCGAAAACACGAAATGCCGGGGATACTTTCCCGAGTGTTATCCCCCTTCGCCGGTACCGTGTACCACCGCGTTAGAGCACCCTAGCACTGTGTGCTGACGTGACGTGCTTCTCTGTTGCAACTGTTTGCTTTATATTTACTGTTTCTACCCCCTCTTCTCTCGGTAGACCCCAGGACCGAAGATGCCCCGGTGATCGACTACGGTGTCGACGCCCCCTCCTTCTTGCCAGAGCAACCAGGCAAGCCAACCCCCTTTGATCATTCCGATATCGCCCATTTCTCTTCTCTCTTATTCTTGCATCAGAATTGCTACTGCTTTTTGTACGATCCTATTCTGATGCATAGCCTGTTGTTGATACTGCTTTCAACTTAGTATAGGCTGGTTAGAGATCCACCAGTGATCCCCCTACCTTGTCCCGACTGCCCCGCTGGATTATCAGAAGACCCGATCAACGGGATCGAAGACCAGGACCCAGCACCGCACATCACTTTCCCCTTAGTTGCTCGACACTACTGGGTTACTATCGAGTGCCGAGGGTGAGACCTCATCAGCACTTCTGATGTTAACCTTGTAGGTTAGTTCATCGGTTGTGGTCATCGAGGGTGATTCCTCTTTCTCCACTCCCGATAATGACACTGTCATGCAACTCCTCAAGAGTGGACCTCGAGGGTGACTCCTCTTTCGTTCACCTTGACGATAAACATCAGGTGGAATTCCATTGAGGGTGATTTCCTCAGGTTTTCCTTTGGTGTCAGACACACAGTTACTATGGTTACTATGACTTTACACTGAACCTGGTTACTAAAGACGGGTCGACCCTGAGGGGTACCCGCGCGAGCTTAATTGCGAGTGATGTGTAGTCGGGTTGACCTGGAAGGTGCCCGCGAGGTAAATACAAGGCGTGGCCGGGCACTCGCCCATGCCGCAAGTTCTCGAGACGGGGCGATGGGGTCACATTATCGTGAGTCTCTACTCGTTACCGCGCGTCCCCAAGACACTAAATGGTTTGGATATTTGATCCAAGGGGCCTCTGGCCTGATAGCACTAACCATCACGTGGGCATAGTATGGACGTTCTGCATCGTATGCATCAGCCGAAGCTTAACTGACGTCATTGCGACTGAGCGGCGCGCGCCGGGTTGGACTGCGTAAGCACCTACCTTTTTAAGGAGGATTGCCCAGGTCTGCTCACCGGCCGCCCACGCAACGTGCAGGAGTTCCCGGGGCGATTGGCCCATGACCCCTGGGGGCATAGGGTTTAGTCCGGCGTGCATGACCTCTCTATTAAGCCTAGGTCGGGTTGTGGCGTATTGTTTGGCCGCGGGCGGGCATGACCTGATGGTGTGTCCGGCCGGAGTTAAGCAAGCATGTTGGGTAAGTTGGTGCACCCCTGCAGGGAAGAAAACATCTATCGATAGCCTGTCCTATGGTAACGGACACTTGGAGTTGTATCCCGATCGCTACAACTAGAACTGGATGCTGAGGCATTGTTTGGATATGTTGCTTCGGGAGTCGAGAAAGGTTCCCGGAGCGTTGGAACAACAACATAAATATGACTTATGGCATACTACTCTACTTCCCCCTCTTGCTGCAAGACGGTGGTTTCCAGAAGATGCTAGTCTTCGATAGGGCTAGCTTCTCCCCCTCTTATTCTGGCATTCTGCAGCTTAGTCCACAGATACTACCCTTTTCATTGATACCGATGCATATGTAATGTAGATCCTTGCTTGCGAGTACTTTGGATGAGTACTCACGGTTGCTTTGCTCCCCCTTTCCCCCCTTCTTTCTTCTTGCTGGTTGATGCAACCAGATGGTGGAGTCCAGGAGACAGATGCCACACTTGATGACTGCTACTACCCCGACGGAGCCTACTACCTCATGGAGACAGCTGACGACCAGGAGTAGTTAGGAGGTCCCAGCTAGGAGGCCTTGCCTTTTCGATCGTGTTGTTTTGTGCTAGCCTTCTTAAGGCAAACTTGTTTAACTTATGTATGTACTCAGATATTATTTCTTCTGCTGACTCTTGTATTTTCGTGCTTATGTATTCGAGCCCTCGAGACCACTGGCTTGTAATATAAAGCTTGTTTTATTTTAATTTGTGTCTAGAGTTGTGTTGTGATATCTTCCAGTGAGTCCTTGATCTTGGTCATACACATTTGCGTGCATGATTAGTGTACGGTCAAATCGGGGGCGTCACAAGTTGGTATCAGAGCCGACTGCCTGTAGGAACCCCCCTTTCCAACTCCTTGGCCGAAGTTGAGTCTAGTCTTTGAAAACCGTTTTACTAACATGGCTGTGTGGCTTACGGGCCCACGTCGCCAATTGGGTGGTATTAGGATCTTTTACTCCTCGTCTATACTCTGGGGCTCTGAACTCTCTTCTATTCGGGTTAAACGAATTTACTAACTCTAAAATTAGGATCCCGTGACCACATTCACCCCAAAGTTGGATAAGCCATAGTTATTCCTTAGGTTAGTATTTTGAATGAGTACCCCTCTCTGTCTTGACGACTACTATGTGGTACCCGTCGAACCTCGTTCATTCTACATGTTAGATAATGAATAATTCTTTGTCTTTGCAAATGCTTAATGCTGAACTACCCCTGTTACATGTTAGCAGGATGGTTAGACCAGGTGGTCGTGGCCGTTGTGGCAACGCTCCACCACCGCCCGAATTCGTGGCAGGAATGATGCAACAGTTTGAGCTGAATCGCCAGTTCATGGAAGGAGTGATGGCTCAGTTTCCTCGCCCAAATATGAATCAGCAGCCAGCCCCAATAACTCTGCATGACTTTGCACAACTCAACCCTGTCATCTACTGCAGCTCAACTCAACCACTGGATGCTGATGACTAGCTCCGTGACATCGCTTTCGAGCTAGAGTGTGCTGGTGTAGCCCCTGCCAACTATGTCACCTTCGCGGCATACTATCTGAAGGGCCCCGCTGCTCAATGGTGGGACAGCCACAGGCGTACCCTACCTGCTGGATTGGTCATCACTTGGCCGGATTTCCAAGCCGCCTTCCGTGCCCGCTTCATTCCTTAGGGAATCATGGACAGGAAGAAGCGAGAGTTCCGCAACCTCGTCCAAGGCAGCAAGTCCGTAGATGCTTATCAGCGAGAATTCTTGGACTTGTCCCGCTACGCTGAAGAAGACATTGCTACTGATGCTCGCAGACAAGAAAGGTTTCGTGATGGACTTCACCCTAATATCAAGCTAGCACTTCTCGCTCATGACTTTGCCGACTTCACCACCTTGGTGAACAAGGCTATTCAGGTTGAGACTGGTCTTCACGAACACCAGGGATCCCTCGGGCGCAGTCGTGACGCTGGCTCATCTTCGGGCCCGTCCTCACAGAAGCGTCGGATTTGGATCCCCCACAGCATGTATTGTCCAACTGCACCTGCACCAAGACAGTCCTATGTTGCACCTCGTCTGCCTCCCCCACCGCCGAGGCAACCTCTTCAGACTGCACCGCCCCGAGCACCTGCTTCCGACCCCAAGGATGGTCTATGCTTCAAGTGTGGCCTTCCGGGTCACCGTTCTAGAAACTGTCCTCAGAATCAGAATCAACTTGTTCTTCCTCCTGCTGGTCGTGGTAACAATCAGCCCCGCAATAAAAATGCCAGACCTTATGGTCGTGGTCAGGCTAACCACGTTGATCTGAATGAAGCTCAAGACCAGCCTGCTACTGTGATGGGTACTCTTCTCGTGTACTCAATACCAGCTTCTGTGTTATTCGATTCAGGAGCATCACATTCATTCATGTCAGAAAATTTTGCATACGCACACGACATTCGATGCGAGCCCTTGAACACTCCAATAGTGGTACGCACCCCTGCGGGTCAGTGTCGAACTACCATGATTGGTCGCGACGTCCCTGTTGAAATTGAAGGGTTGGAATTCCATGTTTCCCCCATTATATTGGAGTCTTCCAATATTGATCTCATTCTGGGGATGGAATGGTTGAAAGCACATACTGCCTCTATCGTTTGCGCCACCAAAGTCATTCATCTCCTACATCCATCGAATGAGATAGTAAGCTACCATGCTCAAGTTGTTCAAAATGCCGAGGCACGACTTTATGCCTTGAATGCGTTGAATGCAGCACCTCTTGAGGGCATTGAGAAGATTCCAGTCGTTCGCGATTTCCAAGATGTCTTTCCAGAAGAACTCCCAGGCATACCTCCTACACGGGCTGTTGAATTCATCATCGACTTGAAACCAGGCACCGTTCCTATCGCCAAATGACCTTACAAGATGCCACCTCATGAGCTCCTTGAACTTAAGGAGGAAATCGACAAGTCTCTTCCTAGTGGATTCATTCGTCCAAGTTCCTCTGCTTGGGGAGCACCTTCTCTCTTTGTGAAGAAGAAGGATGGCACGAACCGTTTGGTCCAAGACTACTGTCCTATCAACCAAGCTACAGTTCAGAACAAATATCCGCTTCCTCGGATCAACGATCTGTATGATCAACTGGCTGGTTCATCAGTTTTCTCTAAACTCGACTTGAGGTTGGGTTACCACCAGATCCGTGTTCGTGAAGAGGATATTCCAAAGGCCGCTTTTGTCACTCGTTATGGTTCTTACGAGTACACCGTCATGTCCTTCGGTTTGACCAATGCTCCAGCGACATTCTCTCGTCTGATGAACTATATATTCATGGATTACCTCGACAAGTTCGTCGTGGTTTATCTGGATGATATCCTGGTATATTCGAAGAATAAAGAAGAACATGCTGAACATCTTCGTCTTATTCTAGAAAAGCTTCGAGAGCATCAACTATATGCCAAGTATTCTAAGTGTGAGTTCTGGCTACCCGAAGTAACCTACCTTGGTCATGTGATCTCCAAGGATGGTATTGCCGTCAACCCAGAGCGAGTTCAGGCTATTCTAGACTCGACCCCTCCCAAAAATGTCAAGCAAGTCAGAAGCTTTCTCGAACTCGCCAGCTACTGCCGTCGTTTCGTTGAGAACTTCTCCAAGATCGCCAAGCCACTGACCAATCTGCTACACAAAGGCGTTAAGTTTGAATGGACAGACAAATGTCAGGAAAGTTTCTAGGCTCTCAAGGAGAAGCTAATTTCTGCCCCAGTGCTTGCTCCTCCGGATTCTCAGAAGGATTTCATCATATATTGCGATGCTTCACGTCAAGGATTAGGTTGTGTCCTAATGCAAGAGCGCAGGGTGATTGCTTATGCCTCTCGTCAAGTGCGTTCTCACGAGGAAAACTACCCAGTTCATGACCTCGAGCTTGCAGCGGTTATTTATTCATTGAAGCTGTGGCGACATTACCTTCTCGGTAATCGTTGCGAGATCTTCACCGATCATCAGAGTCTGAAGTATCTATTTACTCAACCAGACCTGTACCTCCGTCAGCAAAGATGGATGGAGGCTATAGCAGATTATGACGTGGGTATTTCCTATACCCCAGGCAAGGCTAATGTCATGGCCGATGCCCTGAGCCGCAAGTCGTATTGCAGTAACCACATGGTTCATAAAGCTCAACCCAGCCTTAATGAAGAGCTCTGCAAGCTGAACCTTCAATTAGTTCCACATGGTTCTCTGAATAACCTTGTCCTGGAACCAACTCTATTGAAAGCAATTAAGTCTGCTCAAGCCAAAGATGCTCACGTTGATATAATGAAAATGGATCTTGCCTTAGAGAAATCCAGAGATTTCTCACTTGCTGAAGATGGGACCTTGTACTTCAAAGATCGCATAGTGGTACCCCGCTTCGAGCTTATGACAGAGAAGGTGATGAAAGAAGCACATGACACCCCTCTCTCTATTCATCCGGGAAGTACTAAGATGTATCTAGACATCCGTCAGAAGTACTTGTGGTCTAACATGAAGCAAGACATTGCTCGGTATATCGAAGAATGTGATGTTTGTCGTCGCGTCAAAGCTGAACATCAGAAACTAGCTGGACTTCTACAACCACTTCCGATTCCTGAATGGAAGTGGGATAAGACTCAGATGGACTTTGTTACTGGCCTTCCTAAGTCTCAGAAAGGTAATGATGCTATCTTTGTCGTCATCGACCAATTCTCAAAGGTTGCTCACTTCCTGCCAGTCAAGGAGACAATCACTGCTAGTCAATTAGCAAACTTGTATATCTCCAGGATTGTGTCACTCCACGGCATTCCGTAGGAGATCAGTTCAGACCGTGGCAGTATTTTTACTTCGAAGTTCTGGGATAGTTTCCAAGAGGCAATGGGGACTCATATAACCTGGAGCACTGCGTATCATCCCCAATCCCAAGGCCAAGTCGAGCGAGTCAATCAAATTCTTGAAGACATGCTTTGGGCTTGTGTTATTTCTTTCGGCAAGAAGTGGGAAGAATCTCTCCCTTATGCGGAGTTCTCTTATAATAACAGTTATCAAGCCAGCTTGAAGATGGCACCCTTTGAAGTGCTTTATGGACGTAAGTGTCGAACCCCTCTGAATTGGTCAGAAACTGGGGAACGGACGCTCATTGGTCCAGACATTATTCAACAAGCTGAAGAGCAGGTTCGCATTGTCCGGGATAATCTCAAGGCGGCCCAGTCCCGCCAGAAGAGCAACTATGACCGGAAACACTGGGGTTCAACTTATCAACCCGGTGAACAAGCTTATCTGCGTGTCACTCCTTTGAGAGGCACTCATCGGTTCGGAGTGAAGGGCAAGCTAGCTCCGCGCTACATTGGTCCCTTCCGCATTCTCGCCCGTCGTGGACTGGTGGCTTATCAACTGGAGTTGCCACCTCAGTTCTCTCACGTCCATGACGTCTTCCACGTGTCGCAACTTCGTCGTTGCTTCAAGGATCCGCAACGTGAAGTGGATCCGGAATTGATTGAAGTTCAAGATGATCTCACTTACAAAGAGCATCCGATCCGCATTCTTGAAGAAGCTGAACGTCGAACCCGCCAGAAGGTTACCAAGTTCCTCAAGGTGTAGTGGTCAAATCATTCTGAAGCTGAAGCCACTTGGGAACGCGAGGATAATCTTCGGGCAGAGTATCCCGACCTTTTCCCTTCTACCTCTTAATTCTCGGGACGAGAATTTCTTTTAGAGGAGGAGAGTTGTAACACCCCGATATAATGATGCTACAGTAACCCTTGGGGTTAAGTTAATCTTTTGCTAAACAAGTGTTGGTTCATCGCTGTCTAATACCTTTTGCAAATTCTAGTTGAATTCAAATTTCAAATTGTGAGTGAAATTCAAAATTCCTCAAACATGAAAACTAAAATGTTCGAGGTGTTGCAAATAATCACTGGATAAATGTCTTGGTGGGACCTACATTTTATACAGTGGTTAAGTGCCCTAAAACAAATAAAACATTGGCAAAATCTTATTTATAATGTCTTTTGTAATTTATGAAAATGCAAACTATTTTAAATACCTGCCAAACTCCTGGTGGCAGTGCCTATTAATGCAAAGTAAATATGTGGCCAGGTTCCCTATTTTGCAGAAGTCATTTTGATGGCTTTATAAAATAAAAGGGTGTTGCTGTAAAAGAGCAATACAAAACAAAAAGTAAAATAGAAAAAGGGCCTAACTAAGTAAATTTCAACTGGGCCTTTGGTGGCCGCAGTGAATCTGGCCCAACTCCTCCCCCACTGTCCCCTCCCTCTGCTACAGGGAGGCAGGGGGCTCGTGGCGCCCATCCGCCGACGATGGCCGGGTGTGGCGGCCATCCACCCCTCCCGGTGCCCTACTAGTACCCCGGGGTGCCCCAAACCCTAGCCCCTCTCCACTATCGCCCTCGGCGCCTGGAACCCTAGCCCCGCAATCCCCTTCCTCTCGCGCTCTCTCTCTCTCTCTGCTAGAGCTCGCGCCCGAGACCCCGTCGCCGCCGCGTCGTCGTTGTTGTGCTCCGAAGGATCCCCGAGCTGCTACAGGGTGGCCAGGAGCCTCATCGACCTCATCTCCTTCATTTACGCTTCTGGATCGAAGCCAAAAGGCCCTGTGCGCTCTGCATCGAGCCGCCATCCCCACCACAGCCGCCGCGAACATTGCTGTCGAGCTGCTACCTCCGGTCCTCCCCGAACCACACATAGCTCGCCATCGCCTTCCCCTCGTTGAGCCGCATCCATTCCCCCCTTTCCCCCCTCGATTTGGTCGCCGTAGGTCGCCGTTCCACCTTCGTGGCTGCTTGCTCACGTTGAGGCCGCCATGGCCTCAGCTCCGCACACACCCG
>LR738714.1:551118117-551133573 GCA_902687465.1 Secale cereale
CCATGCCAGGGCTTGCCCTGGTGCTCCCTACGCGCCCCGCCACGCCGGCTTCGGTCGCCGGAAACGGCCGGCCGGCGAGCCGCCCCCTGGCCACGGGCATGACCCCGCCCCTTCTGTCGCCCCGTGCGGGTGAGCGGGCGCCCGCACCCGTCAACGCCCGCCCCATTTTGGCCCTCCTATGGGCCTATGACAAATGGGGCCCAGCCCCTTAAAAAAAGAAGGTAAAAAAAATTAAAAAAATAAAAAAATAAAAAAAATTAATTAATAATTAACTTAATTAATCTTGATAATTAATCCTAATTAATTATGTTTAATTAAACTAATTACACATTAGTCTAATTAACCTGGTTAATTAATTAGTCTATGACAGTACGGCCCCACACGTCAGTTTGACTAAGTCAACTGACCGCTGACATCACCCTGACATCATGCTGATGTCATCACTTACTATTCTGGATAATGTCGATTTAAATTATTTAAATAAATTCCTAAAAATGTTTAAAAACTTTGAAAATTCATATAAAATAATCTGTAACTCGGATGAAAATGTTTTATATACGAAAATCGCTTAAAACGACGAGACGAATCCGAATACGCGGTCCGTTCATCCGCCATACGTCCCTAGCATAGTGAACCTCCAAGTTTCCCCCTCCGATTCATCTGACCGAAAACACGAAATGCCGGGGATACTTTCCCGAGTGTTATCCCCCTTCGCCGGTACCGTGTACCACCGCGTTAGATCACCCTAGCACTGTGTGCTGACGTGTCGTGCTTCTCTATTGCAACTGTTTGCTTTATATTTACTGTTTCTTCCCCCTCTTCTCTCCGGTAGACCCCAGGACCGAAGATGCCCCGGTGATCGACTACAGTGTCGACGCCCCCTCCTTCTTGCCAGAGCAACCAGGCAAGCCAACCCCCTTTGATCATTCCGATATCGCCCATTTCTCTTCTCTCTTATGCTTGCATTAGAACTGCTACTGCTTTTTGTACGATCCTATTCTGATGCGTAGCCTGTTGTTGATACTGCTTTCATACCTTACATGTTTATACTAAACTGCTTAGTATAGGCTGGTTAGAGATCCACCAGTGACCCCCCTACCTTGTCCCGACTGCCCCGCTAGATTATCAGAAGACCCGATCAACGGGACCGAAAACCAGGACCAGGCACCGCACATCACTTTCCCCTTAGTTGCTCGACACTACTGGGTTACTATCGAGTGCCGAGGGTGAGACCTCATCAGCACTTCTGATGTTAACCTTGTAGGTTAGTTCATCGGTTGTGATCATCGAGGGTGATTCCTCATTCTCCACTCCCGAAAACGACACTGTCATGCAACTCCTCAAGAGTGGACCTCGAGGGTGACTCCTCTTTCGTTCACCTTGACGATAAACATCAGGTGGAATTCCATCGAGGGTGATTTCCTCAGGTTTTCCTTTGGTGTCAGACACACAGTTACTATGGTTACTATGACTTTACACTGAACCTGGTTACTAAAGACGGGTCGACCCTGAGGGGTACCCACGCGAGCTTAATTGCGAGTGATGTGTAGTCGGGTTGACCTGGAAGGTGCCCGCGAGGTAAATACGAGGCGTGGCCGGGCACTCGCCCTTGCCGCAAGTTCTCGAGACGGGGTGATGGGGTCACATTATCGTGAGTCTCTACTCATTACCGCGCGTCCCCAAGACACTAAACGGTTTGGATATTTGATCCAAGGGGCCTCTGGCCTGATAGCACTAACCATCACGTGGGCATAGTATGGGCGTTCTGCGTCGTATGCATTAGCCGAAGCTTAACTGACGTCATTGCGACTGAGCGGCGCGCGCCGGGTTGGACTGCGTAAGCACCTACCTTTTTAAGGAGGATTGCCCAGGTCTGCTAACCGGCCGCCCACGCAACGTGCAGGAGTTCCCGAGGCGATTGGCCCATGACCCCTGGGGCATAGGGTTTAGTCCGGCGTGCATGACCTCTCTATTAAGCCTAGGTCCGGTTGCGGCGTATTGTTTGGCCGAGGGCGGGCATGACCTGATGGTGTGTCCGGCCGGAGTTAAGCAAGCGTGTTGGGTAAGTTGGTGCACCCCTGCAGGGAAGAAAACATCTATCGATAGCCTGTCCTACAGTAACGGACACTTGGAGTTGTATCCCGATCGCTACAACTAGAACTGGATGCTGAGGCATTGTTTGGATATGTTGCTTCGGGAGTCGAGAAAGGATCCCGGAGCGTTGGAACAACAACATAAATATGACTTATGGCATACTACTCTACTTCCCCCTCTTGCTACAAGACGGTGGTTTCCAGAAGATGCTAGTCTTCGATAGGGCTAGCTTCTCCCCCTCTTATTCTGGCATTCTGCAGCTTAGTCCACAGATACTACCCTTTTCATTGATACCGATGCATATGTAGTGTAGATCCTTGCTTGCGAGTACTTTGGATGAGTACTCATGGTTGCTTTGCTCCCCCTTTCCCCCCTTCTTTCTTCTTGCTGGTTGATGCAACCAGATGGTGGAGTCCAGGAGACAGATGCCACACTTGATGACTGCTACTACCCCGACGGAGCCTACTACCTCATGGAGACAGCTGACGACCAGGAGTAGTTAGGAGGTCCCAGCCAGGAGGCCTTGCCTTTTCGATCGTGTTGTTTTGTGCTAGCCTTCTTAAGGCAAACTTGTTTAACTTATGTCTGTACTCAGATATTATTTCTTCCGCTGACTCTTGTGTTTTCGAGCTTATGTATTCGAGCCCTCGAGGCCCCTGGCTTGTAATATAAAGCTTGTTTTATTTTAATTTGTGTCTAGAGTTGTGTTGTGATATCTGCCAGTGAGTCCTTGATCTTGGTCGTACACATTTGCGTGCATGATTAGTGTACGGTCAAATCGGGGGCGTCACAGCAATGCACATGACAACATGACATGGATGAAATGCACACACGCACACGACAAAACGAGAAACCCGAAAAGAAATAAGAACCCGGAAGGAAAAGATGAAGCCAAACTTTATATATTGCCATATAGGGAAAGTGTTACATCCTGTGCATTACAAACTCTCCTCTACTACGAAAAGATCTCGTCCCGAGATCTAGGACTGGAAGAAGGAAGGGTACTCGGAACGAAGGTGATCTTCTCGTTCCCACGTAGCTTCTTGGTCGGTATGGTGTGACCACTTGACTTTCAAGAACTTGATTGACTTGTTGCGGGTCTTGCGCTCGGTTTCTTCGAGAATAGCAACGGGGTGCTCTCGGTAAGACAAGTCTTGTTGAAGATCAATCTCCTCAAACGGAATAGTGCGTTCAGGTGCCTTGAAGCATTTGCGGAGTTGAGACACGTGAAACACATCATGAACATTAGCAAAGTTGGAAGGGAGCTCAAGTTGATAGGCTAGATCGCCTCTTTTGCCAAGGATCTTGAAAGGGCCCACGTATCTAGGAGCAAGCTTTCCTTTGATACCAAATCTTTGGGTTCCTTTCATAGGAGAAACACGGAGATAGACATGATCCCCAATGTTGAAGGGCAAATCACGATGCTTGCCGTCATAGTAGCTCTTTTGACACGACTGAGCGGCCTTGAGATTCTCACGTATGACTTTGCACATTTCTTCGGCTTCTGAGATCAAGTCATTTCCAAGAAGTTGACGTTCACCAGTCTCGGACCAGTTGAGAGGGGTACGGCACTTTCTGCCATAGAGGATTTCAAACGGAGCTTTGCCGGCACTTGCTTGGAAACTATTTTTGTAAGAGAACTCGGCAAACGGAAAGCAATCTTCCCACTTCATGCCAAAAGAGATGACACAAGCTCTGAGCATGTCTTCTAGAATCTGATATACTCTCTCGACTTGACCACTAGTCTGAGGGTGAAATGCAGTGTTGAAATGGATCTTAGTGCCCATGGCAGACTGAAATGAGTCCCAAAACTTGGATGTGAACAAACTTCCACGGTCTGAGGAGATAACTTGAGGAATGCCATGTAAGGACACAATTCTGGAAGTGTACAACTCTGCCAGTTGAGCTGCATTGATGGATTCTTTGACTGGAAGGAAGTGAGCTACTTTGGTAAGCTTGTCGATGACAACAAAGATAGAATCATTCCCCTTCTTGGACTTGGGAAAGCCAGTGACGAAATCCATTTCAATGTGGTCAAATTTCCACTCGGAGATAGGAAGAGGTTGGAGAAGACCGGCTGGACGTTGATGCTCTGCCTTCACCCTTCTGCAGACATCACATTCATTCACGAATTGGGCAATCTCCCTTTTCATGCGAGTCCACTAGTAAGATTGCTTGAGGTCTTGGTACATCTTGGAACTTCCAGGATGAATCGAGAGGAGGGAGTCATGTGCTTCGTTCATTATGAACTTCCTGAGATCACCCTTGGGAACCACAAGTCTGTCCTCAAAGAACAAGGTATCTCTCTCATCAACGCGATAGCACTTGTATTTGGGAGTACCCTTTGCAATACCATGTTTCAATTTCTGCACCATAGCATCACTGAGTTGGGCCTCACGGATCTGATCTTCCAAGGTAGGAGCAACTTGAAGATTTGCAAGAAATCCTTGCGAAACAACTTGGAGGTTCAGCTTTCTGAATGCTTCACAAAGCTCAGGCTGAAACGGCTTGATAAGGAGACTGTTGCAATATGCCTTTCTGCTCAAGGCATCTGCAATGACATTAGCCTTGCCAGGTGTGTATTCGATACTTAGATCATACTCTTGGATCATCTCAACCCAACGAGTCTGGCGAAGGTTCAGGTTCGGCTGTGTGACGATGTACTTCAAGCTCTTGTGATCGGTGAAGATGTCGACTTTTCTGCCCAACAGAAGGTGTCTCCACGTAATCAAGGCGTGTACCACAGCTGCTAGCTCGAGATCATGTGTGGGGTAGTTCTTCTCACTTGGCTTCAATTGACGAGAAGTGTATGCCACAATCTTCTTGTCCTGCATTAGCACACCACCAAGTCCTTGAAGAGAAGCATCACAGAAAACTTCGTAGGGCTTGGACTCATCTGGAGGGGTAAGAACTGGAGCAGAGATGAGCTTTTCTTTGAGAGTTTTGAATGCCACATCACAATCCGGAGACCAGTTGTACTTGACATTCTTCTGCAGCAAGTTGGAGAGAGGCTTGGCAATCTTGGAGAAGTTCTCAACGAACCTTCTGCAATAGCTAGCAAGACCAAGGAAGCTTCGGAGTTGCTTGACATTCTGAGGAGGTTCCCAGTTGACAATGGCTTCAACTTTCTTGGGGTTGACCGCAATACCGTCAGCGGAGATGATATGTTCCAGATACAAGACCTTATCGAGCCAGAATTCGCACTTGGAGAACTTGGCATAGAACTTATGTTCACGGAGTGTGTCGAGAACCAGACGGAGGTGCTTTTCGTGATCCTCTTCATTCTTGGAGAATACCAAGATGTCATCCAGATAGACAAGCACGAATTCGTTGGTGTAGGGGTTGAAAATGTAGTGCATCATTCTCAAGAAGGTAGGTGGAGCATAAGCAAGGCCAAAAGACATGACTGTATACTCATAGGAGCCGTAGCTCGTTCTGAAGGCAGTCTTGTGGATATCTTCTTCACGAAGGTGATAACCCATTCGGACATCGAGCTTTGAGAACACTTTAGCTCCTTTGAGCTGCTCGAACAGTTCATTGATGTTGGGGAGCGGATACTTGTTCTTTATTGTCTTCTTGTTCAATGGCCGGTAATCAACGCAAAGGAGCTCCGTGCCATACTTCTTCTTGACAAATAAGACACCACAGCCCCAAGGAGACGTGCTAGGCCTGACCAGACCCATACGCTCTTGTTCATCAAGCTGTTTCTTTAACTCCTTCAACTCTTTAGTGGAGAGCTTGTACGGACGCCGGCATGCTGGCTCAGTACCAGGCTCGAGTTCAATGACAAATTCAACTTGACGATGCGGAGGCATGCCTGGAAGCTCTTAAGGAAAAACGTCTTCGTATTCGTTGACCACCGGAATTTGAGAGATGGCATTAATCTCGCCCTTGTCATTGAGAGAGAATAGCCCGATTGTGTTATCTCGAGAGGCGAAGATAATCACGTCTTTGTTAGGATGAGTAATATTGACTTCCTTATTTGCACAATCAATGTGAGCATCATGCTAAGAAAGCCAATCCATCCCGAGAATAAGATCAATGTCGGAATTGCCGAGAATAACCGGAGAAGCCAGAAAGCGGTAATCACCCATGCGAATAGATACATTCGGAGCCACCATACTAGAACTCAATCTCTTACCAGGAGATATAACACTCAAAGTTCTTGGTAAAGCTTCAGAGTGAACATTATGCTTGGATGCAAATGGATATGACATGAAGGAACATGAAGCACCCGAATCAAACAACACTTTTGCAGGAATAGAGTTAACTGGAAGGTTGCCAAGTATCACATCTGAAGAATTCTCTGCTTGAGCTGCATTCATCAGATTCACTCTTGCTGCCTTGGGATTATGCTTGACAATAGCAGTGCTGACAGGTGGAGGAGGCGGAAGGCGCCTTGGGTTGGGGCACTTGTTAGCATAGTGACCCTTCTGGGTGCACTTGTTGCAAACCACTTCTGAGAGAGGATGGTGATACGGAGCACTTGACTTGGAAGCTTGAAAATGATTCTTTGACTAGTTGCTTGGGTTGGGTGGGTGGGAGAAAGCACGGCCACCAGAGTTCTTGTCGTTGTTGTAGGGAGCTCGGATCACTGGAGGAGGTGGAAGCCAAAACTTCTGTTGCTTCGCGACCACTTGAGAAGAAGAGGAGGAGTGAACGGCGTCTCTGATCCTCTTTTTGGAAGCTTCCATCTTGAGCTGGGCTGCCTCTTGCTTAAGTGTCATATTATAGAATTGATCAAACTCATCAGGCTCGAACAAGGTGAGAGCAAGTTGGAGTTCATCCTTCAGACCACCTCGGAACTGATAGATCTTGCTCTTGGCATATGGGATGTCTTGCTTGGCATAGCGGGCAAGGTTCTGGAACTTGACATTATATTGGTAGACAGACATAGAGCCTTGCTTCAGGTTGCGGAATTGCTCACGCATACCCTCGATGACACTTGTTGGAATGTGGTGAGAGCGAAAGTCCTTGCAGAAGTCATCCCAGGAGATTACACGCCCTGCTCTGGAGTCTTTGTACTGCTGCCACCAATCAGCTGCTTGGTCCTTGAGTTGGAAGGTTGCAAACTTCACATAGTCCTCGCGCCTGACGTTGCTGCACTCGAAATGCTTCTTGATATCTGTTATCCAGTCTTCAGCATCGAGAGGGTCCACGCAGTAACTAAATGCCTTTGGTTGATTTGCCAAGAACTGGTTGAGCGTAGCAAAATGCGGTTGGTTGAACAAATTGCCTTGGTTCCCATGAGCACCCTGATTTGCTTGATTTGCTTGAATATTCTGCATCATTTGCATAAGCATCTGGGTGTTCTCGTTCGTAGCTTGCATAATTGCTCTCCAGGCCTCAGACGGAGGAGGAGGTGAAGGAGGACAATCAGGAACCTCTTCACCCTCTGGGTTAGCGTTGGGAACCCTTTTAGGAGCCATCCTGAAAGAGATGACCACTATTAGCCATTGATGGAAAGAAGATATAAGTTGAATCAACGGCTAGAATTGCAACATAGTCTTCACAAGAATCATTCGAACAAGAGGAACGAATGAAATTCACAGTTTAATAGTAACAACAATCTAAGTCCTTTTAGTTTTTCATTGTCTCATGCATTTTTGTGATGATGATAACTTTTACCGTGCTTGTCCGATTTGTGCATATAATATGTCAAAATGATCGTGGTGACATGTACAATGTTTTGTTCCATTGTGCCATGCATGTTTGAGTCCATCTATATGTCTTAATCTTCATGACAAGAGTGCTATAGGATATAAACTGCTGCTATTAGTTGTTTTGATGCCATGTTTGAGATGTGATAACTTGATGCATGTTTATCCAAATGAAGCAAATGATATGTCCAAATGTTCATCATGAGATGCTCTACATGTTGGTTGCTTTAGCTTGCATGTTAGAGTTCATATGGCCATGTTTATCCCTGTTGAAAAAGTGCATGTGGCTGTTAGGTTTTGTGACTTGATACGAGATGCCTAGTTGAGGAGCTCGTTGCTATTGATGTGGTTGTCCCCATGTTGCATGCTTATATGTTTTGGATTCCCCGTCATGTGTTCTTTGCTGTGGTGCAAACCATTTGCCATGTTATGCCTTGAGGTGACTTAAACATGCTCACAAACATGCCATGATAATATTGTTGTTTTAACACTTAGTGAAATTTCACTAAGTCTGGAATCTGTAATATCTGGATGCTATGTTTGCTTGTTGTCCTAGGCAAATCCATGTTAGTTTTGGGGTGACCATTGATCATTCCTTGTTGTATATGTTGTTGTCTATCAATCCATGCCCTCACATGCTCATTTGGGGGCTGTAGCATATTTAATTCTTGCTCCCAAGTTGCTATAAAATATTGCTGTCAGGTTTTTATTGTCATGATCAAAATGTTGTAGCTTGTTGCTATTGATCCATGCCTACTATGGAGATGATCCAATGGAGTTGTTTGCTGTAGGATATGTATACTTCATGTCCATGCTTCTTGTCACCATGTTTGAGTGCTGTAGAATATATATTTCTTGCTCCGAAGTTGCTATGTGGCTGTTAATTTCAGCTTTGCTTTGTTTCTTGTTTAGGGTGTATCTTTTAGTCCGTTGCTCCGTTTTGAGCAAGTCCTATATGAAACTTATGTGATTTTGCATGTAGATTCATAATAGCATCTTGTTAACATGTTTGGAGTATGTTTTGCTTGATGTTTGGGTGCATCTTGCACCATTGTCATGTTTATCTTGTTTTGATCATATCTTCTAGACCTTAGCTCCGTTCTAAACAAACTTTATATGAAACTTGACTAGAATTTCGTGTAGATCATCATAGTGCATGTTAACTTGCTGTTTAACAACTTTAACTTAAGGTTTGTTCAGATCTGGACTAATTTCAAACTATGCATATGAGGACTTACCGAATTTGTCTTAAGTAGTTTCCGGCCTCATTTAAACCTGCTGTTTCTTGTGTTATTTCTCTGTGCTTCCTATGTTGTCACCCTGTGCATCCTAAGTGTATCTGCAGTGCTTCCTTAGTGCATCAGCCATGCATCATGTAGTTTGCGCATTGCACCTTGTTTGATTTTTGTGCCTCGTGTGTTCTTGTGTTGAGTAGAGCCGGAAGCCAAGATCGAGTACGAGAACGAGGTTACTACCGAGGTTGAGAACGAGGAGCCCTCTTATGATCCCATCGACGACTCGACTGGCAAGATGACCTGACCCAGATATCATTACTATCTTTGCCTATTGCTAGAAGTCTCGCTCTTTAATTTATTGCCTCGATGCCCATGTTTGTCTGTCAGCCTCCTATTGTAACCATGAATCTGTCTAACCACCCAACCTATGCAAACCTTTGATTGGCTACGTAGGCTTCGCTCAGCCCCTCTTATAGCGTTGCTAGTTGCAGGAGAAGATTTGAAGATTCTTGCTTCATGTTGAAGCTTGTTGGGATATCACACTATATAAACTCTTTAATGAAATCATCTATATATTGGTAATGGGTGGAAGGCTAAGCCTCTTGCTTGGTGATTTGTTCCACTCATGCCGCCCTAGGAACCGTATAAACCGGTGTTATGTTCCTTGATTTTGCGTTCCTCACACGGTTGGGGTTATGGGACCCCCTCGATAAACCGCTTAGCGCTAAGTCTTTTCCAGCAAGTCCCAACATTGGTACTATTTGCCTAAACAACTAAAAACTTGCATAGGGAGTAATTAACCTTCTTCTTAATCAACAACCCCGGTCCAGTGCTCCACATGAGTGTTGGTCCAAACTGGGCAACCTGCGGGGCCACCTTGGGGGAACCCGAGGGCTGGTAAAAACCCGTAGCTTGTCCCATCCGGTCGTGGCCTGAGACTAGATATGCGCGGCTACTGTCAGGGTGTCGGCACGCCGGGAGGATTTGCTGGATTAGCCTTACCTTTGTCGGAGTATCTTGAGCACGGGATTTCAAGGATACTCGGGCCTTCCCACCTTGGAGTTGCGACTCCGCGGATCGTGGGCTTGTAATGGGCCAAGTTAGAACACCCCTGTAAGGTTTTGAACTTTCGAAAGCCGTGCCCGTGGTTATGTGGCAGATGGGAATTTGTTAATATCCGGTTGTAGAAAACTTTGCACCATGTTCAGAACACACTACCAGCGTGAGTACCGTGACGGTCATTTTCCGAAAGGGGTTCGGGAAGTGAACACGGTGGGGTTATGTTTGACGTGTTTAGATAGGATCACTTCGTGATCACTTTATCGCTCGTGGCACCTCTCTTCTCACTCTTATTTACGTAAGTTAGTGCTAGTGATGTTGCAGCCTTTTATTCTTTCTTCAGCCTTGTTCCACACCCAAGGCTTAGATAGTTCTGCTACCCGGGAACGGGATTGTTGAGTCCTCTGTGGCTCACAGATTCTACACCACACCAGATGCAGGTACCATGGTGAGCTATTCAGGTGACGGCACCGAGCTATACAGGGAGTACGATGAGGAACGTAGCCGTTACTATGTGCACTATCCCGATGATCAGTAGTGGTTTCTACTAGGGGCGATTCAGACCTGTGGCTTTATGTATGTTTGGTATCTTACATTTGGATCTTCACTCGTGGACGGGTTGTGATGTTATTTGAATGATGTTTTGCTATGTAATGAATTGTGTGACGTGGCGAGTGTAAGCCAACTATCTCTTTTGTTTTTCATCCCCATTTTTACATGAGATGTGCAAAGATACCGAACTTGAGATCATTCCAGAATGGGCTTATACCTTTAAGTCGTGCCTCGACACGTAGGAGGTATAGTCCCATCCTGGGCATTACAAGTTGGTATCAGAGCCGACCCTCACGGTTACACGGATGTTTGCGGACAGTTTGCAGTCATGTTGTGCATGACATTTGTGACCCGTCGTGGCACACGGCATGGCACATGTGCTGTCCTGGAAGCACAAACGGTTGTGCCAAGAGGGAACGTTCATGTGGCCCGACGAGGACGTCGGTTCCTCTGAGTGAGGGTGTATGTGATGTCCTGTCTTATTAGGGATGATAGACTACTCATATCAATAAGGAATTCCTTCTTTTCCGGGAGCCCATTCAGATATAACTCCAAAGTTAAGCGTGCTCAGCTTGGAGTAGTTTCAGGATGGGTGACCGACCAGGAAGTTCCTCCCGGGTGCGCACGAGTGAGGACAAAGTGCGCAGAAAAGACTAGTATTGATATATGGGGCCAGTCTAGATCCCGCCAGGAGTAACGACTACCGGCGGCAGAGCTGCAATGAGCCTGTATAACAAGCTAGCGTAAGTCCCTACATTTCATTTAATTTGTACTGGCATTTGTGTATGATTTGTGTGTAGTGGCAGATCCACGAATTCAAGTTACCAGGGGCGAACATTTAACTTAAAAAATACGAAGGCGCTTGCACTCCGGAAATCAACAAAACTTCAGAAATGTGAAGCTACATGCACTTAGAAAACCAGCTAATGATCCAAAGTAGTTCAGATTATAAACACTAAATGATGCAAGAACCCAAAAAAAAACACAAAATGCAACTTGGTGTACAAGGACTACAAACATGGCCTGTACCTGCTTGAATTATTCGTTCTCTGGCTGAAAATATCGAAGTGTAATTACACCTATAACGAGTGCGCAAACTGCATATCAATATATCTATCCTGCACAAGTATGCCAATAGTTTCAAACAATAGATTAGAAAAATATTTATGCTACGTTGTCATGATAGGGGGACTTTCTGGTAGATGGCCTCGACGTTTCCTCTATCCATGAATATGCACTGTAATTTGCTTGTCATCAATGCCAGCAAATCTCTATGTCTCTCTCAACATAGCAGATCATCATTAGACACTAAATCCTTCAATGAGAGCTTGCAAAATGCTTGCATTAGATGCCTCATTAGACACTATATGTTCATGACCAGGAGCATGTAAAATGTTTGCATCAAATCCTTTATTACCTGTCTGTTCATTAGACACTTCAGGCTCAAGAACAACATGAGCTTGGATGATTGCACCGGAAACTTGATTAGATTCATCAGATTTAGTCAGTTCAGTATTGATTGGGGGAGTTATAAAATAAGTAGAAATTGGTTTCATTTTCTCATAGATTCCCTACATACAAGCAGTTTTACAACGCTGTCAGGTTTAACTATTGGCCCGAAATTGAAGAGTTGAATCAGATATAGGATGTGATGTACCTGCTCATTGCGCATGCTACTCTTGCAAGCTGCGACTGTCCGTTTGCACAAGCTCGATGCCATGCCCGTGCTGCCGCCGCTGCCTCCCACGCAGGCTACACCCAGAGTTGGATCTTCATCTTCTTGTCCTTCCGTTTGCTTGAATCCCGGCGACCGCCCTCCAACGAGGGCGCGAGGAAGTGATGTGTCGGTCTGTCCAGTGGCGGCTAGGTTATGAGCGAACCAGACTGGAGGCTGGAGCAGATGAATTGGGATTTTTCCTGCTGTCGATCGATATGGGAGGCGCTTGTTTGGGCCGTGAGCCTGCTATAGGGCCTGCCTTGCACTTATGTTATTGGCCTATCCAAATTGAAACATTTTTCTTCATTTTTTACATTGCCTGCTCCTGCGTTGGGATGAACAAAACTAGCCTGGGCCAACCTGGATGACTCAAACTAGGTGCACACTTTCAAGCCACCCGAGGCGGCCGTCCATACCAGCCCCTATGGTGTCGCCCCTTTTTGCGTGTATGATAGGGGTAGTATAAAATATTCCAGTGGCGCTTTTGATTTACCCACGGAATGGTTGAATTGCTTGTTTCTATGAACTGAGTTCGCCAATAATGTGAAGTATGCCGGTCTTTTCATCCTATTGTAGATTGCTTATATCTCGATATGCCAAAAGTAATCGCATGAAATATACAGTAAAAGTCAGTGTGATGTGTGTGGCTACAACTAGTCTGACTACACATCCTCATATAACATATCAAGGATGCACCATCTTACCAGATTAACCATTCGACTTACCAATGCAGTGTGGGAAGAAAGAAGTATTAGGAATGCGTATCCAAGCAATTGATGCCATGGACTCCTTCGTAATACCTTGTAAGCGAAAAAGAAGTTGTAGTGTGCCTGTACAAAGAACTAGCGTAAGTTCAGTTACCTGCTTCTCGGAATTTTAGTTAGCCACTTATTGCAAAAATGTTGCTTGGCTTAATTTAGTTTGCTACTGATTACATAATGCCACAGCCTGTTAATCCTATTATAGACCGCGCCTATCTATGTGTTTGATACTTACTGTTAAAAATTACCTGTTTGCCTGAACTTAAATAGCTACTTGTTTGTTTAACTGCTTTACTGTTGCAACAACGGGTTACAATGATGTTAATAATTACTTTTCAACATCGAATTGAAACTTTTTGATTCCTTGTTTGTTTAACTGGTTTGCTGTTATAACTCCTAGTTGAGATGTTTTGCTAACTTCAACTTTTCTGAATCCAATCAGAACTTTAATGGCAAAACAGGTTAGCCCAAGATCAAAGAGCAAGGTCCCCATGGACGTTGTATCATCCCACAGAAGTGGGACCAGCCCAATCGTGCATTATGAATTGCCAACTGCTGATGCTCTAGAGGCTAAACTAGTGGTAGAAAGAGATTCTGCTTCTGCACTTAGATATGAAGTTGACATGTTGAGGAAGCAAACAACACAATCAGTAGCACTACTCAAGACAACCATTAAATATTTGGTGGATTTCAAAATGAAGCAAGCTGAGACTGACCACATTGTTAAGGTCCTGAAGGAAAAAAAGAAATTAAATTCCCACTTGGTAAATCATAGGTGAAATGTTCTTTACATCGTTGAATAACCTTTGTGTTGTTTGTTCATGTAATCAATCAAACCATTTGTTTTAGAGATCATGTAATAATTGTTTTTTGTTTTTTGTTTTTTGGTTTGTAATTTTATTTGAGCACAAGTCTGTATTAATTGATAAGACTCTGAGACATTTCATTTTGATTGTTGTGCCAGACCTACAAATATGCCAATCGGGCTGAATGTGCATTCAACAATAATAGTAGTATAGATGGACCATAAGTGCCACGCATCGGAAAGGGCCAAGATGTTGTAGTAGCTTGGCTAAAAAAGGATGTTGTTGTACCAAAGAAAAGTACATCGGCCTGGCTTATGTATGTTAGTTGATATTATTGATCCATATACTCTATAAGTGTTTATATGTCTGTTAGTTCTGTACATTCTTGGTTGATTGACTCGGTATTTGAATCTTGATACATCGCTTGTGTACATATCTAAATGGGAGTACACATTATGCTGTGTGTGACATTTGAGTTGGACATGAAGTGTTCCAAATATTCGAATTCACCTTAAACTGGACTCTAGCTTCTGAATTTAAGTATTGGCATTTGTAAACCATATTCATATATGACAGTGGAATACATCTTTGTCGTCCTTTTGAAGATATATAAAAACACATAGAATGATTAATGAAGATTCGTATAGGAATATAAAATGGATTCAAATTTGGTTGCCAGGGTAAACGTGGATGCTTATTGTCCCGAAATTCGAAAGAAGCGCCAAAATGTCCACTCCCATGTCGGCTGCCCGAAGCCAAGTGTTTGGGAGATGGAAATTATTGTCTACCCATTACATGGACAATCCATCGGCCCGATTTCCACTGCTCTAAATAGGGGTAGGATAGTAACTTCAATTAGACGTGACACGACCGCCTCTGAGCCCATTCCGACACGGTGGGCGCCAAACATGGGCGGCAAAACACATTTGATTCAAGCTCGTCTGAAAGACCTATGGTTCTCCCTCAATTTCCCCATTCATACACGGTGGGCGGCAAAACAAACTCGACTCGGCCAAAATCGGTGTAGGCAAATATTTTCAATAGGGGCAAGTTTGTAACTTCACTCAGGCGTGACACAACGGCCCTACCTGTCAGCCCCGTTCATACACCGTGGGCGCAAACCATGGGCGCCAACCACCCTCTCCTCGCCCAAAATTGCTCTGGGCAAATATTGGCGAGATGCGAGATTACCGTCGTATCCCCAACTGACGAGATGTCCAAATTTTAAACGGGGCCTAAGTTCATAACTTTCCCATATTTCAGACAGGCGCGTCCCAAAAACATGGTTCCCCGTACCTCTCCCTCCATTTTCCCATTCATACATCGTCCGCGCTAGAACACCATCCCCACACCAACCTCCGTCCGCCACCCCATCCATCGCCGTCGTCCTCCACAACATCCATCACCGCCGTCCTCCACCACATCCATCGCCACCGTCCTCCACCATGCCAGAGCGTCTACCAAGACCGCGTCGTCCACTGCTAGAGATGGATGTTTCTCATCCACGGTGACGGACAAAGAGCCTTGCATCACGTCCTCTTGCTTCATCGGCGCCATCGTCCTCTTTGCTGG
>LR738714.1:551133679-551169739 GCA_902687465.1 Secale cereale
TTCAACGCCACCGACAGCCATCGCACCGCCGATGCCTACACAACACAGCAAGAGAGGTGGTACTTCATATCTCCTCAACTTTTTTATCTCAACCAGAAAATAGATCTTAACTTGGTTACTCTACTTTCTTTTCAGATCTTAGTATTTAGTTCTTAGTTCGAACCAAACAATGGCTGCTAAATTCTCCGATTTCCCCCTTTTATGATCACTATACGATCAGATACGTGCTTCCTGTCATAATAGCACTGCTCGACCCATCAAGCTAAACAAGCTTAGTTGTTCAAATATGAATATGATATTATTTAAACAGATTCATTTAATTGGTCAGCTAAATGTTCCTAAATTAGTTTCGAAAATGCATGTTCGCCGCTCGGGTGTGTATCTCTACAGGGTGCCCAAGGTAGGTCGGCCCATCCTGGGATTTTGGGTCGTCCCAGGCCCCGATTCCCCTCTGTTCTGCTGCGCGCTTCCGATCTCTACTCACCCCCAGCCGCCTTCCTCGCCGGCGACTTGCCGTCCCCGGATGGCATGACTCTAGGAGGAGACGCTGGACTAACAGGAGGTCAGGAGCCGCTCGCCCAACAGCATCACCGCTGCCCGGGCGCGCCGCCGTGCCTACCTTCCCAGTCCATTCAGGGCTCAGGCGTGCATCACCCACTAAGCCAACCCGGTTTATCCTGAGATAAGTCCTCAACACTCAGCAGCCACTCCTCATCACCCATTTTCTAATTGATTCATTACTCATTAGGCAGGATTGTCCTTAGGGTTTGTTGTGTGCTCAGTGCTACCTACACTTAATGGTTCAGATGTATTTCGGTAATCTTTAGTACCTGTAAAGTTCACAGGGTTTTCAAAATTCCGGCCCTAGGAACAGACACTAGTCATTTTGGATTGTTGGTCGTAGTGACATTGACCCAGATTACTACTGCAAGCCAGGTTTGTTGACAATTTTACTTGTCTTTCTTACTCATTCGATATAATATCCAATTATTCACGTCAATTAGTTGCAAATAATAAGTGCTATACAAACTTCTTAATTCAGATTTTGGACGGTCTCTTACTGCAGTTACAATTCTGCATACTTGTCCTTGTAAGCTCACAAGTAAATGATTGATTCACTACATCTATGCTTGCCTCGTCATATTTGTTGTCAATATTCTTTTAGGGTGGACCACCTTGTTTCTAAATACTGCAACCGTAGACATGAGTGAATAGTATTTCTCTATGTGATCTCTTCCATCATGTGTGGGCAACGAACACTGTATTGTATAGAAAGAAAGTGTCATTTCCAGGTTTTACATAGGCTTCGATCTTTTACATGGAATACAATCTGCCTACTTGCTTTGTGTTGCACTACCAACACTCTAGCCTTGAAGCTAAACATTATGCCACTCATAATTCCTTCGTTTATTTGTTCAAATACGAATTTCATATGATTCTAATGTTCGTACTTCAGTTTTGAAATGTGTGTCTGCCTGTTATAGAGACATAAGGGGTTTGTATTTCTGTGTGTGGTCTAGTTAGCATGGTTGGGGGTGAACTTTGCATATGCAGGGGTTTATAGGGAGACACTCTTTGAGTTGAATCTGCAATGCATTCCATAGATAATCTGACTACTTTTTATGTTTTCATGAATCTCATATTCTGAACAGCATCATAATGATTATGAGCTTGCGCGCATGAAAACAATAAAGCAGAACAATGATATGGCTGTCAAACTTGCCATTAAGGGACTGAAATCAAGTCTAGATGCAATGCAATGCAAACGCTCTCCACCTACAGATTCATCCTCAGAATATGATCCTAACAGCGATTCTGAGCTAGAGGGAGACCTAAGTCAATGTAGGTCCCTAGTGGAGGAGTCATAGGAAGATGCCCTATCTTATTCACCCATCAAGGTGCTTGCTCTAACTTTCCAAGTTTATATTTGTCGCACATATCTTGCAAATGATGCTTTGCATTACTTCTACTTTGTTGAACTGCCATTAGCTTGTTTACACATCATGTATGTGAATATGCCCTGCCTATCCATTTTCAGTACATATTCCATCTGTCATCATACCATATTTATCCATTCAAATAATGTTCTTGTGTATCAGAAGTTCAAAAGGAAGAGGGCGATTGTTGATCGTGGAGGAGCACAAGCAAAGTATTTGGAAAAGGTAGTGGCACCTGATAAATCAAATAGCCCATTAGGTGTAGTTGCAATATCACCTGACCCACAAAATACCCCAACTCTAGCAGACTCTAGCCCTACTACACTGGTCATTTCTGATGCCCCAACTCAGCAGACCCCAACTGCAGCAAACATTATGATTATGCAAGTTGACATAGCACTAGCTCTATGACACAAAACCCCATTCCAGCAAAGAGTACGCCAAATCCAGTTGCCAAATCCTTTTTCGAACCAGAGAGAGCCCCAATTGCTACAAATAGGACCCATGTTCCATTTCTTCCCAGTTTAGAAGACAAAGCTTATATTGTTGTCAGGAACTTTGTGCGCATCTTTCCTTCGTGGAAAGATTATACCGCAGACACAGAACAATTTCCAGTCTTCCTCCGCAACTTACACATAAGTAATGTACTAATGTTATTCACGGTCATTCCTGCATATGTTTCTGCTGACAGAAGACACAAGATTTCATTCTTTTAAATAGGCGAGGACCAAACTAGATTGTGAAGACAAGCAAGGGTTGGTTGCGCTTTTCAAGCACTCGTTGATGAAGTATCGTTCCTACCTAAGGCAAGCGCACTTCGATGGAAAGCCTCTAAACGAAAATTCTCTAAAGTCTCCGGTGCTACATTTATCCGACGGTGCCTAGAATAATCTTGTTACACATTGGTCTCAGCTGCAGCGTAAGGTACTATCTATGATATCACATCACAATTTGAACAACATTTCTGCATTTTCCTTAACGTCTCACTTGTATGAAGACTGTTAGCAGAAGAACATTCATTCTCAAGGGACCATAGAATCTCGCAACTATACTGCACACTACATTGCTCTTGTGAGTACCTCTTGCCATGTATGACCATACTTACTTTCACAGCTGTTTCATTATGTAGCATCACTGCACATGTTAGCCTCGTTATCGTCCATTTGGTGGACATTATAATATCCGTATGGACTCTTACATAAATTTAGAATCAACCCAATGCTTTTGAAGAGGTTTAGCTCTGCAGTCCTCTTGTAAGGACTGAACGTCGTCTATCACTGTACTTACATTAACAGCTACTCCCTCCGCCCGATAATATAAGAACATTTTGTACAGTACACCAGTGTTCAAAACACTCTTGTAGTATGGGAAGAGGGATTAGTTCATTGTGTAGCATTCTGCATCTTATCTCCCTCGCCCACCATTTACTAAAAAAAAGATCAGATCTATATTCACTAGTAGAAAAAGGGTCAAACGTGAAGCACATTAGTGCCGGTTTGAATTTGAGCCGGCACTAATGTGTACATTAGTGCCGGTTCCAACGGCTAGCCGGGCCGCTCTCATTAGTACCGGTTCGTGGCGAACCTTTAGCACCGGTTCGTGCCACGAACCGGTACTAATGAGAGTGGTGCCACGACCCGGTACTAACTGGGGTGCGCTGGCGCAGGTGCGGTGTGGCAAGTTTAGTCCCACCTCGCAAGCCGAGGGGCGTCCGCACTGGTTTATAACCCCTCGTGAAGCAGGTCTCTCGAGCTCCTATCCAAAGCAGGCCTACTGGGCCTACAAGTTCTGTGTTGCCCTGTGGGCCTACTGGGCCTTTGCGGGCCTGCATCCTGGCTCAACAACAGGTTGGGTTTCTAGTCGTATGCAGGCCGTGCCAGCCCAGTAGGCGGGCTGTTTTTGCTTTATTTAAAAAAAGTTCAAAAAAATCACCAACCGGTACTAAAGGGCTCCCGACCCCCGGAGCTGGCTCGTGCCACGTGGTTGCCCTTTAGCACCGGTTCGTGCTGAACCGGTACTAAAGGGGGGGCATTTAGTGCCCACACTTAAGTGCCGGTTATGGAACCGGCACCAAAGGGCCTTACGAACCGGTGCTATTGCCCGGTTTTGCACTAGTGATTTAATCTTACCAAAAAGTAGAATACACAGACAATGCCAGTGTAGAAGTGTAGCCCATTGCTCTTGTCAGTACATTTTGTCCTATAATGCTTGCACTTCCATGGATTGGTAGTTGATTATGTAGCATCAATCTGCATCTTATCTTGATTATCCTCTATCCCTTCCAGTATTATCATATCTATAATCACTCTCTACAAAATGTAGAGTACAGTCAATGCTTATGAAGAAGATTTTGTGCTGAAATTCTTAAGTTATCCTTCCCTTGAAATGGAGAAGGGCAATATAAAGCCGGTGTTAACTGTTAATGTAAGTCCGTTCTTCTAAAGCCTTTATCCACAATTGCTGTTTAATTTGCTCATACTCCCTATCGTTTACTACTGTTTAGTTTGCTATTTATACCAAAATGCATGTTCGCAAGAACCGAAAGTTCTAAGTTTTACTTGTAAAACCAAATTCCTTATTCATACCATGCACATTACTCAATACTCACTATATGAATGCTTGTTTTTGTGGATCTATAATCCAGTGTGTGGTGAAGCAGCCCACGTTTGCACCTTGTCATCTCCTATTTTATCTTACTGATGTGGCTGATGATATGAACAACATGCCATGCACATTAACCAAAATAGATACGATGATTTTCTTTGCCCTTCATCTATGCTTGTTATGTTGACATGGTAATCTAGTAGTGTGGTGAAGCTTCCCGCATTATGAACAATGCCAAATTATGCTATTGATATTTTGAACTTACTCTTCATTTTCTAATTTGAAATTGTATGGAATTGATAGCACAGTTATCATCTTTGTTTATACACGTGCAAAACCTGTCATCTCTCTGCTTTGTTTCAGGGTGATATGCCTGATGTGTAAGTGCATCTGGTGCCCCTTAGTGATTTTGGTGTATTGAAGACTTATAGGTTAAGGGACTAATGTGTTTATGAGTGTACACAGGTCTATAAGTCTATGAGGAGTTTGATATTTACACAGAAATTCGACCCCTAAAAATGAAGTTCTTCGACTGAAGACTTTGGATTTCTGAAGAGTTTCTGAAGATTTTGAAAGTGAAGAAATTGGTGTGACCTTGGAGACCTGGTATTCATTTGAAGAATATGAAGCATGAAGACTTTTGTTTTCATAGTTCCATTTTCTCTTTCTTGAGTGATAGGAAACACCGTACTGTTAAAGGGGGTCGAGGAAATACTAAGGAAAAATTTCCATGTGATGCTCAACTCAAAATCCTACACCTACCAATCCCTTCGAGTAAAGCCATTGGAAATCTCATACAGTTTAGTCATATTCTTCAGTAATAGAGACGAAGTTCTTCTGGTCTCTGAGGAATTTGTTCTGACTGAGGAGTTAGGAATTCACAGTGCGGATTACCTACACAGTGAGGAACATGATAGCCCTAAGGAATTTGATACTCAAATTTCCGACCGTTGTTGTGCTAAGCGCCAACTATCCCAAAATATCTACCTACCTAACGGTCATATCATTAAAGGGCATTTATGTCTTATCATGTCGGGCTGCTCCCTAGGCTATAAATAGCCGCCCCCTACAACCACTAGCTGGTTGGCTGCTCCAAGAGAAACTTACACTTGTCATAAGATCAACCCATCCTCCGAGGACTTTGAGCGAAAATCATCGAGTGAGGAAAAACCCGAAACCAAACCCAAACACCTACAAACCCAAAAGTGATTGAGCATCACTTAAGAGATTGATCCTGCATGGATCCGACGCTTGTTACCTTTGAAGACTGTGCTTCTTCCAGACGGTTAGGCGTCATGGTCTAGAGCATCCAAGAGGAATTGTGGATCGCCGAGTGACCTAGTCTGTGAAGGTTCGGTAGTCACTTGAAGACTTACCACGAGTGATTGGGCAAGGTCTGTGTGACCTTAGCTCAAGGAGAATAGGGTGAGGACTTGGTGTCTTGGACTGTGTGTCCTTGACTGGTTGTCCGGGACTGTGTGTCCTCAGGTTTAAATACCTAGCCGCCCTAACCAGATGTACAATTGAGACAGCAGTTGGAACTAGTCTAAAAAATCATTGTCTTCACCAAGCTTACTGGCTCTATTTCCTCAACTCTTTCATTTCCTCATATCTGTGTTGTGTGCTTGTTCATATCTGTCTGAAGACTTTGACTGAAGACTTTCTCAATTTCCTCAGTTCAATTTCTTCAGTCTGTTTGTCTTCATCCTATGCTATCCTGTGATTACGCTTTCTATACTCTATGGTTGTCTTCATTTCTTCATGATGACCATGCTTGTATTCTGTCATGTTTACTTATGAGTACTTATTCTGCTGCAAGTAGTTCTTCGCTAAGGAATTTCCTCAGTAGCAAATTCCTTGGTGAAGAATTCATAAAAATCGCCTATTCACCCCCCCTCTAGTCGATATAATGCACTTTCATGATGGCATGCACAAGTCTGATGAAGGCTCTGAGAGAAACCCGACATATATTGCAGCAAAGAAGGCAAAACATCTTGAAGATAGCAACACAACCCCAAAGTCTTGTCTTGATGCAGTGTTCAAGTTACTTGAGACTAGCAGTCAGACAAGCTCACATAATTCGTTGTATGAATCAGTTCGACTTCTTCAGTCCCAAGTTCTAGCAGAAAGGCATTCTGCAACTCAACTTCGACTTGAAGTCCTATCTATAAGAAAGACTATGGAGAACACCAATGAGAACCTCATTGCTAAACAGCTACACCTGGAAGCTATGACCTATATGCCAGGCCGGTCTCACAGCCTTGCTCAGCAGCTTGCGCAGTAGTTCCCGCGCAAGGCTAACCTTTCTTGAACTATCTTGGAAGTGGTCTTGGTTTAGTATTATTTTGTTATGCTGCAACGGTGCCCAGTTTTTGTAATCTGCTTCTTCGTTGCGCGTTATGATCACTGGTGGCAAACTTCAATGCCCAGGGCATGTAATATACCATAAATCCTTTATTGTATAGTGTAGGTTTATTCTTAGTTACTATGCCGTAATTTCGTTATTGTATAGAGTAGGTTTGTTCTTAATTCTTACTAGTTACTGCCATCATTCACTGTCTGAAAAAAAATCAGATGTAGTCGACCGGGACGAAACATTCGCCTCTAACGGGCCTGGTGTTTAGTGGGCCACAATTGGGCCGGCCTGCATCTTTCTCGGGCCCGAATCATTGGGGCCTTCACACTTTGCGCGAGGCCCACAACTTACACCGTCCTATATTTTAGTTGGGCCTTTTGTGGACCCAACGCTTAGTTTGGCCCAGGTAGCGTTGGGCCATTAACAGGCTGAATATTGTACTGCCCTGTTACGGCCCAGATGGCAGGCCGAAATGCATATTGGGCCTCAATTTTCACTAGTCGTCGACGGGCCTTCAGCAGACTGAAATGTAGACGAGGCCTTTTTGGGCCCAGTTATATCACGGGCAGTTACCAGGCCGAAACATATCTCGGGCCTTAGTTGGCCCATTGATATCATGGGCCTTTAAGAGGCCGAAAGCTTAGTACAAACATCAACAGGCCGAATTATGCGACAAGCCTTTAACAGGCCCAAAGTCGCATTGGGCTTAACTGTTGCCACCTTTATCACGGGCTGTTAGTGGCCCCGATGTCCTCTCGGACCATATATGGCCCATGGGCAGCACGGGCCATTCCCAGGCCGAAAGTCACACCGGGCTGAAATGGGCCCATGTCTACATCGGGCCTCTAACAGGCTGAAAGTCACTGGGCTGTAATTGGGACCAAATATTCTACAAGCAATTAACAGGCCAGATCTGGCTTCGGGCCGTAAATGGGCCCAAATATTCGGCCAACAATTAATGGGCTAGATCTGGCTTCGGGCCGTAAATGGGCCTTTATTAAGAAGACTGTTATTGGGCTGGCCCACTAGTACCTGAGTAAGTACTACGGGCCTTTGACTGGGCCGACCTTTTTAACCTATATGGGCCTCTGTTGTGCCGTGCCACATGTCGACGTATCATAGGCCAAAAGACGTCATGGGCCATACATGGGCCGGAAGTTAAAACGGTCTGGAATTATATTGGACGGCCCAGATGACGCTACTGGGCCTAATTCGGATAGGCCGTAAATGGGCCCTGGGTTAGCAGGCTGTAAATAGGCTATATGCAAACATGCCGTTAACAGGCTTGCTGTGGACCGGCCCGCCACCATTTGACCAAGTCAAATGGGCCGGCCTTTTCATAGGAATGGGCCTCTCTTGGGTGATAACCTACAAGTGTAGGGGATCGCAACCGTTTTCGAGGGTAAAGTATTCAACCCAAATTTATTGATTCGACACAAGGGGAGCCAAAGAATACTCTTAAGTATTAGCAGCTGAGTTGTCAATTCAACCACACCTGGAAACTTAGTATCTGCAGCAAGGTAGTTTAGTAGCAAAGTAATATGGAGATAGCGGTAACAACAATAAAAGTAACGGTAGTGTTTTCGTAGTTTTTGTAACAGTAGCAACGGGAAAGTAAATAAGCAACAAGCAATATGTGAAAAGCTCGTAGGCATTGGATCAGTGATGGCAAATTACGTCGGATGCAATTCATCATGTAAAAGTTACAACCTAGGGTGACACAGAACTAGCTCCAGTTCATCAATGTAATGTAGGCATGTATTCCCAATATAGTCATACGTGCTTATGGAAAAGAACTTGCATGACATCTTTTGTCCTACCCTCCCATGGCAGCGGGGTCCTAGTGGAAACTAAGGGATATTAAGGCCTCCTTTTAATAGAGTACCGGACCAAAGCATTAACACACTGTGAATACATGAACACCTCAAACTACGGTCATCACTGGGAGTGGTCCCGATTATTGTCACTTCGGGGTTGCCAGATCATAACACATAGCAGGTGACTAAAGACTTGCAAGATAGGATCAAGAACACACATATATTCATGGAAACATAATAGATTCAGATCTGAAATCATGGCACTCGGGCCCTAGTGACAAGCATTAAGCATAGCAAAGTCATCGCAACATCAATCTTAGAGCATAGTGGATACTAGGGATCAAACCCTAACAAAACTAACTCGATTACATGGTAAATCTCATCCAACCCATCACCGTACAGCAAGCCTACGATGGAATTACTCACGCACGGCAGTGAGCATCATGGAATTGGTCATGGAGGAAGGTTGATGATGACAGTGGCGACGATCTCCAGTCTTCGGAGCCCCGAACGGACTTCAGATCAGCCCTCTCGAGAGAGATTAGGGCTTGGCGGCGGCTCCATATCATAAAACACGATAATTCTTTCTCTCTGATTTTTTTCTCCCCGAAAGTGAATATATGGAGTCCGGGGGTACGTCGGTGGAGCATTAGGGGGCCCACGAGGCAGGGGGCGCGCCCAGGTGGAGGGAGCGCGTCCCCCACCCTCGTGGACATGGTGTGGGCCCCCTGGCATAGATCTTTCCGTAGATATTTTTTATATTTTCCAAAACAATTCTCGTGGATTTTCAGGTCATTCCGAGAACTTTTTATTTCTGCACAAAAAAACACCATGGCAGTTCTGCTAAAAACAACGTCAGTCTGGGTTAGTTCCATTCAAATCATGCAAGTTAGAGTCCAAAACAAGGGCAAAAGTGTTTGGAAAAGTAGATACCTTGGAGACGTATCAACTCCCCCAAGCTTAAAACTTTGCTTGTCCTCAAGCAATTCAGTTGATAAACTGAAAGTGATAAAGAAAAACTTTGACAAACTCCGTTTGCTCTTGTTGTTGTAAATATGTAAAGCCAGCATTCAAGTTTTCAGCAAAGATCGTGAACTAATCACATTCATAATAACTTTCAGGTCTCATGTTTACTCACATCCATGGCATATTCAACTAGCAAGCAATAATAATAAACCTCGGATGACAACACTTTCTCGAAACAATCATAATATGATATAACAAGATGGTATCCCGCTAGCCCTTTCTGAGACCGCAAAACATAAATGCAGAGCACCTTTAAGGATCAAGGAGTGACTAGACATTGTAATTCATGGTAAAAGAGATCCAGTCATGATCATACTCAATGCAAATTAATAGCATACATGCAAATGACAGAGGTGCTCTCCAACTGGTGCTTTTTAATAAGAGGATGATGTCAGGACCCCGATCCTAAGTCACACAAGTCTAGCCTGTAACACATCATATCCCTTTGCGGCCTCACGCACGGTATCCCCACGGGTGCCACCTTACCTGGCCCGGGACTGTTTGCGCATTTTGGCACACGTATATGATAGTGTCGCTAGCATCCATATGACAGAGAACCCGGGCCGACATGACTAGTTATAAACCAAAAGTGGCGCTAAATTACAGAGACAGGCATACATGACCCGGCAACGAACGTGTCGGTCATCAATGTATGAACCCAAGTCGTAGCAAGCTACAAGGACTTAAAGGATCAACGCGTGACATTTCCCCTAAGGGACAGACACAGGAACGAAGAAGGACACATGCCGGCCAGCCTAAGTGTTCCGGAGCAGTAGCAAGCTACCAAGGCTCAGTGGAAGCACTAGGAGACATTTCCCTGTAAGATAAGCTACCAAGGGTAAACAAGTAGGTGTCGGATCCCACACATAGCAATACACATTACACGTACGCATAACATGCAAGTATGTGTTGTACAACATGGCATCACAACATAACTCAACAGCTCATATAGATAAAGGCCCAGAAGAGCCATCATAGCATTTATTACAAAGAGAGGTCACATGACCCAACATACAGAGCATACAAGCAATGGAAGCATAACATGTCTGAGTACAGACAACTACAAAAGAAAAAGGCTGAGAAACCTGACTATCTACAAGACCCTCCCAAGGGTACAAGATCGTAGCTGAGGTAACAAGCTAAACGCCAAAGTCCACGCGGAAACACTAGTGAGACTGAAGTCTCTCTGCAAAAACATAAATTAAGCAAACGTGAGTACAAAGGTACTCAGCAAGACTTACATCAGAACTAACTACATATGCATCAGTATCAACAAAGGGGTGGTGGAGTTTGACTGCAACAAGCCAGCTTTGACTCAGTGGCTATCCTGAACTACGACTTCAAGTAACTCTTTTGAGGTGGCGTACACGAGTCCACATATTCATCAATCAATACACCACTGTGGATCCACTCCCGTCTCCCTACGAGAAGGCCATCCATAGCACTCACGCTTATCTTGTGTGTTTTAGGGTATCCACATCCACTTGTCTATGAACTGTACAGGTAACCCAGAAGTCCATTACCGCGGACACGGCTATTCGAATAGATCATATATAACCCTGCAGGGGTGTACTTCTTCACACATACTCTCACCAGTTATCGCCGTTTACACGACATGTACTCGGCAACCTTCAAGTGGAAGCCCAGTGAGGGTGTCGGCCACGACCTGACTAACCACACAAGTCCCTAGTCCAGGTTTATCGCCTATTTAGGTTCCATCCGTGGGGAGATCCGGCCGGGGTGTCGCTCACGGCCCCAAACGATGTGTACAGGGTTCCCGAGTCACCAAACGGGCGCTCGGTACACCCGGCCACGTACCTGCCGCATCACAGCCCACCCCGAGGGTCAGCGCTGCGCATGACGTCCAGTAAACTACAAACACCAGAAACTAGTTGCAACTCCTGGATAGAGGACAAGGGCAGTTAATAAGTCGAGAGAGCTTGGAGCGCCTGGAGCCCAATGCGTGGTAGTAGCTGTTCATGGATCAACCAACACAAAACTCAGTTCCTGAGGACGGCTGCAATGAGACAACACACCATGTACTCCTACATGGCCTCTCATCACTACCTTTACCAAATCATGTTCACAAACTTAGCTCTCAAAAGTAGGACATGTTCACCACATTCCAATTCATCCCCGATGAATCAGACCTGACACAACTCTAAGCAATAGCAGGCATAACCAGAAAGCATGAATGAGTAGGCACAACATGACTCAAACAACTCCTACTCATGCTAGTGGGTTTCAACTATTTACTGTGGTAATGACAGGTCATGCAGAGGAAAGGGGTTCAACTACCGCATCAGATAACAGTTGAAGCGTTGTTGTCCTAATGCAGTAAAAGAGAGCAAGAGCGAGAGAGTGGGATTGTATCGGAATGCTCAATGGGGTTTTGCTTGCCTGGCACTTCTGAAGATAGCACTGTGTCTTTATTAGTGTCATCGATCACATCGTCGGAACAACGTCTACTGAGAAGGAACAAACACCAGCAACAGATAAAGAACACAATCAATGCAATACGACAATATGATGCATGATCATGACATGGCAATATGATGTTGATTGGGCTAATGCAACTAGCAACCATATTAAATGAAGTTGCTTTGAACCAAAGGATCAAATTCAAACTCCATATGTGATTATTTAAATGTCATTTAATTGATTTGACCTGATCAGCAGGTTTAACTTGTTCAAACATGCATGAAAATACCATAAACAGATTCCTTGAATTTTTCTGATCATTTTTCATATATAAATTATTTTCATTGGAGTTATAGATTATTTTCTGTGATTTTTAGAAGTTTTGGCTATTTTCTGAAATAAATAAATAATTTAAGATTTATTTTAAATTCCAGAAAACATTTACTGCCTCAGCATGACGTCACTGTGATGTCAGCAGTCAACAAGGCCGGTCCAGGTCAAACCTGACCTGTGTGTCCCACAGGTCAGTGTCACAGGTACTAATTAAAAAGTTTAACACTAACTAAAAGTAAACAGGGGCTGGGCCCCACGTGTCAGTGACTAACTAGCTAACCAAAAATTAGTACTAACCTAGGTTAATTAGCAGGGCGGCCCCACTTGTCATTGACCTAGGGGCAACTGTTAAAGGTCAAACAGGGTCAAACCGACCGGCGGTTAGCCGCAGGCGGCGACAGGCGCGACGGAGGGGCTCGGAAAACACCCTCGGGCGACCAAATCAACGGCTGAGCCCATCTAAGAGTAGCTGGAGCTCGCGCGCGTTGATTGGTGCCCTCAGCTTCGCCGGAGGTTGCCTAAAGTGACGTCGACGACCTCAGACGCGGCGGCCGGCGTTCTGGTGATGAATGAAACGGCGCTACGGGCCACTCCAGGAGCAACGGGTGGCCCTGTCCGATGCGCGGGAGTGCAAGGCGTGCAGTGGCGAGCTCGGACGCAAGCTATGGTGGCTGTGGCCACGGCGGCGAGTTGGCCTGCGGAGCCAAGCTCTCGGGTGCGGTGGTTAGCTAGGCTGGGTGGAGCAAACGACCGCGGGGAGATAGGGGAAACAGGCAGGGGCTCACGGAGAATGTAGTGGTGGCCTCGGCGAGCTTGAGGAAGCACAGGAGCGGGCACATGGCCACCGGCGATCTCGGCGGACCGAGGTTGAAGAAGACGAAGACGGCGGCATTTCAGGGCTTCCGGCGTCGCCTGGCTTGGTGATGAGGTCGAGGACGAGGTAGCCGAGCTACTGGGCACGCCGAAGGGTCGAGGGAGAGGCTCTGGGTGCGGCAACGGCGAGCGGCGGCGACGGTGGCGCTCGGCCACAAGACGCGGAGCGAGAGAGAGGAGGGGATGAGGACGAGGGAGTGGGTGAGAGAGTTCGAGGCACTGTGTGGCGCCTCCAGGGTGTCGAGAGGGAGGCGCAAGCAAGAGGTGGCCGGGGCGCGTGTGCGCGCACGGCGGCCACACGCCCGGCGTCCTTCTGTCACGAGGAAGACGACAGGGGAGGGGCCAGGTGGGCTGGGCTGGCTTTCCTAGCTGGGCTGCACAGGAGCTGGGCCAGGTGAGCGCCAGGTAAGTCCTTCTCTCTCTCTCTTTTCTAAAACTTTATGTTTTCTATTTTCTGTAACTGTTTTGGTTTTATTAAAAATGCCAGGGCATTTTCAAAAATCATGAGACTGGTTGTGGCCACTGTTTGGATTATTTCCAACAGCCAACATTTTAGTTCATGAATATTTGGACATTTAAAATAATATATAAAATTCAAATGCCCAAATGCAAATATGGTATTATTTAAACCAGTGCCCAAAATATTCCACAAAAATGTTCACTATTTTTGGTTTGGTCTCAAAGCCTTTCCAAAATTATCAAACATTGATAAAGGCACTTTGGGTCATTGGAAATGATTTTATTTTTGAACCTAGTTGAATTCATTTGATGCTAGGGTTTGAACACCCCCATTTCAAGTTTCTGAGAAATTTAAACATGATGCAACCGGCAGGTGCTATCCTAGGGCAAGGTAAAGCTAGGGATGTGACACATGATGACTCAGCATAAAAGTAAATAGATAGGCCCTTCGCAGAGGGAAGCAGGGATTTGTAGAGGTGCTAAAGCTCGATTTTTAAATAGAGATGAATAACATTTTGAGCGGTATACTCTCATTGTCAACATAACAACCAAGAATCTCGATATCTTCCATGCTAAACACATTATAGGCGGTCCCCAAATAGAATGGTAAAGTTTATACTTCCCCAACCACCAACAGGCACACTCCACGGCTGGTCTCAAACAACGGGTACCGTCCAAACCAACAACACCCTGGGGGAGTTTTGTTTAATTATTATGATTTTGAGCATGGGACTGGGCATCCCGGTTACCAGCCATTTTCTCATGAATGATGAGCGGAGTCCACTCATCGTGAGAATAACCCACCTAGCATGGAAGATATAGACAACCCTAGTTGATACATGAGCTGTTCGAGCATACAAAACAGAATTTCATTTGAAGGTTTAGAGTTTGGCACATACAAATTTACTTGGAACGGCAGATAAATACCGCATATATGAAGGTATGGTGGACTCATATGGGATAACTCTATGGTTTATGGAAGTGGATGCACAAGCAGTATTCCCGCTTAGTACAGGTGAAGGCTAGAAAGAGACTTGGAAGCGACCAGCTAGAGAGCGACAACAGTCATGAACATGCATTAAAATTAATCAACAATGAATGTAAGCATGAGTAGGATATAAATCACCATGAACATAAATATCATGGATTCTATGTTGACTTTTTTCAACTACATGCATGAACATGTGCCAAGTTAGACCACTGGAATCCTTCAAAGGAGGATACCACCCCATCATACCACATCACAACCATTTTAATATCATGTTGGCACGCAAGATAGACCATTATAAACTCTCAACTAATTAAGCATGGCATAAGCAGCTAAGATCTCTAATTGTCATTGCAAGCATGTTTCATTCATAACAAGCTGAATCAGGAACAATGAACTATCATATTTACAAAAACAAGAGAGGTCGAGTTCGTACCAGCTTTTCCCATCTCAATTGGTTCATCGTATATCATCCTTATTGCCTTTCACTCGCACGACCGAACGGTTTGGTTAATAATAATAGTGTACGTGCATTGGACTAAGCTGGAATCCGCAAGCATTTAATACAAGGGAGAAGACAAGGTAATATGGCTCAAGGTTAAATCAACATTAAAGCATATGAGAGCCACTAAGCATTTTTAATCATGGTCTTCTACTCTTAACCCCCAAAGAAAACAAAAGAAACTATTTACACGGGAAAGCTCCCAACAAACAAAAGAAGAATAATAAATCTTTTTTGGTTTTCTTTTAATTACTACTACTAGAAGCAAGGAAAGTAAACTAGCTAGGAGCTACAACTAATATATTTTTTGTTTTTCTTAAGGTTTTTCTGACACACAAGAAAAAGACTAACAAAAAGAATTGAAACTAAACATGGATGGTACAATGAAAGAGTGTGAGCACCGGCAACTAGAATAAGTGTGTGAACATGAATGTAATGTCGGTGAGAAACACGTACTCCCCCAAGCTTAGGCTTTTGGCCTAAGTCGGTCTATAGCCAATATTGGTCTGGCTGATATCCAAAGTTGTAGTTGGGATCGTACTGAGATGCAGCAGCTATTGCATGCTGAGCTGCAGCTTGGAGGCGAGCTGCTTCCATCATATTATGATACTCATTTGCCTCCTCCCTAGTTGTAGTATATCTCCCTTTTGCCTGAAAGTCAAACAAAGTAGGGGCAGGAAGAGCAATATGGACGGCATGACACCTGTTAAAGATTAGTCGATATTTGAGGGATTATTCATCCCTCTCTATGAACTGGTGACTAGTCATGGCATTGTAATCCAAATAAGCAGGCAGTAAAGGTTCATCATTTTCATGGACAGGCACACCAAGACAGCGGGCTATGCGAGTGGCATAAATCCCACCAAATAAATCTCCATGCAAACCATTATGATGTAGCCTACGTGCAACAATGGCTCCCAAGTTATATTGTCTATCACCTAATACAACACTCTTACGAACACTAAGATTAGGGACGCACATGTGGAAAGACTCATCTTTACCGTTTATGCATCTACCAATAAAGAGAACAAAGTAATGAATAGCAGGAAAATGAATGCTCCCTATGGTAGCCTGTGTGATTTCTCTAGATTCCCCCACGGTGATACTAGAAAGGAAATCTCTATATTCAGATTTGCGAGGATCACCCATACTGCCCCACTGCGGGAGCTTACAAGCATCATTAAAATCCTCTAAGTCCATGGTGTAAGATTTATCATAAAGGTCAAACAGGACAGTGTGAGAATTACGTGAAGATGAAAATTTAAACCTTCTCACAAAGGTATAAGTTAAGCAACGGTATTGAGGGCACTTATCTTGTATGAACCCCTCGAGGTCAGCGTTGCGCACATATGCATCAAATTCCTCCTTAATGCCAACCTAAACCGTAAATTCGTCTGCCGGCCATTCACAAGGCCGCACTTCAGCTTCCCTTGGTAGTTCATCGTCCAACTCACGAATCGCGAGCCTCGGTTCTTGCTTCCTTGAAGAACAACCTTGGAAGATTTTCCTATGATTTTTTTTGAAATTTTTAGTAACTCAAAATAAAAGTTAACCAAACTCAACAAGATTGATAGCAACAACTCCTACAAGTGCCTAGAGACAATATGATGCATTAGAACTACTTAGGACCAAGTAAATTTGACATGCAAGCTCAGGAACAAGGTCACCACAGCAGCAAAAAATTGCAATAAATAAAGCACTAGAACAAAAACTAATTGGACCAATGGAGGAGTCACATACCAAGGAACAATCTCCCCAAACAGTTTTGTGAATGGAGCTTTGAGCAAGGAGATCGAAAATGGCCGCAAGATGAGCTAGAACTCGTGCTTGAGCTGGTTGGTGATTTTCTGGGAGGAAGAAGAAGGGTATGGGTGCAGGAATAAGTGGAGGGGGGCCACGTGGGGCCCATGAGGCAGGGGGCGCGCCCTGGACCCTCGTGGCCAGGTGCTGGCTCCCCTCGCTGTGTTTTCTGTGCCAAATATTCTCAAATATTCTAGAAAAAATCATATTTAATTTCAGGGCATTTGGAGAACTTTTATTTTCGGGGTATTTTTTATTGCACGGATAAGTCTGGAAACAGATACAGAATATTATTTTTGCTCTGTTTAATATAATTAACAGAAAGTAAAAGGAGGGTATAGAAGGTTGTGCTATCTAGATTCACCTATCCCATGCTCATCAAAAGAATCCATTAACAAGGTTGATCAAGTCTTGTTAATAAACTCGTTCCGAATAACATGAAACCGGAGAATTTTTGAATAACACTAGGTTACCTCAATGGGGTTATGTATGCCCCCAACGATAAGAATATCATATGTCTTCTTGACAGTAGGAAGAGGAAATTCAAAACCTCCAATAGTGCTAGTTGCAAATTTTCCAATAGAATTGTTACTGTGGACCCGAGGTTGTTTCCTCGGAAAGTGTACCGTATGCTCATTACCATTGACATGAAAAGTGACATTGCCTTTGTTGCAATCAATAATATCCCCTGCAGTATTCAAAAAGGGTCTACCAAGGATAACAGACATACTATCGTCCTCGGGAATATCAAGGATAACAAAGTCTGATAGAATAGTAACATTTGCAACTACAACAGGCACATCCTCACAAATACCGACAGGTATAGCAGTTGATTTATCGGCCATTTGCAAAGAAATTTCAGTAGGTGTCAACTTACTCAAGTCAAGTCTACGATATAAAGAGAGAGGCATAACACTAACACCGGCCCCAAGATCACATATAGAAGTTTTAACATAGTTTCCTTTAATGTTGCAAGGTATAGTGGGTACTCCTGGATCTCCTAGTTTCTTAGGTATTCCACCCTTGAAAGTATAATTGGCAAGCATGGTGGAAATTTCTACTTCAGGTATCTTTCTTTTATTGGTAATAATATCTTTCATATACTTAGCATACGGATTTGTTTTAAGCACATCAGTCAAACGCATACGCAAAAAAATGGGTCTAATCATTTCAGCAAAGTGCTCAAAATCCTCATCATCCTTTTTCTTGGATTGTTTCGGAGGAAAAGGCATGGGTTTCTGAACACATGGTTCTCTTTCCCTACCATGCCTCCTAGCAACAAAGACTCTCTTATCATAACGTTGATTATTTGATTGTGGGTTATCAAGATCTACAGCAGGTTCAATCCCTACATCATTATCATTGCTAGGTTGAGCATCATCATGAACATCATTATTGATATTATCACTAGGTTGATGTTCATTACCAGATTGTGTCTCAGCATCAGAAACAGATATATCATTGGGATTCTCAGGTGTGTCAGCTACAGGTTCACTAGAAGCATGCAAAGTCCTATCATTTTTCTTTTTCTTCATAGAAGAACTAGGTGCATCTAAATTAGCTCTCTGAGAATCTTGCTCAATTCTCTTAGGGTGGCCCTCGGGATACAAAGGTTCCTGAGTCACTTTACCACCTCTAGTAGCAACTCTAACAGCATAGTCATTATTCTTACCATTTAATTCATTGAGTAAATCATTCAGAGCCTTAAGTACTTGTTCTACTTGAGTGGTAACCATAGAAGCATGTTTACTAATGAGTTTCAGTTCACCTAACTCTAGACATATAATCACTCAAGCTTCAATCATATAAGCATTATGTTGCAATTGTCTACCAACATAAGCATTGAAGTTTTCTTGCTTCACAATAAAATTGTCAAACTCATCTAAGCATTGGCTAGCAGACTTATAACAAGGAATATTACCTTCATCAAATCTATAAAGAGAATTTACCTTTACTACCTGTGTCGCGTTATCAAGACCATGTATTTCTTCAATAGGTGGTAAATTCTTAACATCTTCAGCTTTAATACCTTTTTCTTTCATAGATTTCTTTGCCTCTTGCATATCTTCGGGACTGAGAAATAGAACTCCCCTTTTCTTCGGAGTTGGCTTTGGGGCTGGTTCAGGAAGTGTCCAATTATTTTCATTGGCTAGCATATTATTCAATAGTAATTCAGCTTGATCAACTGTTCTTTCCCTGAAAACACAACGAGCACAACTATCCAGGTGGTCTCCGGAAGCATCGGTTAGTCCATTATAAAAGACATCAAGTATATCATTCCTCTGAAGAGAATGATCAGGCAAAGCATTAAGTAATTGGAGAAGCCTACCCCAAGCTTGTGGGAGACTTTCTTCTTCAATTTGCACAAAGTTATAAATTTCCCGTAAGGCATCTTGTTTCTTATGAGCGGGAAAATATTTAGCAGAGAAGTAATACATCATATCCTGGGGACTACGCACACAACCAGGATCAAGAGAATTAAACCAAGTCTTAGAATCACCCTTTAACGAGAAAGGAAATAACTTAAGGATAGATTCATGTTTACCTAGATTTTTTTTTGAATATTTACTGTGAAGTAGCAAAAGTAGGGTCATGTTTCATTCTAGCATTCAAGGACTTTTCTTTCAGCTTAGCTAATAATTTCTTAAGATCATATTTATTGTTGCAAGCAAGAAAGTCTCTAGCAGTTTCTTCATCCATAACATAACCCTCGGGAACAACATGCAATTCATATCCAGGGGAGAAGCTTCATCATCACTTTCATAAATATTATCAGTCTCAATATTTTCATTCTCCCTAACCTTAGCAATTTGTTCATCTAGAAATTCACCTAGTGGCACAGTATTATCAAGCATAGAAGTAGTTTCATCATACATAGTAGAAGAGGCATCATCAAGAACATACGACATATCAGATTCAATAGCAGGAGTAGGTGTCACAAATTTACTCATAACAGAAGGAGAATCAAGTGCAGAGCTAGATGGCAGTTCCTTACCTCCCCTCGTAGTTGAGGGATAAATCTTGGTTTTTGAGTCCTTCAAGTTCTTCATAGTTATCAATAGATATAAATCCCAAGTGACTTAAAGAATAGAGCTATGCTCCCCGGCAACGGCGGCAGAAAATAGTCTTGATAACCCACAAATGTAGGGGATCGCAACAGTTTTCGAGGGTAAAGTATTCAACCCAAATTTATTGATTCGACACAAGGGGAGCCAAAGAATACTCTTAAGTATTAGTAGCTGAGTTGTCAATTCAACCACACTTGGAAACTTAGTATCTGCAGCAAGGTAGTTTAGTAGCAAAGTAATATGGAGATAGCGGTAACAGCAATAAAAGTAACGGTAGTGTTTTTGTAGTTTTTGTAACAGTAGCAACAGGAAAGTAATAAGCAACAAGCAATATGTGAAAAGCTCGTAGGCATTGGATCAGTGATGGAGAATTATGTTGGATTCAATTCATCATGTAAAAGTTATAACCTAGGGTGACACAGAACTAGCTCCAGTTCATCAGTGTAATGTAGGCGTGTGTTCCGAATATAGTCATACGTGCTTATGGAAAAGAACTTGCATGCCATCTTTTGTCCTACCCTCGCGTGGCAGTGGGGTCCTAGTGGAAATTAAGGGATATTAAGGCCTCTTTTTAAGAGAGTACCGGATCAAAGCATTAACACATAGTGAATACATGAACTCCTCAAACTACGGTCATCATCGGGAGTGGTCCCGATTATTGTCACTTCGGGGTTGCCGGATCATAACACATAGTAGGTGACTACAGACTTGCAAGATAGGATCAAGAACACACATATATTCATGAAAATATAATAGGTTCAGATCTGAAATCATGGCACTCAGGCCCTGGTGACAAGCATTAAGCATAGCAAAGTCATAGCAACATCAATCTTAGAACATAGCGGATACTAGGGATCAAACCCTAACAAAACTAACTCGATTACATGGTAAATCTCATCCAACCCATCACCGTCCAGCAAGCCTACGATGGAATTACTCACGCATGGCAGTGAGCATCATGGAATTGGTGATGGAGGAAGGTTGATGATGACGATGGCGACGATCTCCACTCTCCGGAGCCCTGAACGGACTCCAGATCAGCTCTCTCAAGAGAAGTTAGGGCTTATCGGCGGCTCCGTATCGTAAAACGCGATAATTCTTTCTCTCGGAATTTTTCTCCCTGAAAGTGAATATATGGAGTCCGGGGGTACGTCGGTGGAGCATCAGGGGGCTCACGAGGCAGGGGGCGCGCCCAGGGGGAGGGGGCGCACCCCCCACCCTCGTGGACAGGGTGTGGGCCCCCTGACGTAGATCTTTCTGTAGATATTTTTATATTTGACAAAACAATTCTCCGTGGATTTTCAGGTCATTCTGAGAACTTTTTATTTCTGCACAAAAACAACACCATGGCAATTCTGCTGAAAACAGCGTCAGTCCGGGTTAGTTCCATTCAAATCACGCAAGTTAGAGTGCAAAACAAGGGCAAAAGTGTTTGGAAAAGTAGATACGTTGGAGACGTATCATTGGGCCATGCCACGTGTCGACGTATCATAGGCGCTTTGAGTCCAATGAGTGGATGGCATATGTCCCAACGGTGAGCCAACACGTGTTTCCTCCATCCAATGATGATTTTACACGTGGAAAATCCCCTTTGGTCAGGGCTGTTAACGGGTTATCGGATCCAAAACCGGACCCGATAGCTTAACGGTGTTCCGTTATGGTGGATGCCACGTGTCGGTCACCCTTGATGATAGCACTTCTATGACCCGTGATTTATCGTCATGGAAGTGGACACTTCCGTGATGATAATTTTGGTAATGTCATGGAACACTTCTACGACAGCATAGGTATGACTATCTTGATTCTGTCATAAATTTGTCATGGATGTACATGCATGACAAAAAACGTGACCTACTGTGACAAACACGGATCATCACAAAAGTGTATTTTTTTGTAGTGTTAGGTGAATGATGTGATGCACAAGACCCAATCCTAAGCATAGAACAAGATCATGTAGTTCGTTTGCTAGAGCTTTTCTAATGTCAAATATCATTTCCCCAGACCATTAGATTGTGCAACTACCGAATACAGTAGGAATGCTTTGGGTGTATCAAACGTCACAACGTAACTGGCTGACTGTAAAGGTGCACTATATGTATCTCCAGAAGTGTCTATTGGGTTGGCATGAATCGAGACTAGGATTTGTCACTCTGTATGATAGAGAGGTATCTCTAGGCCCACTCGCTAATGCATCATCATAATGAGCTCAATGTGACTAAGGAGTTAGTCACGAGATCATGTGTTACGGAATGAGTAAAGAGACTTGCCAGTAACGAGATTGAACAAGGTATGGGGATACCAACGATTGAATCTCGGGCAAGTAACATACCGACGAGCAAAGGGAATTGTATACGAGATTGCTTGAATCCCCGACATCGTGGTTCATCCGATGAGATTATCGTGGAACATGTAGGAGCCAATATGGGTATCCAGATTCCGCTATTGGTTATTGGCCAGAGAGGTGTCTCGGCCATGTGTGCATGGTTCCCGAACACGTAGGGTCTACGCACTTAAGGTTCAGTGACGCTAGAGTTGTAATGGGAACTGAATGTGGTTACCAAAAGTTGTTCGGAGTCGTGGATGAGATCCCAGACGTCACAAGGAGTTCCGGAATGGTCCGGAGGTGAATATTTATATATGGGAAGTCCAGTTTCAGTCGCCGGAAAAGTTTTGGGGGCTATCGGTATTGTACCGGGACCACTGAAAGGGTTCCGGAGGTCCACCGGGAGGGGCCACCTACCCTGGGGGACCAAGTGGGCTGAATATGGGTGGGAACCAGCCCCCTAGTGGGCTGGTGCACCCCCCACGGGGACCAAGGAGCCTAGGGTTAAAACACTAGGGGTGGGGGCACCCCCACCAACTTGGGGGGCAAGCACCCCCTTGGCCACCGCCCCCCTCTAGATGCATCTAAGGGGGCCGGCCCCATATCCCCTTAACCCTATAAATAGAGGGGGGTGGGAGGGTAGCCATACCTCAGCCCCTGGCACATTCCTCCACCCTCCTACACCTCCTCCTCCTCTGTTGAGCTTGGCGAAGCTCTACCGGAGAACCACGAGCTCCACCGCCACCATGCCGTCGTGCTGCCGGAGTTCTCCCTTAACTTCTCCTCCCCGTCTTGCTGGATCAAGAAGGAGGAGATGTCCCCGGGTTGTACGTGTGTTGAACGCGGAGGCGCAGTCCGTTCGGTGCTAGATCGGATCTTCCGCGATTTGAATCACCGCGAGTACGACTCCATCAACCGCGTTCTTTGCAACCCTTTCGCTTAGCGATCTTCAAGGGTATGAAGATGCACTCCCTCTCTCTCGTTGCTAGCAACTCCTAGATTGATCTTGGTGACACATAGGTTTTTTTGAATTATTACTATGTTACCCAACAATGGCATCATGAGCTAGGTATATGCGTAGATTCTATGCACGAGTAGAACACAAGTAGTTGTGGGCGATGATTTGGTCAATTTGCGTGCTGGTACTAGTCCTATCTTGATTCGGCGGCATTGTAGTATGAAGCGGCCCGGACCGAATTTACATGTACGCTTACGTGAGACTAGTTCCACCGCCTGACATCCCCTTGTTGCATAAGGTGGCTAGCGGATGTCTGTCTCTCCCACTTTAGTCTGATCGGATTCGATGAAGAGGGTCCTTGTGAAGGGTAAATAGCAATTGGCATATCACCGTTGTGGCTTTTGCATAGGTAAGAAACGTTCTTGCTACAAACCCATAGCAGCCACGAAAAACATGCAACAATAATTAGAGGATGTCTATCTTGTTTTTGCAGGGTATGCTATGTGATGTGATGTGGCCAAAAGGATGTGATGAATTATACATGTGATGTATGAGATTGATCATGTTCTTGTAATAGGAATCATGACTTGCATGTCGATGAGTATGACAACCGGGGAGTTGTCTTAATTTATTGTATGACATGCGAGTCAATATAAAATGCGGTGTAATTACTTTACTTTATTGCTAACCATTAGCCATAGTAGTAGAATTAATAGTTGGCGAGACAACTTCATGAAGACATGATGATGGAGATCATGGTGTCATGCCGGTGATGATGGTTATCATGCCATGCCTCGAAGATGGAGATCAAAGGCGCAAGATGATTTTGGCCATATCATGTCACTTTATGATTTGCATGTTATGTTTATAGTGTTTACATCTTATTTGTTTAGAACGAGGTAGCATAAATAAGATGATCCCTCACTAACATTTCAAGAAATGTGTTCCCCCTAAGTGTGCACCGTTGCGAAGATTCGTGGTTTCGAAGCACCACGTGATGATCGGGTGTGATAGATTCTAATGTTCACATACAACGGGTGTAAGCCAGATTTACACATGCTGAAAGGATCGATATGGTTGACTAGAGGGGGTGGGATGAATAGGCAACTAAATTTTTTTAGGTTTTCTTTACCAAATTAAACTTAGCATCAAGATAGGTTGTCTAGATATGCAACTAGGTGGGCAACCTATATGATGCAACAATAACAAGCACACACACAAGCAAGAGATACAACACAACAAAAGCTTGCACAAGTAAAGGTAAGAGATAACCATGAGTGGAGCCGGTGGAGATGAGGATGTGTTACCAAAGTTCCTTCTCTTTGAGAGGAAGTACATCTCCTTTAGAGCGGTGTGGAGGCACAATGCTCCCCAAGATGCCACTAAGGCCACTGTATTCTCCTTACGCCCTCACACAATGCGAGGTGCCCTGATTGCACTAGTGGTGCCCTTGAAGGCGGCCTCCGAACCTTTACAAACAAGGTTGGGGCTATCTCCATAACTTAATTGGAGGCTCCCAACGACACCACGAAGCTTCACCACAATGGACTATGGCTTCGAGGTGACCTCAACCGTCTAGGGTGCTCAAACACCCAAGAGTAACAAGATCCGCAAGGGATTAGTGGGGGGAATCAAATTTCTCTTGGTGGAAGTGTAGATCGAGGCCTTCTCTACCAATCCCTAGGAAATCAACAAGTTTGATTGGCTAGGGAGAGAGATTGGGGGAAAATGGAGCTTTGAGCAACAATGGAGCTTAGGGAAGGAAGACGTGGTCAACTTGGGGAAGAAGACCCCCCTTATATAGTATGAGGAAAGATCCAACCGTTATCCACCAACTCACCCTGCGACGTTCGGTACTACCGCAAGGCCATGCGGTACTACCGCTCGCGCGGCATGAGCCAGATGCGGCCCTGTTGCGTATAGCAATGAATGGTACTACTGCCGCAGCGGTACTACCACGCGCCCTTGCGGTACTACCACAAGGCAGGGCACAATCTGGGCTAGGAAAGGCATGGACTAATAAAATTACATCCGTGGCAACTTCCGCTGAGTTCCGATCGATGCACAAACCTGGCACGGTACTACCGCTCACAGGTAACGGTACTACAGCGTAGGGTGCAGATGTAAAATATTACTTCCGCTCCTACTTCTGCGCCAGCCACATCCCTGGGCCAGAGGCTACAGTACTACCGCGTGCGAGGCGCGTTACTATTGCTTCCACGGGCGGTACTACCGCTCCCTTGAGCAGTTGAAAGTGCAACTAATCCCCGGGTGGTTTTGGTAATTAATAACAACATATATATTATTGGACTAATATTTACTTGAGAATCATTTCAGAGAAGTTCGATGATATGGGTATGGAAATGTCTGAAGAAGTGGACCCCTCAAAATGCTAAGACAAGCATTGGCAAAAGCTCAAGACTCTATTTTTGGTTTAGTGATCAAAGATCACATTGAGTCCATAGGAAAAGCCAATACTATTAAAAGGGGATGAGGTTGTGTTAATGATCTAGTTGCTCAAGTGCTTGGTGATCTAGCTCCCTTAACTATCAGCACTCTTCACTATTCAACACACCCATAAGTAATCTCGGACAAACCGATTCTGCAATCTCAGTCCCACCGAGATGAACCACTTCAGTTATTTCCCCAAACCCTAATTTCTCGGTCCATCCGATTCTGAGTTTCGGTCTCACCGAAAATGGACTGCCAACCTTCTGTAACCAATGACATCATTTCGGAATATCCGAGTTGTTGTTTTCGGTCACACCGAGATGGCAATCTCCAACCTTTGACTCTCTTCGGACACACCGAGATGGTATTTTCGGTCCCACCGAAAATCCCAACGTTCACTATATTTGAACTTTCGGTCTGACCGAGTTTTCACTTCGGTCTCACCGAGATTGGTCAAATGTGTGTGTAACGGTTGGATTTTGTGTGGAGGCTATATATACCCCTCCACCCCCTCTTCATTCGTGAGGAGAGCCATCAGAAAGTACCACCACTTCTACCATACACTTTCTGAGAAGTGAACCACCTACCCTTGTGTTGAGATCAAGTCATTCCATTCCTACCATATGAAACTTGATTTCTAGCCTTCCCAAGTTGCTTTCCACTCAAACCTTTCTTCCACCACAGCCATATCAGTGAGGAGAGTTGAGTGTTGGGGAGATTATCATCTGAAGCACAAGAGCAAGGAGTTCATCATCATCAACACCGTCTATTACCTTTTGGGGGGTGGTGCCTCCTAGATTGGTTAGGTGTCTCTTGGGAGCCTCCGTCTTTGAGATGTGGAGTTGAACCAAGAAGTTTGTAAGGGCAAGGAGATCGCCTACTTCGTGAAGATCTACCCCGAGTAAGGCTAGTCCTCCGTGGGCATAGGCCATGATGGAATAGACAAGGTTGCTTCTTCGTGGACCCTTCGTGGGTGGAGCCCTCCGTGGACTCGCGCAGCCGTTACCCTCTGTGGGTTGAAGTCTCCATCAACGTGGATGTACGATAGCACCACCTATCGGAACCACGACAAAAATCTTCGTGTCACCAAACTGCGTTTGATCTTCTCCACCTCTCTTTTACATGTGCAATTTACTTTCCGCTGCTTACACTCTAGAATTGCATGATCTAAAGGCAGATTTTTTATATTGTCAAGTAGTCTAATCACCCCCCCTCTAGACCTACTTTCGATCCTACAGCAGTACTACCGCATGCCACAGAACAATAGTACTTGGAAGCCTCTGTCTTTGCAATGACAAGGAAAACAACCGGTGCTCCAAAGAAGCGAAGGAAAGGTGGTGCAAAGGAACAAATGTGTACGTGTTGGTTCCACCCTAACCTTTCCAAAGAGGACCCCCTCTTAATAGTATGGCTTTCCTATGACTCAATTCCACTGAAAGGAAACATAAAGAAACGCCGTCTTTGATAGGCTCAGAGGGGCAATGAACCCTCCTGTGCCTAGACATGAGATATCTGAAATGCTCAATGCACACGATTAGTCCGCAAATGCATTGTCATCAATCACCAAAACCACTAAGGGAGAAATATGCCCTTACAGTCTCCCTCTTTTTGGTGGATTGATGACAATACGTGATTTGCACAAAGGAGTGAATAGGAACATAAGCAAACCCAACATTTATAAAATATAGACAGGCTCCCCCTAGATGTGTGCATTCTTAGATGGGTGCTTTGTATTGCACGGCACACATAGTAGGATGAACACTCCCCCTATATTTTATAAACCAAACAATCCTTGCAACTAAGTAAGTGACACTAAGCATGGATGCAAGGGTAAAGAGTGTGAGCATCAACTAAAGGGCACATGAAAGCATATGCTCACCGACTACTAAATAGACTAGACATTTAAGATAGGATAATAAGATAGACTAGAGTGCATATGTCTCACACCATATGATAGTCTCCTGGTCTCACACACACACATCACAAACCAACACCACCAAAGCAATGAGAGAGTTCAACGAAAGGAAAGCGAGAACGATACAAGACACGACTCGCAAATCCTACACTCTCTCCCCCTTTGGCATCGAAACAGCAAAAAGGCAGAGAGGACACCTACGACACATGTGGTAGTTCCCTCTGCAGTGATCAGTCATCAAGCTCCTCATCGGTCTCAGCAGCAGGAACAGACTCCTCCTCTGACTCAGTCCACTTGTAGCCTTGCTTGGTCATTCACTCAGCCTCTGGAGTGATGTTCTTCTCGGAACCGCTTGACACATGCTCGCCAAACGTCCTCAAGATCCTCTTGTCACGCCGGTGACTCTCCTTCTGAGCTACATGGGACTTGTACTGCCCCTTGGCCTGCATGTAGAAAAGTGCCTTCATCTTAGCCTTCAGCTTCTTAGCCCACGAGCGCTCAAACGAGGGAGGGGCGTAACCTGCAGAACTGTCCTCAGGCTCCTCCTCCTCAAACTCATCCTCGTCCACATCCATCCTAGCAGCCTCAGCCTCTGCCTCTACTCGGGTAGTGGTATTAGCCCACTTGTTCTTGTGACGCAGCTTGATGGGCTCATGGCGGACTGATGGCTTCTCGCCCCTCGTTGGTTACCCCAAGTGGAAGGTTTGAGATGCAGTGTAGCGGAAGTTTTCCCTTGGCAATACCAAGGATCGATTTCCCTAAGACTCCCAGTTTCAACAAGAAGGTGTCAACTGCTAACGGCGCCAGATATTAGCAATCAACGTGGACCTGCACACAGATACAAATAACTTTGCTCCCAACGAGTACAGAGAGGTTGTCAATCCCTTCGGCCTTGTAGTTTACAAAGGATCAAACGCAAGTGATAGTAATGATAGATATAATTGCAATAGTAAGTAAAAAGCGGAGAGTAAATAGCGGATGTGATCAATGATGGTAATATGGACCGGAGTCTCATGATGTTCACTAGTGATGTCTCTCTCCCAAAAGATGATAAAACAGCTATGTGAGGTAAACGAATTACAGCTGGGCAATTGACAGGACCATGTGCGCAAACCAATGCTGACTAAGTTGCAAGAAAGGTAGAGGTTCAAAGCATGGGCGGTACGCCAAGGTAAGTAGACCGAAATCCATCTGCATCTACTACTAATCATCCACCTTGAGATATCTATCCAGAACATCTCGCTGGTATTAAGTTGCGAGTCCCACCCATAGTGTAAACTCAAAGCAACAGACAATTGCATTAAAAGAACTTTGCGTAAAGTAAACAATCCTTGCACCCGCGGGCACAAGCACCGTTGCTTTCCCCCTTGTGGCAACAGCACATCCCCTAGACTCATGTTTCTGTCACTCAAGCTAGTCATCGAGGGGCATGAACCCACAATCAAGCATAACGTTCCCTCTTGGAGTCACTACCTACTACTTGGCCAAAGCAATAAATAACAACGGAGAACATGCAAGAATTACTTACGAACATAAATATAAAAGAGGTGAATCAAATATATTTCTCAAACACAATCTGAACATAATCTCACAATCCATCGGATCCCAGCAAATTCATCATAGCAACAGCATAAGGATTACATATGTGCCTCGATCATGTAGGGCAGTTCACGAGGACTAATTAGTGAAGCACAAGAACGGGAGGAGAACATCACATAGCTACTGGTCATGGACCCATGGTCCAAGAGAGACTACTCACAACTCATCTGGGAGGCGTCCATGGTGGTGGAGAAGCTCCCGGTGGTGATCCTCCCCTCCGGCAGGGTGCCGGGAAGAGTTCTCCTGGTGCTCCCGATCTTGGAAGCGGCGGCGGCGGCGGAACAGAGATGAGATCGCGAAAAAGGGTTTCCGTCTCGTGGGTTTTGGGAGACGGTCTAAATATATGCCAAAAGGGGGCACCAGACGAGGCTCGGGGGGCCCAGGCGCCCCCCCCCCCGGCGCGGCCAAGGGGGGGCGCCACCAGGGCGCCTGGAGCCCTGGTGGCACCCCAGGCTGTACTTTGGCTACCGGGAACCTTCCGGAACGCTGATTTTTTATATAATTTTTCCGGGATTTTTCTGGCAGTTCTCGTAATGGGAAAACCTGAAATACAAAAACAGCCGAAAACAAAAACTGGCTCTGGGGTGCACTGAGTTAATAGGTTAGTCCAAATATGATCAAAAGTGTATGGAAGTGTATAAATATCATAGCAATATCACCCAAAAGAGGCATGGAGAAAGCAAAAATTATAGATACGTTTTGGACGTATCAACAGCCCCAAGCTTAATTCCTGCTCGTCCTCGAGTAGGTAAATGATAACAAGAATAATATCTGTGGTGACATGCTATTAACCATACAGGACTTCTTTGTAGTCATATGACAAAAGCTTACTGAGACAATGAATCTATAGTAATTAAGTTGCCTCATGAGAAAATCACAAAGAACTGAAAGTTTTACAATATGATACTGAAACATCAAATAGATTTGTAATGAACATGGTGTGCAAATATGATAAAGTGATATCTCGCTTGCCCCCTTTAGTGAAGAAAAACATAAATGCAGGGGCACCTCCAAGGTTTAAGAGATGACTAGATACAATCATTTCAGAATAAACGATATCACAATCATGCAAAAGACAATGCTACTTTGGGACAATGCACATTACACTTAGAATGACAATCATGCTCTCAGTAGTTGGTGCTTTAAAAGAAGGTGGAGACTCTCGAACCGTGGCTTTCGTTGGCAAGGTTGAAAACCCATAGTTGGAAACAAAGACAAAACATGTACCAGAGCTCTTGGTTTTAAAACAGAGGTAATAATAATTTTTTTAGATCATGCATGTTTCGTCAACGAATGCTAGCAGACAACTCAATCACTTCTTGAGATGGACAAGTTTCGAGGAACGGCTCCCGAATGAGGACGATCACATCCTCTTAATCTCCTTTGTTTATCACTGCCAAAGTTTTCTGATTTCTCATGAAAAAAGCGTGAAGGAGGGTTTGTTTGTTATATTAATTTTGAGCCGGGCACACTCAATGCCAGTTCCTTCTCGTATTATGGGTTTGCACATTATACATGCAATCCCGGGGTGAAGCTTGTCCAACTTAAAAAGATTATGAATTAACTACTACTTCCTCATGAACTTACAACAGAGGCACAAAATAGGAATGCATTTTTTTTAATAATTTCGAGATGGTACATGCAAGTCTCCGTAAGGAATGGCAGGTAAATACCATGTAGGAAGGTATGGTGGACTCATATGGCATAACTGGTATAAAGGAATTTGGATGCACAAGCAGTCAGTCCGCTTAGTACAGGTGGAGGTTAGCAAAAGACTGGGAGCGACCAACTAAGAGAGCAATGACGGTCATAATCATGCAGAGCGACAAAGCAACATTGAATCAGGCATGGAAGTTATATCGCTACTCAGAAACAAAAGATCATCAAGGCTTGACAGACTTTCTTTACAGTCTTAAATATGCGTGAGCATACGCCAAGTCAATCAAAATAAATTCTTTGAAGGAATATATTACTAAACGATACCACATCATAGGCAAACAAACCATGTTGGTATTCCAATAACACATTGGGAACCCCCCAGCTATTTGAGACTAACCATAAAAAAACATGAACTACTAAGCGCCATTATGCACGTAGCATCTTTATCATAGACATATCAACCAATGCAACGAAAGCAAACTCTCTTAATAAGATAAGCATGATAACTAAGAGAGTTCAAGCAACCAACTAAACGAAAGCTCTTTAAAAAGATAAGCATGAAAGCTAAGAGCTAAGCATGATAGTAGCTATTGAAAGACAAAGAACACACACAGCAAAGATAGACATGAAAATTCTATGTTATGTTCTAGGTAGAAGTGGAGCGTGTTTCTCTCCCACATAAAGAAAGATGAGTTCCAACTCGTTATGAAAAGCTAAGGAAAACTAAAAAGGAAAACTAAAAGCAAGACGCTCCAAGCATAGCACATAACACATGAAGTGATTAAAATATAGTGGAACGAAAGCCGAACTGATAATGTTGATGGAGAAGGAGATGCATGGGGGCATCCCCAAGCTTAGACGCTTTAGTCTCCTTGAATATTTCTTGGGGGTGCATGGGGGCATCCCCAAGCTTGAGCGTTTGACACTCCTGAATCTTTTTATCATCTTCCCTCGCACACTTGAAAACTCCCTTCATACATAACTCATCATAATCTGATTAGCGAGGTTAGTACCCATAATAAAATAATTGTTCCTTGATGGAAATAAGGATATTCTTGAAGTTCTTCTGTTTCTCAAGATTGCCAAAAGGTTTTTGCAAAGAAAAAGCAAGCTCTAGGTTTGCAAAATGAAGGAAAGGCAAAACAGGACAGAATCTGTGAAAAACAGAACATCAGGTAGTAAATGATTTTTCCGGGGCACTTCTGCAACTCTAATCAAAAAACTCAAAACAGATGCACGAAAGAAAATTATATAGAGCACGCTTTCGAAAAAATTCAGACCAAAAAGATGATCTGGTGATTTTATACGAATTCTTCTATCCAAGGACAGAATCTGTTTCCTGGACAGCACGTCACAACTTTTGAACTTTCTTGCAATCAGAGGCTACACTTGGCACAAAATTTGAAAAGCAAAGATACAATGATGATGCTACAGTAGTGACAACATCAAGACACAACAAAAACAAAATAAAATTTATTCATTGGGCTGCCTCCCAAAAGCGCTTTCTTTTATGCGTTTAAGCTAGGCATAATGCATAGAGATCAAGTTTTATCAAGAGTAAAAGAATAGCTAGCCCGTATAACGGACTCAAAAGGTAACTTAATCTTCTTTCGAGGGAAGTGTTCCATCCCTTTCTTGAGAGGAAACTGGAATTTTATATTCCCCTCTTTCATGTCAATGATAGCACCAACGGTGCGTAGAAAAGGACGTCCCAAAATAATTGGACAAGAAGGTTCACATTCAATATCCATAATAGTAAAATCAACGGGAACATAGTTGTCATTGACAATGATAAGAACATCGTCGATCCTCCCCAAAGGTTTCTTTATGGAAGAATCAACGAGACGAACAACAAAAGAGCAAGAATCAAAAGGTTTCAATTTAAGCATATCATATATTATTTTGGGCATAACAGAGGTACTAGCACCAACATCACATAAAGCATAGCAAGAGAAGTTATTCAACTTAATTTTAATCATAGGATCCCAACCATCTTCTAGATTTCTAGGTATGGAGGCTTCTACTCTAAGTTTCTCCTCCCTAGCTTTGATAAGAGCATTAGTGAAATGCTCTGTGAAGGCAAGGTTAATCGTGCTAGTGCGGGGATCTCTAGACATCTTGTGAAGGAAATCAATAACTTCGGTAAGAGTGCAATTGTCAAAATCAAGGTCACTACTATCAAGTAAGGTGGTAGTGGTGTCCTTTAGGTTCACTTGTTTGGTAGTTTCTATAGTCATAGCATCACCATTAATAGGTCCATCGGGACGAGGAGTGCATTGGGTGCTAAGAGTTTGGATATCCTCAACAACTTGGATAGTAGCAACAGTGTGGTTGGTAGGAAGGCTCTTAATCCTATCTTCTTCCTCCCTTTCTCTAGCCCATCTCTCTTTAAGTTTAGCCATAATCCTAATATTTTCATTAATTTGCACTTGAATAGCATTAATAGGAGTGACCTTCCTCTCCTCAAGAGGAGAAGTTCTAATTTTAAGCAATTCTACTTCATTGGCTAAATTGTCTACCTTCGAAGAGAGATCACCTAGTTTGTTTAGTTTTTCTTCTACACTATTATTAAAAGCTTTTTGGGTAGTGATGAAATCTTTAAGCATAATCTCTAGTTCAGTAGTGGAGTTCTTGGTGCTAGGATAAGCATTGTTGTTCCCATAAGAATTAGAGGGGAACGGTCTAGGATTGCTACCCAAATTACTCCTATAAGCATTGTTATTAAAATTGTTTCTAGAGATAAAGTTCACATCTACCTGTTCTTGAGCAATCAAAGAATTTAAAGGAACATCACGAGGATCAACAGAAGATTGCTTCGAAAGTAGAGACATGATCAAGTCAACTTTTTCATTTAGGGAGGAAATCTCCTCGACAGAGTTTACCTTCCTACCTGTTGGAGCGCGTTCGGTGTGCCATTGGGAATAGTTGGTCATCATCTCATCGAGAAGCTTCGTGGCAGCACCAAGTGTAGTTGACATAAAGCTTCCTCCCGCGGCCGAATCTAACAAGTTCCGCGAGGTAAAGTTCAAGCCTGCATAAAAAGTTTGGATAACCATCCAAGTAGTCAAACCATGAGTAGGGTAGTTCTTGATAAGAGATTTCATACGTTCCCAAGCTTGGGCAACGTGTTCATTATCCAATTGTTTGAAATTCATTATGTTACTTCTTAGTTGGATAATTTTAGCAGGTGGATAGTATTTTCCAATAAAAGCATCTTTGCACTTGTCCCATGAATCTATGCTGTTTCTAGGCAAAGACTGAATCCAAATTTTAGCTCCTCCTCTCAAAGAGAAAGGAAAAAGTTTAGCTTAACAATATTACCATCTATTTCTTGGTACTTTTGCATATCACAAAGTTCAAAACAATTGTTTAAGTGTAAAGCAGCATCATCTCCAGCATCGGAGAATTGATCTTTCATGACTAAGTTCAGTAAAGCAGGTTTAATTTCATACGAAGGTGCTGAAGTGGCAGGTGTAGTGATAGGTGTGCAGATAAAGTCATCGTTGTTGTGACTAGTGAAGTCACACAACTTGGTGTTCTCGGTGGAACCCATAGTAGCAAGCAAGCAAGATAACTATTTTTGTGATTTTCGATAAAAGATACTAAAGCAAAACTGAAAGGTAAACTAACAAGACTAAAAAGCAAAGGTAAAAGATAGCGTGCAACTCCCCTATCCTGAAGAGAGGAGTCCCCAGCAACGGCACCAGAAAACTTTGCTTGATGGCTTCTCGCCCCTCGTTGGTTACCCCAAGTGGAAGGTTTGAGATGTAGTGTAGCGGAAGTTTTCCCTTGGCAATACCAAAGATCGATTTCCCTGAGACTCCCAGTTTCAACAAGAAGGTGTCCACTGCTAACGGCGCCAGATATTAGCAATCAACGTGGACCTGCACACAGATACAAATAACTTTGCTCCCAACGAGTACAGAGAGGTTGTCAATCCCTCCGGCCTTGTAGTTTACAAAGGATCAAACGCAAGTGATAGTAATGATAGATATAATTGCAATAGTAAGTAAAAAGCGGAAAGTAAATAGCGGATGTGATCAATGATGGTAATATGGACCGGAGTCTCATGATGTTCACTAGTGATGTCTCTCTCCCAAAAGACGATAAAACAGCTATGTGAGGTAAACGAATTACAGCTGGGCAATTGACAGGACCATGTGCGTAAACCAATGCTGACTAAGTTGCAAGAAAGGTAGAGGTTCAAAGCATGGGCGGTACGCCAAGGTAAGTAGACCGAAATCCATCTGCATCTACTACTAATCATCCACCTTGAGATATCTATCCAGAACATCTCGCTGGTATTAAGTTGCGAGTCCCACCCATAGTGTAAACTCAAAGCAACAGACAACTGCATTAAAAGAACTTTGCGTAAAGTAAACAATCCTTGCACCCGCGGGCACAAGCACCATTGTTTTCCCCCTTGTGGCAACAGCACATCCCCTAGACTCATGTTTCTGTCACTCAAGCTAGTCATCGAGGGGCATGAACCCACAATCAAGGATAACGTTCCCTCTTGGAGTCACTACCTACTACTTGGCCAAAGCAATAAATAACAACGGAGAACATGCAAGAATTACTTACAAACATAAATATAAAAGAGGTGAATCAAATATATTACTCAAACACAACCTGAACATAATCTCACCATTCATCGGATCCGAGCAAACTCATCATAGCAACAGCATAAGGATTACATATGTGCCTCGATCATGTAGGGCAGCTCACGAGGACTAATTAGTGAAGCACAAGAACGGGAGGAGAAAATCACATAGCTACTGGTCATGGACCCATGGTCCAAGGGAGACTACTCACAACTCATCCGGGAGGCGTCCATGGTGGTGGAGAAGCTCCCGGTGGTGATCCTCCCCTCCGGCAGGGTGCCGGGAAGAGTTCTCCTGGTGCTCCCGATCTTGGAAGCGGCGGTGGCGGCGGAACAGAGATGAGATCGCGAAAAAGGGTTTCCGTCTC